>OY986435.1:15761002-16286002 GCA_963920525.1 Dichetophora obliterata | reverse complement strand
GCGGTGAGCTTAATAAACGCAGACATTCAGCTAAATTAAGTTGAAGTTACTTTACGTGATGGATTGATTGGTTTTAAAGTTCTTGCTGAAGTAAGATGTTGATAGCAAACTTGAATCCTTGTCAAAGTAATTATGAGCTGCTACAATTGAATTAAAAAGATTTTACGTGTCAGTCTGAAATAAGTCTTAAAAGTAAGAAGCCGCTTGTAGGATATAAAAAAATCACAAGTACCAGTACTTTTCCCAGTCACGACACGTGCTTATCTCGCCGCAATTAACACTAAAATAAGCGCAACGCCCGGATGCATTAACAAATGGTGCTGTTTGTGAAGGCCAAGTAAACCTCCTCACCAGCGTGGCATGTGTATTGTCCTCTACAAAATCATGCTAACTCCACACCAAATGCACAACACTTCAAATCCAAGGCAAGTGTAAAGAAGCACTCTCTGCTCTAACTTAGTTGGCTACGTAGTTGTCTTCTTCAGCAAGGATGTAATCAAAATTATTATAATTGCAGCGCATTCACCATTCTGCACAACAATGACTTCCGCTTCCGTGCTCAATGCGATGAGCTTTTTATGCCACAATGTTTTGTCTATCTTTGTCTCTGTTTACATGTTTTTTCTTTTGTTGTTTTCTGAAGTTTCTCTCTTGTTTTACATTCTTTTCGGAGGCGTTGAACAATGATGAAGAGGTATGCGTGATAAAAAAAAACAAAGACCAAATAATAAATGCAAAAGAAATCGTAGACAATGTGAAGAATAAAATTGAAACGAGACAACGAGGGGATGCAGTTAAACCATAATGAAGCAAAAAAGTCGAGACGTGTAATTCTAAGGACCACAAAAAGCAGGCGTCTAAGTTTTTAAAGAGCTGCTGCTATAAGTGGTAACGATGGCAAAGTTGTTGGCCAAGATTGTGCTGGTGATGGTGGTGAATTAATTACTTATTAAGTAACTGGCATAATTTTAGTAAAGTTAGGCAAAAATATATACATATAAAAGAAAACAAAACTACAACTGTTTGCGTTACTTCAAAAAATTCTTTTTTAACTGTCTATTTAAAAATTCGTCACAGACACAATTTTCAATTCAATTCAATTTTATTAAGACTTTTTTTCAATTAGAATTCAAAGTCATTACAAAAAAGTAAATTCACAGGTAGATTGAGAACTGCATAACTGTTATTCTAAAGAAAATTATATGGGAAAAAGCAACCTGCCTTAGTTAAATAGTGAATACATATGATTGTAAAATTATAAGATGAATACAAAGCTTGCTCCCGGCTATAGAATTTACTTTGAGACGTGCAGTTCTGGATTAACCCATAAGCAAATTAAGCAATTGCTTAGGGCATCTTAGCTCGGGGGCACTATAAACATCACCGAAAAAATATTTGCTACTATTACTGTTTGCTACATTACTTTATTAAGTTATTAATAATAATTTACTATCATTTCTTTTACCAAATACTAATTTTCTACATAAACAAAGATTCGGTAATTTTCCTCAAATATCTTACATGAAATTATACACTCCTTCAGATTATCCATTGTCTATAGAAATATGACGGTCATTCATAAAATCGTTTTTTATTGAAAATATTTTCTGCGTCAGCGATATTACTATAGCCATTACATTATGGTTGCTGGAACTTATAAGCCAATTTGATCTCTTTCTAGCGACATACATAACCAAATATGGAAACGCCGGAAAAGGGATCGGCTCATATTTATTTAACCCTTTGATGACTGAAATAAAATGGGTGGGGCTACACATTTTCTGAGGTCACATATGTGTTAGTCTTTACTCAAATATGAACTTAAAAAAAAATTTTAAAGTCCTTGGTGCCTGGATTCGTTAGTTACAAGGTGTCGCTTATTTGCAACGTTGTACAACTATCGAACAAACTAAAAACCCTTTTCTCATGACTTTTTTTTGTGTATATAACTCTTCCGCCTTTATATATTTTTATTGTTCTCTTATTTTTTCAATTAAACAATTATTTTAATGTTTTTATACACTTCTTGTATAAACACTTTGTTTGCGAAACGATCACGATCTTGATTTCGACTATTTTACTCTACTAAGAACGGAAACTGATTCGACAAATCCAAGACACATATATCCACAAGACCTTAAACCAATTAAGAAACCGAAATTCGGCAGTTTAACCTTCAAACGATTTTGATTTTTTGTAACGTAAAAGACATTTAGTGTCAATTTGACACTATGCATTTCAACCGAAGATTTTAGTTTTATGCCACTAAAAACCCAAGTTTTTCAGGTTATGTTCATGTTATATTAAAATATTTATTTTCAAAAACTAAAAGGAATCGTTTGTCACATTAGAACTATAAAATTAAAATAATACATAGAATCTTAAAAATAAAAATAAATTCACTTACTACACTAAGTTTGAGCACATTTTAAACATAGGGTAAAGATATGAATTGACAAGCATGGGAATCGCAGTGATCACATCGCGTTCTGTGGAGCTTCGCACTTGATTTAAATGGGCAAAAATATTTACAGTTATAGTTTATTTTTTCTTTGTGCTCAATTCTTAACTAAGTGTCAATTTGACACTGAACGTATTTTGAGGGAATTCTTTATATAGCTTAACAACGACACCTATTGGAATTTTTCCTTCGATACATTTAGGCGTGATTATTACACTTAGAAAAAATCCCATGTGAATTTGAGCATAAATAAGAAAGATATTAGCTTATCTTTTTAAAAATAGTGTCAAATTGACACTAAAAGCGTTTGAAGTTTGCGATGCTACAGGAAAGGCTCAATGCTTTATCAGTATTATATATAGAGGCAAATATGCTAAAAATGTTGAACTTAAAAACTGTAATGCGCATATTTAATGTCCGTAAAAGTCGCAAGTCGCATTTCAATAAATAATAGAATTTATACTTTGGTTTTTATTGTAATACCTACTCCTCGTTTCTCTTACTTCTTTTGTATTTATTCTAAGGTAAGTAATGATCTATGTCATTGTAATAAATACTTTTAACAATTTTGAAAATCCTATACAAATTTGTTTTTGGATAGGGGGCCCACAGGCGTGGATTGCTTAGGGCATCAAATAGTTTTAATCCGGCACTGGAGACGTATTGTCTTTGTCATATTTACAATGCATACAAACTAAACTACATACTTTAGATTATACTTGAAGCTAAAACAACCACTAAATTGGTGGTAATGGAAACAAGAAAACATTAATGTAAATGTAAAATAGAGTATAAGTTTAAAAGTTAAACCCAATAATTCATATGGAAATTAGCCTCTGTGGGTGTTGCAAGATTTAACAAAAAATTTGGGTAGCACACACAATACATACACAACAAACAAAAAAATTTAACAGACATTTTTTATCTGAAACAAAAATCTTGAAAAATAAATTAATTAAAAGAAGAAAATTAGAAGGGAATAATCTACGACTAGGTCAAAATCATGTCCGATTTTTAGGGACAAATTGTTCACCTCCGATTATTTTTAACCAGTCGAAATTTTTCTCTAGCGCTTTAATTAAATTATTGTCAAAAAAACATTTGAGGGAAATCGATTAGAAAATGGCGGAGATATTTGCTAACAATGTCAAAACTTGAAATTTCAATAATTTTTTGTCATCCTGAGGCGTTGACCTTGTCTTAAGAAAGGCGTTATACAAAGAAAATCTTTGGTTTTTAAGATATCGCAATAGTTTTGTTGTCAAAATAATGACAATTTTTCAAAATTTGCTATTTATAAGAAATTTTACCATCACAATATATATGCACACATGTTACATAAAAAATACTTATTGTAGGGTACCTGTACGAGACGCATAAAAATCTCTCTTACACCATGTTCGTTCATCTATAAAATTTAGATTTTATTTGAGAAAGGCTCTTTTAAAGCTCATATTTCAGGTCAAAGGTCACTTATCTACATTGCAATCATATTGTGCAAGTTCTCTCAACCACACCTTCCATCCGACACCTAATTTACCAATCTACTTCTTCCCAGACCTGAAAATTCTTTCTTAAATGAATATAAACTTTCTACGCTCATATTTGGGGTCATAGATCATCAATTTAAAATCGAACATGTTTCTTTTCGTATTTTTACTTTTCGAGTAACATACGAATAACATACGTTTTATTACCGTTCTTTTAAAATAAATTCTAAAAAAAGTGTACAACATTCGATGTTTGCACAGACAAAAATTTTATTATTTTTATGATGTCACTTTGTAAGAGGAATAGCTGTTATTTTCATTTGATTATTCAAATTTTGATTTTTAGCTCAGATAAAGTTTCAAATATCACAGTTTTTGTGTGAAATATCAAATTAATTTATTGATTTTTAAGTAATTTATAAAGAATTTTTTCTTTTTATGACGTCACTTTGTATGGGAAGTATGCGTTTTTTCCAATCAAGTGTGCCCAGAAGGTCGTAAGATTAATTGTAGTGAAATATTTGTGCAGTTTTACCGTTTTCATGACGACACTTTGTATTGGAGGTAGTGCGATATTACCAAAAATCATAATTTAGAGTTTATATCATTCATCAAAGCATCCGTATGTGCAAACTTCTTTGTAAAACATTAATTTTTGTGGACTAGGTTTTCATCCAACTGGTCTCACTTTCAAACTAAAGGTCCAATTATAATAGAAGTAACGTAATGTGATCTAATGTCAGTTGAGCAGTGCGTTCTTTCGCTTATTGCTTGAAACAATACTATCTTCTACAAGTGATTATAATAAACGTAACGTAAGGTGAAGGGACGTATAGATTTGTAGAATTTGGATTTCCACTTTGCTATACATTACGTTTTGTGAAAAAGCAACTGAACATTGAGGTTAGTTTCGATTAGTGTGCTATTTGTATTGTTGAAACTACGTTTTTTGTTGAGTTTTCGTTTATAATGTCATAGTACTATATATCAACAGCTATGGATGACGAAGTTTTAATTGAACTTGAATGGGAACGTGTAATTATTTACGAGTTTTATCTCCCTGAAATACATAAGCCCTGAAACTTAATTTGAAATATATAACTAATATCAACATATCTACTTTAATAGAGTTGGTGCCGCTTAGATGTGCAGTGGTTATCAAGAATAATGGATCTTACACCAAATACTAATTATCTTGCTTTTATTTTGCTCTCAGACAAATTGAATGTAGTCACATTAATTTTAAATTTAATAACAAAAAAAAAAAAACCAAATTTGAATACGATTTGTTATATAGTTATATCAAGTATGAATATATGCTTTGATTCCTATAATAATTTTTGTGTGTCCCCAATGTTAAAAAAGATTCACGATTTTGTAGCAGCGCACTGATATTGTTGCAATTGTTTTGCGCAACACTGTATCTAAGATTGAAAATAAAAATGCGTAGCACCTCCCATATAACTCCAAAACGAAAATCGTGATTACTCATTTACCATCCGTTTGAGTTCAAACTTCAAGAATATATTTACCTTGGTGTCAATTGTGCACGTTGTACTCTATTTATATGTACTCTGTAAAAACTCTATAATATAGCATATATCAGAGTCAGTGCCTTGAAATATGAATTCACGTTTTCTGTTACAAAATTTTAATTTCACAAAAATATGAGTAACATTGGATAGCGGGGCGTGGCACCTCCCATACAACTCCAACACCTTAAATGCGATAACGTAGCACTTATGAAAGCTAAAGCCTTCAAATTGGGAAACGTAAAGATTTCTTCATATCTCGTTTTTTATGAAGTTAAATTAAAAATTTCTACAAAACACATCTGTAACATCACAATGATTCTATGTTAAAGTGAGATGCGGCAGCATATTTTCAAGCCCTGCAGCCCTGCATCACTTCCGTTTAAGGAATTTTGCTCTTGATTATACAATTTTCTTTTATTTATATTTTTTGCTCTCATTTTTTTTTCGTGCCGCAGACGATGCGTTCACAATGCAGCCGCACAGCTCCATGCGCAACACCACTCAGGCACACACAGAAACAGGCAGTGTCAGAAACTGGCAGAGTGCCGTGAGCGCACTTGACGAACAATTAATGAATTGCCGGGCGCACTTAAGAGCGATGTTGCGGACGTGTTCGTGAAATTATTACCGTTATGCATCAAAAAATCATGGCTGAAAGTGACGTTTGAACAGCGCGTACAGCGGTTCCTTAATATGAAATCTTGGAGGGTTTTAAATGTTAAGAATTAAATGCCAAATGAAAAACGCCAAATGTAAAATGCTAAATGTTAAATGACAATTGCTAAATATAAAATGTTAAGGATGTAGTCTGGTGCTCGAGTTTTAAAATTTTTCTTTTAATGGATTTCGAAAGTAAAATATATTAAGAGTATATTGAATAAAAATTTCCAACCACCATTTTATATATTAACGAAGTTATAACACATAGTCGAGAAAACCTCATCTTACGCGGTTTTTTCGAAACAACGTTTTTTGATCGGCAAAGAAATTTATTTAAATTTTTTGTTTGATATGACTTCCGTTATTATCTTGTCCAACAACACACCTGTTTTTTAGGTGTCCACTTGGAACGCAAAAAAAGAAAAAATTAAAAAAAATTGTAAGAGAAAAAATTTTTTGTTTTTCAATAATTACATATCATACTTTATTTTCTTATAAAAAAAATTCCGAAATAAACCTTGAAAACTAGGAAGGAGTACCAGACTACATCCTTAAATACTAAAAATTCAGTGTTAAATGGTAAATGTTAAAACTTAATTGTTAAATGTTTACTGTTTCATGTAAAATGTTAACTGTTAACTGTTAACTATTAAATGTTAAATGCTTAATGATAAATGTTAAATATTTAATGTTAAATGTTTAATGTTAAATGTTAAATGTTAAATATTAAATGTTAAATGTTAAATATTAAATGTTAAATGTTAACTGCTAAATGTTAAATGTAAATGTTAATTGTTGAATGTAAAATGTTAAATGTTTAATGTTTAATGTTAAATGTTAAATGTTAAATGTTAAATGTAAAATGTTAAATGTTGAATGTTAAATGTTAAATGTTAAATGTTAAATGTTAAATGCTTAATGTTTAATGTTTAATGTTAAATGTTAAATGTTTAATCTTTAATGTTTAATGTTTAATGTTTAATGTTTAATGTTTAATGTTTAATGTTTAATGTTTAATGTTTAATCTTTAATGTTTAATGTTTAATGTTTAATGTTTAATGTTTAATGTTTAATGTTTAATGTTTAATGTTTAATGTTTAATGTTTAACGTTTAATGGTAAATGTTAAATGTAAAATGTAATATGTTAAATGTTAAATGTTAAATGTTAAAAGTTAAATGTTAAATGTTAAATGTTAATGTAAAATGTTTAATGTTAAATGTTAAGTGTTAAGTGTTAAATGTTAAATGTTTCGTGTTTCATGTTTCATGTTTAATGTTGAATGTATAATGTTAAATGTAAATGTTAAATGTTAATTGTTAGGTGTAAAATGTTAAATGTTTGATGTTAAATGTAAATGTTAAATGCTTAATGTTTAATGTTTTATGTTTTATGTTTAATGTTTAATGTTTAATGGTAAATGTTAAATGTTAAATGTTAATTGTTAATTGTTAGATGTAAAATGTTAAATGTTTAATGTTTAATGTTAAATGTTAAATGTTAAATGGTAAATGTTTAATGTTTAATGTTAAATGTTAAATGTTAAATGTTAAATGTTAAATGTTAAATGTTAAATGTTAAATGTAAAATGTTAAATGTTAAATGTTAAATGTTAAATGTTAAATGTTAAATGTTAAATGTTAATTGTTAATTGTTAATTGTTAGATGTAAAATTTTAAATGTTTAATGTTTAATGTTAAATGTTAAATGTTAAATGTTAAATTTTAAATGTTTCATGTTTCATTTTTCATGTTTCATGTTTAATGCTTAATGCTTAATGTTAAATGTTAAATGTTAAATGTTAAATGTTAAATGTTCAATGTTCAATGTTAAATTTTAAATGTTAAATGTTAAATGTTAAATGTTTAATGTTTAATGTTTAATGTTAAATGTTAAATGTTAAATGTTAAATGTTAAATTTTAAATGTTAAATGTTAAGTGTTAAATGTTAAATGTTAAATGCTTAATGTTTAATGTTTACTGTTTAATGTTAAATTTTTAAAGTTTAATGTTTAATGTTGAATGATAAATGTTAAATGTTAAATATTAAATGTTTAATGTTTAATGTTTAATGGTAAATGTTAAATGTTAAATATTAAATGTTTAATGTTTAATGTTTAATGTTTAATGTTTAATGTTTAATGTTTAATATTTAATGTTTAATGTTAAATGTTAAATGTTAAATGTTAAATGTTAAGTGTTAAATGTTAAATGTTAAATGCTTAATGTTTAATGTTTAATGTTTACTGTTTAATGTTAAATTTTTAATGTTTAATGTTGAATGATAAATGTTAAATGTTAAATATTAAATATTAAATGTTTAATGTTTAATGTTTAATGGTAAATGTTAAGTGTTAAATTTTAATTGTTAGATGTAAAATGTTAAATATTAACTGTTAATTGTTAGATGTAAAATGTTAAATGTTTAATGTTAAATGTTAAATGTTAAATTTTAAATGTTAAATGTGAAATGTTTAATGTTTAATGTTTAATGTATAATATTTAATGTTTAATGTTTAATATTTAAAGTTTAAAGTTTAATGTTAAATGTTAAATGTTAAATGTTAAATGTTAATTGTTAATTGTTAAATGTAAATGTAAATGTAAATGTAAATGTAAATGTAAAATGTTAAATGTTAAATGTTAAATGTTTAATGTTTAATGTTTAATTTTTAATGTTTAATGTTTAATGTTTAATGTTTAATGTTTAATGTTTAATGTTTAATGTTTAATGTTTAATGTTTAATGTTTAATGTTTAATGTTTAACGTTTAATGTTTAATGTTTAATGTTTAATGTTTAATGTTTAATGTTTAATGTTTAATGTTTAATGTTTAATGTTTAATGTTTAATGTTTAATGTTTAATGTTTAATGTTTAATGTTTAATGTTTAATGTTTAATGTTTAATGTTTAATGTTTAATGTTTAATGTTTAATGTTTAATGTTTAATGTTTAATGTTTAATGTTTAATGTTTAATGTTTAATGTTTAATGTTTAATGTTTAATGTTTAATGTTTAATGTTTAATGTTTAATGTTGAATGTTGAATGTTTTATGTTAAATGTTAATTATTAAATGCTAAATGCTATATGTTTAATGTTTAATGTTTAATGTTTAATGTTTAATGTTTAATTTTTAATGTTTAATGTTTAATGTTTAATGTTTAATGTTTAATGTTTAATGTTTAATGTTTAATGTAAAATGTGAAATGTAAAATGTAAAATGTAAAATGTAAAATGCAAAATGTAAAATGTAAAATCAAAAATGTAAAATGTAAAATGTCATATGTCAAATATAAAATGTTAAATGAAAACTGTTAAATTAAATGTTTTAAATTTTTTCGGAGTCCCTGCAGTTTTTTTTTTTTGTTTTGAACAAAACACTGGTTCCGAACCCTACTTAACTGCATGCTCTTCAAGGCGACGTTGCGGAATATGAAGTGACTGGAAAAAAGTGCCTAAGCGTCCAACAAATGCATGCAACCATCAACAACAGCATTTCGAATTACAACAACAATCAAACAACAAAGAGATACGAAACCATCTATACGAGCAGCAAAAAACCCAACAGCAGTAATAATAATAACAATAAAAAAACAAAGCAAAACAGAAAGAACAACAACAACGCTATGAAGCACTTGGCATACTAACATCACGCACTTTAGAGCAATCGTGATAAGATGCGCTCAAAGCTACTAAGTAATTGTTATCCTTGCCAAGGATGCCGAAGCACGTAGAAGCAGGGCATTTGAACTTTCACACTGCCGCCCACACTTGACGTTGCAAGCGGCCACTTGAAGTTCTGGCTGGCTGCTGAATGACGCACAGGAAACATCAAACGTCGATGCATAGCTTAAGGGTAAAAATAAAGGATTATAACAGCCATTTTATTGCTTTTATTTTAAATCAAAATTTAAAAAATAAGCAAACAATTCGAGTTCATGTTTTGCATAACGATAGAAATGAGTAACGAAATGAAAAAGCGCTCCTGAAGTAGAATATTAAATGGAAATCGTGCTGTTGTAAAATTGTTGCGAATTTTACAATATTGTTTGAGTCTTATGTATTTATTATGAGTATTAAAAGAGGTGTGTTTGTTTCTCGGAAATGAAAAGTGTTCCGGTTATTATATAAGGCCACAAGAAAACCATTTGGATATTGAACACATTTTAGTGTCAAAGCATTAAAAAACAGAATTGGTACTTAAAGAATAAACAAAAAAGATACTCCTAAAATTAAGGGAATCAGCATCTGGCCTAAAAAAAAAAACCCAAAATGATCTTGAGTATTAAAGAATATACTCCGAAGTGGAGTATTTAAGTTAAATGGAGTTTAGTAAATTGCTAAAAACTGAAATTTCCTTTATTGCATATTATTAGGCATGTAAATTTAACATAAGAACTGAAGCACAGAATTAAATAGTAAAATTTTCATTGCTTACCTGAGTAAAAGTACATTTTTTTCACTAAGTTTGAACAGTGGCTGAACAAGAGCCGAATATCGGCCGCACAATGGCTGCAGAAATGTCAAAGAACGGACTTCAGCTAAACGGCGGCAGTACTAAGCAAGTTTGTGCTGCTATTTACAAAACAGAGTTAAACTATATTTATTAGGGTGGTTCAGGAAAAAAACCTTTTCATATTCATAGCTGTTATCCTTCCTTTAGACCTAAAAAAACCACCCACTGTATTGCGCAAAGTTAATTAGTACAGGTTAAGAGATTTGTATGGAAGAAAGTGTGTTTTGGCCTCTAGGTAATTTTTAAGCCATGATTATGGACTGAATTAATTTAGAAATACATATTTTGTTTGATATTAATGTGTTTTGACATAGCAACATTTAATTTCTTATGAGTATATTTTAAGCTTTAAGATACTTCTTAATAAGTAGCTATGCAAATTGTTACTTTTCTCTCACTAGTAATGGTATCTCTCAAAATACTTTATTAATAATTAATGCAAGCAATAGCGGCTAAAATGCAAACAATCATCAAAACCAATTTATGTTACAATGACATATATAATTGTAAGTTTATGCTTTGTCTTTCTCTGGTGCTAATATTGTCGTGTTATTTTTGTGAGTATATGTTTTTGTTTTAGCATAAGCTAGAGAGAAAAATTGATGATGGAATATTATTTCAAAACGACAACTGTTCGACCCTTGTTCGACCGCTGTTCATATTAGTAGGCTTTTTGATTATTTTTAGACCTACGGAAATTGTTACTTTTCTCTCTCGCTAGTAAAGATATCTGTCAAAATACTTTATTAACACAATTGTTTTTGGTATAAAAATGAAGGCAATGACGGCTTAAATGCCAACAAGCCTCACAATCAACTAAGCGAATTGTGCACTTTATCGTTTTATCTATTTTGTGCATAGTGTTAGCTCTGCGTATGTTTTTGTGGAACAATGACACATAACTGTAAATAAGTGCTTTAATGTCGTCTTATGATGCAAGTGTTGTCGTGCTATTTTATGGGTATACTATGTTTTTGTCGAGCATAAGCTTGAGGGAAAAATTTATGATAGAATATTGTTTCAAAACTGTCACTGTTCGACCGGTGTTCGGCCGCTGCTCGAATAAGTGTGCTTTTTTTATTGTTTTTAGACCATGTGTGACCCTTGTTCAGCACCAAGGCCCTTGTTCGGCGGATAATATTTTTACTCGTGTACGCTTTCATTATTTATTACAAAAAAAGATCACCAATGGCGAGCAAAATGCAAGACTCAAACTAATTTTATATAGGAAAAAGTATTATTTCTCGTGTTTTGTTTATCGTTCGTGTGCTTTCTCATAATAAAAATTCAATTTATTGTAAAATGTGTTCTTTAATTATATGGCTGGTAGTGATATCCTTCAAAATAATTTATTAACTTAATTGATGTTGATATCTAAATTCAGGCAGTGGCGGCTTAAATGCAAGCAAGCATCACAATCAATTCAGCGAATTTTGCGTTAAATCATTTAATTTATTTTTAGCATAGCGTTACCTCAGCTCACGTTTTTCCGTCACAATGACACATAACTGTAATTTAATGCTTTAATGCCGTCTTCTGATGTATATGTTGTCGAGTAATTTTTTGTTAACCATACGTTTAAAGGACAATTTTATGATATGTATATTATTGATTCAAAAGAGCAACTGTTCAGACTGTGTTCGGCCTGTGTTCGGCCACTGCTGGAATAAGTGAGTTTTTTGTTTTTTACTAACCATTTTTGACCCTTTTTTAGCAGTACGATCCTTGTTCGACTGATGTTCGGTCGCTAATATTTTGAATCAGGTACAAGTAATATGCAAGATCCAAAATATTTTCGTATGAAAAATTTATTATTTCTCGTGTTTTGCTTATGCTTTAATGCCTTCCTCAGATGCAAATGCTGTCGGGTTTTTTGTGTGTATATGTTTTTGCTAAGCACAAGCTTAAGGGGAAAATTGACTAAAGAATATTGTTTCAAAACGGCAACTGTTCGATCCTTGTTCGGACACTGTTCAGATAAATAAGCTTTTTTGATATTTTTAAACTATGTTTTACCCTTGTTCAGCAATTCCACCGTTGTTCGATCAATGTTCGGGCGATTTTAACTCAAGTAAGCTTTTAGCACGTTTTACGAAAATGGTCACCAACGACGAGCAAAATGCAAGACCCAAAATAATTTGTATGGAAAAAAGTATTATTTCTCTTGTTTTGCTTATCTTTCGTGTGCTTTTTCAAAATAAAAAAAAAAGAAATTTAATGCAAAATGTTACTGCAAGAATAATTATAAAAGAACACAAGCTCATATTTTTTAAACAAGTGTTCAAAAAGTTCTGAAAACATTCTTGTATTTTTTAGCATCAAGAAAAAAAATTGTTTAAAATAGATTGAAAATGGCCTTATTTTACATATATACACTTCTTACTGCCTAAAAACGGGTTCTGTTGCAAGAGAAGTGAATTTAAAAGTGTGATAAAATAGAGTCGTCTTTCTAAAAAAGTCCTTTGACTATACTTACAAATACGATTTTTCTTATCCTCAAGAAATTTACATATTTCACTGCAATTGAGATATGAAGTTTAATTGAATTTAAATATTATTTTTCCATTGTTTAAAATATACTGAAAGAAAACAAAGTTGTGTTACTTCAAATTAGGCCTTGAGAAAATTATTTAGTTTTGATGCATCTTAATATTATTTTTGTTTCACAGTATTTTTATGGATAAGGTTTTAAATAAAAGTGGCTTTTAAATGTAGCCTGGTTTGGTAACTTAAAAGTTGGATTCAATTATAAGTTAAGTTAAATGAAGGAGTCATAGATTTAAAAGAGGCCAAGTGATGAAAAATAAAGGTCAGGGATATTTTTGGAAAACATTTGTATCAAAGTTTTTTGGCCGAATTGTAGATAAAAAATATAAGTTTCTTAGTTTTCCATAAAAAGAGTTAGTTTTTATATTACTGTTTGATGTAAAACTGATCTTTGTTTCTTAGTGTTCCATAAAAAGAATTAGTTTTTATGTTGCTGTTTGGTGTAAAATTGATCTTTGTAACAGATAAAAAGCTTTAATTGTTCAATTTTTAAAATTGTCTTTATAAATCATAACATTTTTAAAATCGTTTTTTTAACCCTTTGAGGACAGCTCTTAACCCGTTGGTACTAAAAATGCAAACTATGGCCGATTCTACTTTTATAGGCTTATATAAGCAGTTTACAAAATTTGAAAGTCATATGTCCTTCCTACGAAGTCCTGGAAGAAGTTGCTTATAAGCAACAATTGTCCATAGTGGTAAATAAAAATAGGGTATTTTTACAAATATAGTTTATATTTTACAAAGACGGCAGCGACCTTTCTGACCCCATACCACCCAATGGCCTTTTTCGTCATATCGCAGTGTTTTGGCTGGATCTGGGGTGTACTTCCGTTTTAATGCAGGGCTGCAAATACTCTCTGATGACGAAGGCAAGGTCGATGGTGAGGCTTGCTGCGTATAAGGGGCCTGTGGGTGTAAGGGGTTTGTAGTAGGACGTCCCCTTGCACGTTTAGTGATGTCAGAGGGAGACGAAGCGCTAAGTAGCGATTGTGCTATTTCCATTTGAAAATATATTAGTGGAATTGGTTTAGACTTTTGTTTGGCAGCTTTTAGGTCTTTCCGATAGAGTAACCAGGCGTTTACAACAGCAGCTCCGATGCACCAGTAAACAATGCGCATATACCATTTTTTGGATCTATGATTAATTTTGTAAAGTTCCATGAGCATGTCGGATAAGTCAACTCCTCCCATGTGTTGATTATAGTCGTCAACTACAGCTGGTCGGGGAATATGTATGAATTTGTTTTCCTTGCCACACCAACGCTTACAGGATCCCAATGGCTGGTCAGACATATAGGTAGACAACAGCTGCAAACCTTTGTTATCAAACCAGCGGATTGCAGTTAAGTTATGAGTTACTTCGCATTTCATATGATACGAACCTCTACCACGTTTTTTTAGTTCGGCTTCTGAAAGAAGTTCACATTTAGCCATTCTATTTTGCCGCACGGTGCCAGTTGCGAATATGGCCATTCCTTTTAGAGCTACCATAAGGCTTATTGAGGTAAACCAATTGTCAAAATATAGTTTGTAATTTTCATGTTTGGGAATGGTAGAAGCCAAATACAAAACAATATCTGATGATATGCCAAGTCCGTATGTTGGACATGTTCCATCGCCAACATATAAAGAAAAATCATAAATCATGCCTGATGCCCCAGCCCTGGTAAACATTTTCATTCCCCATTTATGAGGCTTCGCGGGATTGTACTGCTTCAGACTTGACCTCCCCTTGAAAGCTATAATCTGTTCATCCACACATTGATATTCTTCTTGAGGTATTTTATTGAACTTATCTTTCAGTAATGACAGCAATGGGCGTATTTTATATAGCTTGTCAAAATTTGGTTCACCTTTCTTTGGCTGCTTTGAATTTTCATTCAGGTGAAAAGAAGACTTAATTTTTTCAAATCTTGATCGTGTCATACCGTCAACGAACATAAAATTCAACTTTAATTGCTTTGACCAAATCATTCTTGTTTTAGGCATTTTTATAATACCCATATAAAATAGTACCCCGATATAACGTTGCATTTCATATGGTGAACATTTCAGTTCTATGGCAAGCGCTTCCATTGCATATAAATTGCTTTTCGAAGTCATTAGTGCAAATACTTCCTCATCAAAAAATTGTTCAAAATACTCCATCGGAGTTTTTTCCTCATATACGTCATTACCTTCAGCATTTCCCCTCCATATTACATCACCAGGCAACATATCCCGTCTTCTCCACTTCAATGTTGACGGCTCTATTTTCTCAAAACTAGCCTCAGTACTTACTTCTTCATCATCACAGCAGTTTATATTCTCATCATCCTTGAGCAAGTTGTCGATGATTTCTGCTTCCACCTCCTCACCCCTTACTAAAATTGCCTCAATTGCCTCGTCCACAAAGTCAGGATCACCTTCATCCTCAGCAGCTTCATCTTCATCAGATGAAATGTCCCAATCAAAGTTTGCAATAGCTTCAATTTCAGCATCAGTCAGGCCTTTCCTCTGTGTAAGCTTTTCTGCAAACCGAATTAATTTATACTTTTCCTATATCCACTATGGACCAAAGTTGCTTATAAGCAACTTCAGTTTTTAAAAAATTCTCTCTCTCTAAATATTGCATTTATTTTTTAACTAAAAACATAAATAAATTAACTTACCCTTGTACTTCAACATTTTGTTCACTTTAATTTTTTCAGTTATGCAGAAATATTTAAAAATATTTTTTATTTATTTGCAAATTTTTCGTGTACTGATCGCGCACATTAAATCACACTGAATAACTGCGTAAAGCAAGAAACACAAACACATTATTGCATTTGCTTTTATCTTTTTCTGCACACACAACATCATTCTGTTGCTTGCTATTTACCGTTATAAAACAGTGGGTCCCAAACGAGATTAATATGGTCCTAAAGTCTGAAGTTGCTTATAAGCAACTATTGTCCTCAAAGGGTTAAAGAACTATCCAAGTCCATCTAATTTAATTAATGAAAAGAAAAAACCAAGTATCTGCAATGAGTCCATCCATCCAATGAGTCCATCCAAATCCATCCAAGTCTAATCAATATTTATTTAATGATATCGTTATTTAAAAAGGAACTGTGTTAATATTAATTTGAATATTTACTAGTCTTTGCAATGTATCTTTTGGAAATGCATAGTATTTTATAAATTTTTTTAAACAATAACAAAAGCTTTCGAATAAAATGGGAAGTATTACGATAGTTAACAGTTTACATTTTCGTTTCTGTTATCAGATTTTAACAATAATTACTAACAGTTACCTTGTGTATTCCACAGATAATTGCAATGTTAGTCCTTGGCAGTTATTTTTTTATGAAACAAAAAAATGTAATCTTTTTTGTCCAACAAACGATTTCAAAATATGTTTTTTTTATTTTTCTTTTTTTTGCCGTTTTACTGACATTTTTAATCTGATATTTTTAGTGTACGTGCAACGTTGGTAGTGAATGTTACTATGGTTTAGTAATTTGTAAATACTCATTTGTAGTATATCAGAACACGATTTTTTAAAGTTCTGACGGTTCAAATTTAATCTAAAGCCACTCATCGTTTAACTTATAGCAAATAACCTGTAACATTTAAATACAGTAAGCAATGTTTATAACGAACTTCAAGGGAACGATAACTTTGTTCGTTATAAGCGATAGATCGTTGTAAGCGATATTGTATTTTTGGCTATTTATTAATTTTTTTTCTAAGTTTTATATAAAAATCAACAAATAGATGAGCAATTAATATTTTACTATTTTTTATGAACTTCAGCAGGGACTTAAATTTTGGTTCGTTATAACCGATAGTTCGCAATAAGTGATGTCGTTATAAACATAACTTACTGTATATTGAGATAACGATTATTTTTGCTATCGTTTAAAGCTCTCGAACAAAGATTATTGCAACAAATATGCATAAACCTACATATTTGTTCTTATTTACGAAAGCTTTTTACTGTTTTGTTCCTTACAACAATAATGGTTCAATTCTCTCAGGAATTTTTTAAGTGATCGAGTCTTATAATTTTTTTTAATGCTGATTTACTATGATAAAAATTTTTTTTTTAATTCTATTATTCCATTCAAAAATATTTGTGAGGAAATATTACTAATAACTGCGTCCATTCTATGATTTTTATTCGTAGTTTTCAGCTACGAACAGGATTCGTAGAATCGACGTATATTAGTACATATTAGGAACATTTTATTCGTATTCTTAAAAAAACGAATGTATATTGTACGAATACATTTGTTACATTTACGAATTATCATAATATCTTATAACGAAAAAAAATATTCTTTTTGAGCTGGGGCTGGAACCTCGGCTCTTTAGCTTACGGGCCACGCACTCCACCAGTAGGCTATAGTCACTTTCGATGCTCGAAAAACAAGGCTGAACGATTTTGGTTTTCAATTTTTCAAATTCTACTAATAACTTGTACATTCTAAATAATAATTCGTACGGTTAGCCTACGAATGAATTGTTTCTACAAAAATTATTTTTCATTCGTAAATAGTACGAAAGCATTAGTCAATACAACGAATGTAATAAAAGAAATTACGATGTTATTCGTACGAGAAATTTACGAATATTATTATTTATATGTACACAATCATTCGTACAATGCACTTAAACGAATAGATTTATTTTTGTTTATGAATATCATTAGTATATTAAACAAATATATTCGTAGATACTATATCAGGTATTGAAGAAATTTTTACGAATGAATTCGTAAAGATATCACAATAAAAATACTTTGTATTTTGTACGAATGTTTGTAGAGTGTAGGAATATTTTGTTTACTAATATCATTCATTAAAATTTTATTAATAAATGTTTTTAGTGTCCAAAGCTATTTATGTACATTTTTTATTTTTTTTTTTAAAAAGTAACTAAGCACTTATATAAGTTCTGTTTTTCTAAGCATACTAGATTGGCTTTCAAATAAATAAAACCACAATTTCTAGTTACTGCATATCAATGCATTAACAAAGAAATGAGAACTTACAATCATACATACATGCTGTACCATTTATCTATATTATAATAATGACATAGATTCTATATCATTTGTTCGAATAAATTCATTGAAATTATACGACGTTAAAGCAGAAATTTGTATTAGATCAAAGACTTAAATTCTACCAGGGATTTTGTCTGTTCTAGTTGCCTTTTTTCTTTCTCTATTCATCTTTGAAGTTCAACGAATTTTTCGAAATTTACCAAAGAATTATAGAAAATTAAAATTGTTTGCTTCCTCCAGACAGCTAAGATTGTTAAATTATTTTTACTCCAATTTGAATTTGTCTTCTTTGGTTTGGAGCTATCATAGAAACTTAATTTTAGATAATTAACTTGATCTATCCTCTGAATTTACATAATTTTTCATTATCAGCTTTTAAGATCAAGTAAGTTTTGACGTTTTGAAGAAGTGGAATCAAATCCGAAAGTTGTTGATAAATCAAGCATAACAGCGGTTTTTTTTGAGTTTAGTGTTTGTATTAATTTTTCATATACCTTCGAAACGTATGAAGGAATTTTAACTCTGAAAACTTCCCCCTGCTCACGGAACTGGGGTTAGAAAATATCGATGTCATGTGGGATGGTTTATGCTTTTCGACTGCAGGCGTGCCGCCAATTATTGCGTGTCAGTGCAAATTAATCAACGCTCAGCTGCTGAAGTAATTGAAACAATGTTATTCATTATTTATGTAAAACACGACAGGACGATCAATAATTTTAGCACAAGAATTGCTGGCATCAAGAAAAAATACAAGCACTCATACACACACAAGCGCGCGAGCTTGCACACATGACAAATGGCTAAAGCTTTAAGGACTTGCTCACACATTTTATACGTAAAACAAATAAATAAAAACAATGCAATCAACAACTTCCGGCGGAAAAGCCATGACAGAATAAGTATCAGTTGTTGTATG
This sequence comes from Dichetophora obliterata, assembly GCA_963920525.1. NCBI lineage: Eukaryota > Metazoa > Arthropoda > Insecta > Diptera > Sciomyzidae > Dichetophora > Dichetophora obliterata. Next base: position 16,266,839 of record OY986435.1, on the reverse strand, counting down.
TATTTGCTAACATTGGCAAGTATTGACATGTGTGTTTGTGTAGAGCATTGTTATTGAACAGTAGTGCAATGGCAACAACAAAAACAGCAACAACAACAGAATCACCAGAAGAAAACAAATGGAAAAAAATCTAGCATAATTTACGAACGCCAGCACATTTTATTTTTTTTTTGTTTTTGCATACCTTTTTCTATTATTTTGGGTCACCCATTTAAATGTCCTTATTCTTATTCTTATTTTTTTTTCGCATAATCAAAAAAACACTAAACCGTTGGTGTCGCTATAAATTTCCTAATGAAATATTATGGGTATTTAATCAAAAAACTAACTACCCGAATAGCAGTCGGTCGTAGCATTGCTGCTGGACACGCAATGCAATCAGCAATCGAGCCACAACTGTCGATTTTTTGCACAAGTCTTTTTAGTGCTCACCAAAAAAGTATACTCAAAGATAGAAAATCAACACGATAGAAATATAGTCCATCACCTAGCAATGTTATAATAAAACTTCAAGGTTATGCCGCCCATCCGTGTCTTGCCTTTTCATTAGTTGGGCAAACCAAGTTGCTGAAGAGGACCACAACTAATTGACGGTAGACTCGTAAACGTGACTAATTCTTGCAATAACAATTAATTTCCGCAAATCAGCCGGTAGTCTGTAGCTAAGCTGGCCGAACGGAAGCGGATATATGGGCTAAGTAATGCATACAGTTGTGGTTGCGTGAGTATTTAAAAGCTTAAAGATCTTTGCATAATTTTGTGTGTGGTTAAAGTTTAGCTCAGGCAAGAAGCCCGCAAAATAGAAATGACCTTTGTTGTAACTAAAATAAATTACCACATCATCTGGATAAAAAAAAGTCTTTATGTATTTTCTTGTATATATGAAAGTTTATGTATTTTAGGTTGTTTTGGCCATTTGTTATAAAATGTTTCATGATTAAAAATAGAGAGAACATAACTTTTCCAATGCTTCTTAGGTGGGTGAAACCGAACAAGGTAGCAAATCATTGCGTTCGACCATTTTTAAAACTTCTAAAAAAAAAAAAATTGAATTAAGTTTCTAAACATGGAAATTGATACTTTTTACTTTAGCTTTAAATTATTTTGCAGGATTGGCAGGGTTCAAAGATGAAAAAATAAAGAAATCTTTATTAAAGAAACACATAAAGAGAAATTTTCTAAAAAAAAAATTGGCAAATCATTATTAAGTATATTAATACTTTTTTAAATATATATTATACAAGGATGTTTATGGATCATATATTATTCTAAAGGTACTTTCACACAGATGTGCAGAAATAAGTAAGATTTCGGATTGGTGACCTGTAGCTCGTTCCTGTAACTCGTAGCGATCGTAGTTACCGATTTGACGTCACTCTGATGTCACTCTCACTTGCAATGTTTATCTACGTATCTGAATCGATTTCTGTTTGATTCGTTCGTTCCAAATCGATAAGCTATCACATGTTCCGATTTTATTTCAATGGAATCTTTTAAAAAAGTGTTTCTGTACGTAAAGTAAATCGTTAACAATGCGTCACTTTTCTCACTGGCTTTGCGGCAAGTGAGAATTCTACCGATTTATCTAATGTTAGTAATGTTGTGTATTATTACGTTACAAGTACACGAAATATGCCTTTAAAAATGGTTACTTTCATATAAGTCGAATTTTTTTTGATTGAAATATTTTGTTATTCTTAAAAAAGTTTGAGTTTTAAAGGTAATGCGATGTTGATTTGAAAAGAAAATCGAACCTATCAATCAATTCCTTACATATATAAACATAGAACGGCAAATTTTCATCCCATTTGACCAATGCTGCAAAAAGATTTGACGGTTTTTTTTCAAATTGAATCTACTTGTTATTTTGTTTTTATTATATTTTTGTTTTTTATAAGAAAGCACTTCAACACTTTTAGGTTTATTTGTTTAATGCAAAAATAAAGTATATTTTGGAACTGTTTGAAACGAAAACTTTTTATATAGAGCACTTACAGGGTTGTCAATATTCGACAGCGCAATAAAAATTGTGCCTTTGTACAAAAGCTGCCTCTGTTGGTAGTTTCTCATCATTAAAGATACTAAAGCGCCATTTTATCAGTTAAAATAAATTTTAAAGTGTTCGAAAGCTTTCATATAAGAAACAAAAATATAATTAAAATAAAATAACAAGTAGATTTACTTTGAAAAAAAAAGTCAAATCTCGTTAGAGCATATGTCAAATGGGGTGAAAATTTGCAGTTTTATGTTTTTGTTTGATTGATTAATTATAATTTGATTGATTTTTTTTTAAATCAAGCATAAGTGGGTCTCCAGTACAAAAATTGCTTAAAAATGCAAAATTGGTTCAGACCAAAAGAAAGTATACCAATCGAAAGGATTTTTTATATACTACTGAATTTTGGTACCGGAATTGGAGGTCAGATTTTCGATGCACTCTAGCATATATACAATCAGGACCGAATTATCAATAACAATTTGGAAATGTTTCATCGAGTGAAAATTTTATTTGAAGACTTGTATACTAAATGACAATATATTGCTTTATTTTTTTAACGAATTCAAAAAGGAGGAGGGAGGTTCCCAATTTCGTTGGTTTCTTCTTTTCTTTTTTTTTTCTTCTAATGTATGTACATTAGAGTACTTGTGCACTTGTTATCCTAAGCTGTTGTCCCATTACTATTGTCCTTCGATGGCTTGGATATTGACAATTATCACCACTCAATATTTATATCAGAAATTAATTCTCCGAAACGCTTGCATCAAGACACAGCAGTGGTTATTGAAATTTATGTGTCGTCCTTGTATTAATTGTACAAAAAAATTAATTATCAATAAAAAAGAGCTGCATAAATATTTCATTACACTGTGCGAGTGAGATAGCACAAAACAGCTTTATCGTTTTTCAACCAATATTTTGAATGCACACCCAACTTAACACTCAACCAGCCGAAATACAGATAAACATTCTGATGAAAATGGCTTAACTTGGAGTTATTGTGGCGTTGTTGGTAGGCCAAAATGTATTCAAGCGCAGTAATGAAAGTAATGAAGAAAATTTTAACCAAAAACTGAAAATGGTAAATTAAAACGCAATCGTTGCGTTGCTATTTAATTATATCAGAGTTATGCAATTTATTATTAATTCGAGTGAGCATTTAAAATTTTTTGGATTTTAATTTTATTCAGCCTTTTTGAAATGGGCTCAATATACGCTAATATCGAAATTAATTAAACAATTTAAAAATTGTAGCTTTAATGGCAACTCTATTTTATGATATTTCAGATAATAAGTAAATTAATATTGAAAACGCGTAGTTTTGAGCAGTGTTACAGTGATGTATCTATAAAAAGAGATTGTATTTTAAAGGTTAAAGATACCCACTGAACCATATGCGAAGGTTTTGAGTAAAGTGATAGTTTTGAGTACGTTTTCGAATATAAATTTTTTTTGTGAATTTTTTGTTTTTTTCTTCTTAGTAGGATGAATGTTCTTGCTAGAGCATTCATTAGAGCATTAAACTCCTGAAAATTTGTTAAATAAAAAAATTTTAATTCTTCTGCAAAATATAAACAAACTTGTTTTGTGACGTAAAATAAACATTACTAGTATAGCCTGAGGCCAAAATTCGACCAACTTTCTGAAATTTCAATCGTTTTTTTCTCATTCTGAGGCGATGACCTTGCTTTAAGAAAATGTTTTGTACTAAGAAAATCTTAAGTTTCAAGTTATTTTTTTATCTAATATGTACAATAATTTTGATATAAAAATAGCTCAAATTTTTTAAAAAATATTTTCTGTAAAAACATTATAAAAAAAAAAAAACTTTCATACACCGTTATTTTTCCCAACCAGAACTTTTCATACAAAAATATGTTGTACTGAGAAAAGCTATAGTTTTCAAGATATCGTCATAACTTTGATGCCAAATTGAAGGGAATTTTTCATTACTATTTGTAAGAAATTTCAACATCACAATATATATTCACACATGTTACATAAAAAAAATGCTTATTGTAGGGTATTAGATTAATAAAGGCACTTTTTCAGAATTTACTATTTGTAAGAAATTTCACCATAACAATATATATTCACACATGTTACAAAAAAAAAAAATGCTTAGTGTATCCGTAAGAGATGGCTAAAAATGTCACAAGTACTTGTTGCACATATTATTAATGTCTAAAATTCGATCTAACATAATGTTTTTCCTTCTGTTACAGCTTAGCTTTTATTTAATAAATGCTCTTTTTACGCTCATATTTCAGGTCGAAGGTCACCAATCTAAAATGTAATCATACTGTGTAGCCAGATCTTTCATTTGATACCTCATTCACCATTCTACCTTTTCCTAAGCCCTGAGATTCCTTATTAAAAGTAATACAAACTTTCAACGTTAATATTTCGGGTCAGAGGTCATAAATTTAAAATCTAAAATAATTCTGCACATAAAGGGCGCAGTACCTTTCGAATGATATAAGTTTTAGTGCCCTTATTCTAAAATTAATATCGAAAAAGTGTACGACAACATTTGATGTTTGCCTGAATATAAAATGAATATAAAAGATTTTATAATTTTAGTAGGAAACAATTACTTATAAATGATTTTTTATTCATAAATGCGTTTAGAAATGAGTAATAAATGTTACATTCTTAAATAAGCTAATATAAGGATCATGAAATTTTCTCCTCCTTGCCGAACCACAAGCGTAACGTTAGAGTTTTGCGTACGTTTTGGGAAGATTTTTTTTTTCAATATATGTTTTTTAATTAGTAGATTTAAACTTCATCCCTGATGGAAATGAATGTATATTAGCTTAGATTTTACTTAAAATTTAAATCTTATAATCAAAGCAGTATTACTTTCGTGACCTTAGTTTTTGCTATTATTATTTAATACATTTACTTTATACTACTGTAAACTATTTGCATTAAATTCATCGTAAATTCATTAAACAATTTTGCTGACATTCGGAAAAGCACATTTATCAATAATATGTCTAGTAAAAAAAAGTATATGTAGAACAAAAGTTATTTTGAAAAAGAAAGTTAAATGCCCTTATAAAATTTTCGTTTTAATTATAATTTTAATGTTTTCTAATTTCGAACTAATTTAGCTCTGCTAGCAATATTTCGATGGCGACGGCCCTAGATGTTTTGCTAGATACTTTGTTCAAATTAGAAGTATTAAAGAATTAAAATAAATTGTTAACATTACCATTTCTTTTTTAACATATTATTGATATGTAATAATAAGACAATTTATGATTGAAAAATACACACATTTCTGAGTGTGGAAAAAGTGCTTTTCTATGGTTCGTTTCTTAACTCGTTTTCGAAAAAAAGATTCGTTTTGAGAGTTAATTAAGTCCGGCGACTGAGTTCAAAATAGTTAATTTCTGAGTGCCGAAAAATAACGTTTCAATGGTTAGTTTTTCAACTCGTTTTCGAACAAAAAGAAGTATAATTGTTGATTCCTTTTGTTAACTCATTTCTGAAGAAAAAAAGGTTCGCTTTTGAGTGGCATTTTAGTCCGACAAATAAGTCCAAAAAGATTTATCTATGAATGCCGAAAATGAACTTTTCTACCCGAAAAGGTTCATAAATGAATTCAAAAAAGATAGTTTTGGTTCGCTGGGTAAACTAGTAAAGTACTTTTTGCCTCAAAAAAGCACTAATTAATGAGAAATTTTTAAAAGTTTAAACAAAAAATTGTGTTAAATGAGCTCTAAAATTAAATGAGCTCTATCAAGTGAATCATTAAATAAAGCTCAATGAAGCTTTTCATATAAAATGCTGTTTAAAAACGTTCACTGTTTATGAAGTCTCTCTCGTTTTGCAAACAAATTTCTAAATTCTAGTCAAATGAGTTTTGAATCAATGCTGTGAAGCATGTTGGCTGATCGTGTCAGTAACATTTGGCTGCTTGCCTTACTGCATGTTGTAAGTAAGACAAACTTAGAAAAGCACAAAAATATCATCACAAATTTTAGCTTTTTCTTTGGTCAATGCAAGTGCAACCACATACACTCGATTGTGCAGCTCGTCGCGCGAAAGCTGCGGTAATATCAGAAATTTTACCAAAAATAAACTATTAACATAAAATTGCATTATTCTTTGGTAGTCTTTGGCAAGCAGATGCTGTCTACCAACCAAGCCCAGTCTTGATGCAGGCATTAAAGATTGCGCCCAAGAGCTAAAAGTAGCAACAAGATCTAGAAAGCTCACTGTAAACGAAAGAGTTGCTATAAATATTGTAAGTTTTAAATTGAAAAACTTTGTTTTATTTAATCACAGCGTTCATTCGTTTTTAGTGCATCGAGGAGTGCAACTACATTGGTAGCGGCTACATGGATCCCGATCCACCCTACAAACTAGATATTAATAGTATAGCAGAAAATATTGAAAAGTTTATGCCAAAGCCTAAATTGGAAGCTTCGACCTTTTTGCTTAATGCATATAACACGTGTGAAATATACCGTAGGTATTGCTGGATTTTAAAATGGAGTGCTACGAATCTCTTTGCTCTCTTTCAGGAAAATCGCATAAATCAAAATTTGATATAAAATTTCCTGATGTTGATCTAATTGATCATATTTGCAGTCCTTTTGCTCTTCAAATGACGGTTTGTGTGCGAATATATGCCATGCAGGAATGTCCCTCGGTATTCGCGCATAACTCTACGGAGTGCGAAGCAGCTCGTAATTTCTTTAAGGAGTGTATTTCGAGCGTTAAAATCTAGTTTGTAATTTATTGTAATCTAAAGCTTAGCACTAGTGTACAAAGAAAAATGTTCTTTTATAGAACAAAGTTAAATTAATTTGATTTATATCAACTGGAAATAACTTTACTGAACTATTTAACACTAAACTGTGTTAAACATTAATATCGGTATTTCACAAACAATAATTGCTTTGACCGCAAGCAGTTTTTAGAAATGCATTTCACTTCTGGATAATTTTGAATAAATATTTTACGACTATTCTCATTAAGTTCATAAAAATTGTTAATTAAAGCAAGTACATCGTTGCTTAGTGACGGATGGAACTGGCCATACTGGACGTTGTGGACAAATCCAGAAGAGCCGGTTTCAACTTGGGGCCGTTTGCTTCATAGCACATAAAAAAAGTTCCTCTAAACAGCATTAATGATCAATATCAAGTCTTTGTTTCACAATTTTATTTACTATTTATATATCCTTTATATAGCTTGCAATATATTTTAAAGCATATTTTTAATATCCATACTAGGGAGTCCAATCCCGGAAGCTTTTATCGATCCCGGGATAATTGGGATTGAAAATCTCAATACTAGCCTACAGAATTAGTTCACGATCGTTCATACTTGGCATTTAAATTAAAATTTTATTTATTTAAACAAAGTGTCATAAAACTCAGCAATTTGTATAAACAAATTGAATTTTCTTCAAAAGAGCCTTCTCAAAATTGTTCATTCTTGATCTGGTTCTGGTTCTCAGTGTCTATTGAACCCGATATAAAAATTATTTTTATAGCACACTTATATAAGAAATCTTAAATACTAAATTGAAAACTATAACTTGTGCTGAGAATAAAAAACAATTTCAGAACTGCAATGTTAAGCCATAAAGTGTTTTTGCACTTCTCCTTCTTTGCACTTTGACTTCTTGAATAAACTTGAAAAAAAAACAAAAAATGCAATTCAATTTGCTTTTTGTCATATTTCATGTACGTAACGCATAGAAAACTGCTTTATTTATAAACAGACTTGCATCAAAATGTTTGATGCAACAAAAACATTGCTTAAACTATTCATAACATTTTTTTTGTAAATTTTGTTGCTCTTTTGTGTGTTTGCCTGTTTTTCGTATTTTATATATTTATATGTTTCTGCAATTTATATTGCATGAGTTTATTTGCAACAGCAAAAAAGTAATATATGTCTAATATTTTTCTATTTTTTGTTACTCGTATATTGTTTTTGCTTTATGTGTTTGTTTGTTTATACAGTTTTGCGACTGACTGCCTTTGTTAACTGCAGCTTTTTGCAGCTTTTCTACGCTTTTATTCAGAGTATTCCTGAGTGGCCTGAAAGCGCGTGTATGTTCAAAGCACACATATATTTCAGTGTATTTTTTTTAGTTATCATGTGTTGTGAAATATTTATGCACTTTTTGAATAGTTTTTTTAATTAATTTTTTACTTTTTTTTTACTAGCATTTGCAGCGTTTAACATGCAAAGGTGTTATTTAAATATTAGAGCGTGAAAATGTTAGACAATCGTAAAACAAAAACAAATAAAACCGAGCCAGACGGCTGCTTGATGAATGAATGGCTTGGACTCGCCTACAGCACTAACACCCAGCCAGCCATTCAGTCGACGTAAAGCCGTCAAGCCGTAAAGCATTCATTACAATTCAAAAAAAGCTTTGGTTTTGTATGCTTTGAAAAGTGATGCTTTTATGTTTTTCTAATGTTTTCAAATTTTCGCGCTTTGACTATTTTTTTATGACGTTAGTGAAAAAGGACCTAACACGTAGCAATTATTTTTCAGTAGCCAAAATGCTGAGGTTCAACGCCATCTGAATACGTACCTGAAATGAAAGAAAAAAGAATATAAGTGAATAAGTCAAAGTATTTAGCAAGAAGTAATATTGTATATTTTAATGAAAAAGAATGAAATTTATATAAATTTTAATTGCTTTGAAATATTTTTGTGCTAAAAAATTAGACATTTTATAAATGTTGTTTTCCAAATATACCTCGCAGTTATATTTTCGACGTAGATACAAATAATTGGAAAAGTATTCAGCCATAAGGAAAGAAATAGTGGTAAAAATGTACAGGAAAACAACAGAACCAAGCACTAATATGGGAATTTTTTTAATTATAGTTAATAGTTTTTGCAAAAAAAATTAAAAAACAAGTTTCTTTAAGCCTTTCAATTGAAAAAGACACCTTAAAATACCGATAACCGTATCACTTCTTTGTCTAAACTATCAGAATGCGTTGATGGATATTTGGCCATTTTATAACGATTGAACATTTTGGAACAGCGCACGAACAGGGACGAATGCCAAAATTACGACCACAAAATTATTTGAATACCCCACTGCCGATACTGCCGTATTGTAAAGAAAATGATATAATTTTTGATCAGCATCAACTCCTGTCTGCCTATCTGCCTGTCCGTATATCCATGTCCGTCAGTGATAGCGATAGCAGCCGTAATTTAAGGGCTATCGTAGCGAAATTTGATAAACATATAAGCTTTTTATTTTAAAATAGAGATCAAGTTAAAATTGGATAAAAACTACGCCTACAAAGTGAATTTACCAAAACGATAAAATCTCTTTAAATCGCACAAAAGTTATTCTAATGACTTCAAATTTTTCAAATAAGCTTATTTGCACGATGGGTATGAAATTTGTAAAAATTGAATGAAAACCACAGCTACCTCCCATACAAAGTGACTTTATGAATTCCTTATGAATTCATCTTAACTATGTACTCGATGTTTGAAGTTTGTTAAATAAACTGAAAACTTCGCTCCCATACAAAGAGCCGTTATATCAAAACCTTTCATTAAAAAAATTGGTTTAAATTTGATATTTTCTTGATATTCCTTCTGGTCCGAATGACTTTAGGCCAATAAGCATTTTTCCGCCACTGTCAAAAGTATGTGAGAAGCTCATGGCTCAGCAAATCAATAAACACTTACTTGAAAAAAAAACTATTATCCCCTTTGCAATCTGGTTTTCGAGCTGGGCATGGGTGTTCTTCTGCAGTTGTAAAAGTTCTTGATGACATACGACCAGAATATGACGCCGGGTCTATGACTTTGCTCTGCCTTCTTGACTTCTCTAAGGCTTTTGATAAAGTTAATCATCAATACTTGTGTCATAAGCTTAAGAATTTGTTTGGGTTTTGTGATAGTGTCGTCAATCTTATGTCTAATTATTTGCTAAACAGGACTCAAAAAGTCAATGTTGGTCAATTGTCTTCTCAGTATAAACTAGTCTTAAGTGGTGTTCCACAAGGATCCATACTAGGTCCTCTTTTGTTTTCATTGTTTATAAATGATATTTTCTGTGTGTGCAAACATGCATCTGTTCATGCTTATGCAGATGATGTACAGCTGTATTTGTCACGTCAAACTTCGCTTCTTGAAGATCTTTGCTGTAGATTGAATAAAGATCTTAGCAGTATTAATAACTGGGCCAGTAGCAATGGTCTTCAACTAAATGCATTAAAGTCGTATGTTCTTCCTATTTGTAAGAATAAAAATTGTTTAAATGATGTCCCGGATTTGTTTATTGGAACAAATAAGCTTACTGTTGTGTCAAAAATTGTAAATCTTGGTTTCCATATTAATTCGTCTCTATCATGTGTTGATCATGTAAACAGTGTAGTCAAAAAAGTTTATTATGTCCTTCGTAATTTAAGAATGTCAGCTTATGTAACTCCTGTTGATATAAAACGAAAGTTGGTGATCCAACTGATCTTACCAGTTATAATGTATGCTGAAATAGTATACAGTAAACTTGACTCATCCTCCCAATTAAAACTTCAAATTGCTTTTAATTATGCCACACGCTATGTATACGGCTTGCGAAAATTTGACCATTTATCTAGTTACAGAAATGCAATACTCGGATGTGATTTAACTGCATACTTGAATGCAAGAAACTGTATATATTTGCATAAACTTATTCACGAGAAAACACCGCTTTATCTTTATTCAAAACTTCAGTTCTGTCTGTCTAGAAGAAGTCATATTTTAATTGTACCTAGGCATAACTCGCTGAACTCATCTCATTTGTTTTTCGTTAACGCCATTAGAATATGGAATGCACTGCCTCGAAGGATTACTAGAAGAAATTACTAGGAGAGGAATTTTTGGGCAAGCTATTTTATCTTTTTTTTCTACTCAAACAACTTAAATTTTTAATTTATTCTCTCTTCTCAGCTCCCTACTATATCTTGTAAATCTATAATTCTTTATATTTTTGTTTTTTCGTTTACTACTCAACCACCACTGTATTAATAGAAAACTTTTCACACTTTTTAAAAAAATTTTTGGCTTACATTTTAAGTTACCTTTACCTTAAATTAATTAAGTTAAACAAAATTAAATTCAATCCAAATATTCTCAATTAAGCCTAGTTGTTATTCAATTTTATATTATTTTGTACTATAAGAGCACATAGTTCTAAGTGTACTAATGTATAGCTTTAATAATAAATAATAAATAAATAAATAATATGTCATATGTCATACACATTAGCTTTTACACATAAGTAAAAGCTTTACAACATTTACACTCCTGAGTTTCAAATTTGAAATAATTGGATAAAAACCACGTCCTATAAAAGTGACGTCATCAATATAATACAACATTGAAAACTTGGATATACTAAAAACGGTTTTTGAGGTATTTGAACCTCATTCCATTCGAAGATAGTTTCTTACTAGTTTTTACATGAACTTAATAGATTTAAATGAAATTTGGTATCTAGAGGTTTGTTGGGTCGCTGACTATGATTTCAACATTAGATTTTCAAAATTTGAAAATGGCGGATTCAATATAGCTCGGTGACCATTAGCATAAATGAAAAAAGAGAAACGTAAATTTTTGTTAAATAATATAAATATTGAGCAAAATGCAAATTATAGATTTTTTGCAGAGTTTTAATTCTATTCAACATCATCAACAAACTCTTCACAATCTTATTTTTTTCATTACCTCAGAAGGTGGCACCTTAAGGTACTATTACAGATTGTAAAAAATTAAAAATTAATTTTTTGTTTTCGTTCGAATATGGTTCTTTGAGGTCTTAAGAAAACATATACAAAATTTTAGAAAAAAATATCTATTCGTATGTCGCGTGATATTCAAAAACCTTTTAGATCTTTTATTGCGTTTTTCTCGAAACAAGGTTATTCGAATCGGCTTCTAAGATATCTGGAGTTCTACTTGATCGATTTCGATGAATCTTGATTCGTTGTGATCCTAATAAACTCTGTTAGGCACTAGACCTATAAAAAGCCAAGAAACTTTTAAATATTTTTTGTATGGCTGAAAGTTTCGGCAAAAAAGGGGGTTTTTTAACATTTTTCTTCAACGCATGTCATTTTTTTAATTTTTTATTTTTCTTTTATTTGCGAAGGTTGAGTGCTCAACTACAACCCTTAACTCAAGAATACGCTTTGATTTTTTAACTTTCAGATGCTTTGTAAAAGAGTCGAGAAGCCAATGGCAACAATTTTTAAACACGCTAACTTCAACGCCTTATAGAAAATTAACATCAACTATAAAGACCAAAACAAAATTTTTTTTATTTCTTCATGAATAATTTCATTATGTAAAAAATTTGAATCATTAAAATTAATAATACTAGGTAAAAATATTAACAAAAAAGGTGTTTTTTTATAGATACACACTGTAATAGTACCTTAAGCATATTTAGTACTAATTAAATAATAAGTGGTCCGAGTAATTCGACTCTTTTATTAAAAGGGGGCAAAAGGGGACCAACACCTGACTTTTTTACACTAAATATATGTTATTTGTTTGAACTTATAAAATAATATAGTGAAACTTTGTGGAACTTTTTTTATAACTCTACATAAAATACTTATATTTCAATATTTTTCAAAAAGATACAGAATATTCCAAATTTACTATTTTTTAAATTGTTATTTTAATAAAAAATTTAATTTAATCACATACATGATGCTTGATACTATGTATAGAAAAACTTAAAACGGCATTTTTAAAACAATAGGCGCGTGTAGTAGCTTTGCAATTCTTCATATGGGCATTTCCAAGCTGTCGTTACGGACGATTTGTACGAAGAAGTATTACGAAAAAAAATGAAAATGCCTAGTTTTTAAAAAAAGCTCTTTTTGTATTTGCGAAGTAATTAAAAACAATGTCAACAATCGACCGTAAGGATTTTAAGATATAAGCAAAAATATGTGCTGGCGATACCTTACAAAAAACGGAAGTGATTTTTGACTTTGATTACAAAATTTGCCAAAATCTCTGATTTGGGCAAGACTTTTTGTATACAACAGTTTTAGAAGGGTTTAAAATAACATATGCTTATTTTTCAAGTGATTAAATATAAAAATCTTCTCTGGTTTCTTTTTTATTAGGCTATTTGATCTGGCGTTACGATACTTAAATTTCCATTGTAGTTTAATTGTGTAATTAAGTAATTAGTTAGTCAAATAATTATGTCAATTAGTAGTTAAAAAACAAATTAAATGTATTGTCCCTTCTTTGCCTCAACCATTTTTCCATTATCTCTATCCAATGCCTTCCTTTTTTAGTAAAACAAAAAAAGTTTACGAAACATTTACTAAACATTAACGAAAAAGAAAAACTACATTTGTGGAATAGTGCAGACGATTTGATCATCATGGTTTATGAATTTTTGTGTAAATTGCTTAAATTGATAAAATTAAAAAGTTTCTCTTAGATAAAATCATAAAATAATAAGTTTTTAACAAGTTTTAATATTTTTGTCAAGGTAGATTTTTCTGTAGAAATGCCCATATACAATATAACGATATAGGTGCTTGAAAAGAAAATGCAACTTTTCATACACTATTGTGATTATTGTGATGCGTAGAAAAAATAGAATATATAAAGTTTTCCGAGGGTAATATTTAAAAAGAAAGTTTCTACTTTTGTCGTCGTAATTTTGCTACTCTCTCCTATGTGCAGCATTATCAATCTGAAGTTTATTTTATAATAGCTGAAACCCGACACATTTCTGCTACGCCCCCGTTGCCATACGCCCATAAAATATGATCAGTGATATAATGTGTAAATTGTGATCGAATACTGAATTCCAAGGCTGTGCCGCCTATAGTACAAAAACAATTAAATTTCTAAAATTTAGGTTGTATGGGGTATGCTACGCCCCCTTGTCCAATGCCCATGGAATACTATCAGTGAAACGGCATTTTGAAATTGTGGTCGCATACTGAATTCCGAGGCTGTGCGTCCTACAACTCCAAAGGTATTCGATACCGCAAATTTGGGTTGTGTAGAAGATGCCACGCCTTCTTGTATAAAGCTCATAAAATTTTATCAGTGGAACGGCACGTATAAATTGTGGTCGTATACCAAATCCAGATGCTGTATAACTCCAAATCTATTTGATATAGCAAATTTGGGCTGTATGGGAGGTGTCATGCCCCCTTTTTTAAAGCAAAACCTTCCTCGGTATGTGCTTAGTAACTACATAAAATTCCATAAAAAATCGGTTTAGACAGATAAACTAAATTACCAAATTTTAATATTTGAATATTAAACCGTCTGATATTTAGAAGTTGTATTTATTTGTGGGTGGAAAAAGTGGGCGTGGAAACTTTTATATACATATTTCTCACCACTTGGAGCATCTACATACCAGGTTTCACTATAAAAACATGTTTAACTCCGGGATTGGCATGATTTCGGAAAAGTAGGCGTATTAATAGTGTAACGACGCCTACTTTTTGTACAGTTTTTGACAGTAACCATTTGAAAAAAGTTACTAAGTTTAAGTTTTTTACTATTGAAACCGTCTGATGTGCACTTTTTTGTTTTGTGTGCAAATTAAGCTTGTATGGGAGGTACCACGCCCCCTTGCCCAATCGAAACTAAACATCACAGAAACACTCTCAAGATATGGCTTCAGTTTCCCTGAAAATTTCATAAAGATCGGATTTGGTGCTTTTGGAGTCTATAAGTGATATATAAACATATTCACATACATACATCCATTTATATATATATATATATATAGATATACAGCTCGATTTTGAATGATTTTTCGCGGGAAATCGGAAAAGGAAGTTTTAATTTTTAAGATTACATTCAAGAACATTTTGGAAATTTTGAATGCAAATTTGTTCATCAACAGTCAATATTCATGAGTGCAAGCAAAAAAAAAATATGTAATATCTTTATTTGCTAATTTAAAAATAAAAACTCCCTTTTCCGATTCCCCGGTAAGAAGTATTCAGAATAGGGCTGAAAGGAAACAAGTTTGTTTCATAATATATGAAAAATTAAAATATTTTACTTGAGCTACACTCAAAAAAATATGCTTCCCTTAAATTAAGAAACCGTGGCTTCAATTCATAGGCATGGGTTTTTCAATATTCTAAAAAGGAGGTGTCTCCTTAACGTAGAGAATTTTTACATGATTTAACGACCTCACGTCTTGATTCTGTTGCAACGTTTTCAAAACAGCTTCTTAGTTTTTAAAATAAGTTTTTACTTAAATATAAGAGATAAAGATATGATAAAAGTTAGATTTCCAAAAATTGTATATAACAGAAATAATTTGAAGAACAACTGTGTTGATATCAAGTCCGCTTGCAACATTCTACAGCATGATTTCTTAAATTTGAAGAAATGCAAGTTACTATACTTAGATGTTTTATAGAAATACATGTAAGTTTTTCTTTTTTTATGCACCAAAAGAGATTTATTTTAAAGATACTTTTCTTATATTTCTAAAAAAAATGCTTTAAAATGACTTGCCCAGCGAACGACTCTTAATGAAGCAAATCAAGCGACGATTGTTTAACAACTGCGATGGTCAAATGGATAAGCTGACGCACTTACACTCACGCGGCTGAGGTTCAAGTCTCCGGATAGTGGTAATTTTTCAATTTAAATGTTAATAATAATAATAGTATCTTTCGTCAGTATAAGAATCATAATCCTCACAGGATGCTGTTTAAAATCTTAAAAAAGGTTTGTTTTTTTTTGCAAAAATTAACAAATTTTTCCAGGAATTCAATGAAAAATTTCTTATTTTCAGAGAAAATTTTTCTCTTTCTTCTAGCAGATGATTAATAAACGGTAAAAAATTTCTTATTTTCAGAGAAAATATTTCTCGTAGTTATAGCCAATAATAAATAAACGGTAGAAGAACTTACTCAAATGTCATAAAATTTCAACAAAATTGCGCTAAGTTTCTTCAATTTAGCGAAATAGTTCGTAAATGATTGGGTAATTGTCCTAAATCGTTTTACACTTCTGGTGTTAATTTAACGAAAAATATATACTTCATTTTTAGAAAATCGGCCATGGCGCTAACTGAAGCTTGATTTTCTAACGATTGGGTGCCATTTTTCTAGATTTACTGGAATTTTTTTTTTAGTGTATACATCACAGTATAATTTTCTTAGCAGATAAAATATGAAAAAATCACTTCACATAAAAAGAAATATACAATTAGCAAAGCGGTGATAAAATAAGTAAAATAAAAGTAGCCTTTTTTATGCTTCTTATGCTTCATTTATTGCAACAGTTAACAACTTGGTATAAATAATGGTAACTTAAAAGGAAAATGAGCTCTTTTTCTTTGTCTTATGTTGTTGATACCACTTTAGAAAATAAATAATCAAAAGCACATTAAAAACAAAGAAACACAAATAATAGAAAAACAAAAATAAATACCTAGAGAAAATAAGCAAAGTAATCAGAGATTTGTCATTTCATTTATTTGAGAGAAACAAAAATGAAAAATAAATAAAAACAAAGAAAATTTCAAAGAAATCATTTTGATTTGAAATTTCTACACAGGACAAAGTAAAAGAAATCCTTTTCAGAGGCTACATATTACAACTTAACAAATAAATGAACGGTAAGACGACAGACGATAGGCGACAGATGTAAGGGGAGGAAGGTGAAGACGCATTACAAACAACACGAAAACGTAGACATGATGAAATGAAGCAGCCAGTTTATAAAATGAAATCAAGAAATTTTACCAAAGTAGTTAGATGAAATGCAAAAGAGCATAAAGGCACCTTTGAACAGAAACAAAAAATAAACGATAAAAAATCCAATCCATGGGCGGTACATGGTTGCTGGCTTGGTATAGATTAGATATGGTAAATTTCTAAAAGCAATTTCTATTTTATCATTTTGCTCACAGTTGTTGATAAATATAATCAACCAGAGAAATTCAAGCTGTCAAATTTAAGCAGTAACAACAGCAAGACAGGACGACGCTGATAAGAAACACACACTAGCCGCACATACAAACATTTCCCAAAACGGTAGCAGAAACTTAATGCCAAAAAAAAAAAAACTGCTACAATTTAGTGTGAGTGGTAGATATTCTGCTTTGATTACTGTTGATTGTGTAAATTTGACGATGCAGCCTAAACTCATTTGTGTGATTGTCTCAGTCTTTATGTACAGTGAAACAAAGTGTTTACATACACCACAAAAATAAAAAATAAATAAATGTGAGCTTTATTTAAAATAATACCCATTTTTAAACATGTATAAATTTAAAAAAGGTAAACATTTTTTTTTAATTTGTTATTTTGGGCATTATTTCATTGGGCGTTATTTCCCTGAACCTGTTTTTTTTTTGTTAAGTAAGTAATTTTATTGAGTCTTTTCATTTCTTAGAATCTTAGAAATAAATTTTTCAATCTTTATAAGACCTCAAATAATTCGGATCACAAAAGCAAATACCTACATTATATGAGGGAATTTAATTTTCTAAACAAATTTTTATATAAACAATATATTTTAAATTGTGAAAGTAACATTTAATCGAACCCAAATTCTTTCTGACAATTTATTCAGTCGCGTAAGACATCTTCTTATATACCGACTGCGATGAAATATAACAACAAATCGTCGAAGTCAGTATTAGACACTGTTAACTTATTTACTGAATATTTTGAATCTAACTATGACTTAGACTTGAATCCTATTGATACAAATAATTTTATAAACCACCAATCATCTTTTGACTTAGGTGACATTAAATTAAGTCTTACCGATGTTACAAATAGGATACTTAATCTCAAAAATTCTCGGAAATGTGATATTGAAGGTCTATCTTCTTTTTTTCTTAAAAAGCTGTCTGCTTTCACTCTCATATCCGCTATTAGCGATTTTTAATAAATCTTTATCTTCCGGTGAATTCATCGACACTTGGAAAATTGCATGCATTACTCCTATTTTTAAATCAGGTCCCAAGAATGATGTCACAAATTATAGACCCATTTCTAAGCTATCTACCGTCTCTAAGCTTTTTGAAAGAATCATTAAAGAAAAATTATATTTTCTTCTGAAACAGTTTATTATTCCGAACCAGCATGGTTTTGTTTCTGGACGCTCGACGGTTACAAATCTTGCTCTTTTCACAGAGTATTGTATAAATTCTTTTGAATCTGGTTGTCAAGTTGATGTAATTTACACAGACTTTTCTAAAGCCTTCGATAAGGTCTCTCACACAATTTTGATTAATAAACTTTGCAATTTTGGATTCCATTCTCGCTTTTTAAAATTTCATTTCATTTCATTTATTTTCAATCAATGGATTTTTAATCCTTACTGACTATACAAAATTAATAACTTAAAAACTAGATATGCATACAATATATCACAAAATTAAGTTTCTTATCTATAGATATTCAAGAGACGGTTATTAAATATTGTCCTTGATACAGTAAAATCAATCTCATACATAATTGATATTCTATTAAATTCACACAAAGCTCTTGTTATTGGAGAATTTGAAGCATAATTTGTCCTATGCAATCTAACATAAAACAAAGGATTAAATCTTAATATTCTGGATGGAACATTAAAGTTTATTAGTCCCAGCAAGTATGGGCAATCCGTAATACCAGAAACAATGTTATATACAAATAGCAAGGACATAATAGTCCTTCTATTCTCTAATGAAATTAGGTTAATAAGCCTACATCGAGCATCATAGGAAGGGAGAGGATCCAAAAAATTTAAGGATCGGAACGCAAATTTGATAAACTTGCGCTGAACACGTTCCAATCGATCAATGTGGTTCCTATAAATGGGACTCCAAATAAAAGACCCATATTCCAGCTTTGATCTCACTAAACTTATGTAAAGCAGTTTAAGAGTATACGGATCAGTAAACTCTTTACTATTTCGCCTAATAAAGGCTAAAAGAGAGTACGACTTGGGAATTATATAGTTAAGATGATTTATAAAAGTGAATTTGGAATCAAAAATGACTCCTAAGTCTTTTATAAAAGAAACTTTTTTTAAAGGCTGATCGTTCAAATAAAATTCAGTTTGAAGAGTATTATTCAATTTAGAAAATGTCACATGGTAACATTTCTTTAAGTTTAAGAGTAAACGATTATTACAACACCAGGTGTATACATTATTTATGTCTTTTTGAAGAGCTAGTTTATCATTTAAATTTGCAATGCGTGAAAAAATTTTCAAGTCATCTGCAAATAAAAGAAACTTTGAACTTGAGAAACAATTACTAATATCATTTATAAAAATAATAAAAAAGAGGGGGCCCAAGATACTACCTTGGGGTACACCCGAGGAAGCAATATATGACAATGAAGTTTTACTTTCAACTGTCACCATACAAAGTCTTTTACTAAGATATGAACTAACCCAGGACAAAAAATTCGAGTGAAATCCTAGTTTCGCAAGTTTATTCAATAACAGGCTATGTGAAACCTTATCGAATGCTTTTGAAAAATCCAAGTACATGGCATCAACTTGAGCGCCCTCTTCAAAAGTAGATATGCAATAATCCGTAAAAATAGACAAATTCGTTATTGTAGAACGATTTGGCATAAAGCCATGCTGAGCGGTGGAAATTATGCTCTTAATTTCAAAAGATAGTTTTAATTTCACAATCCTTTCAAATAGTTTTGAAATGTTTGAAAGTTTGGATATAGGCCTATAATTTGAAATATCATTTTTAGCACCACTTTTATAAACTGGAGTAATAAACGCAATCTTCCATGCATCCAAAAAAACACCATATTTCAAAGACTTATTAAATATTATTCTGAGAGGAGTTGAAAGAGTATAATGGCATTTCTTTAAGAGAAATGAAGAAAAGCCATCAATATCATTTTTTTGTGAATTTTTTAAACTAAAGATAGAGTTAAACACATCAATATCTGAGATTTGTAGGGAGCCAAAGTTGATATTAGCTTCAAATTTTAAATTTGAATCAATGTTTTGATTATTATCAACAACAAAGTTAGAGGAGAAATATTTTGCAAAAAGATTAGCTGATTCAGATAGCGACTGAGATGATTCATTCCCATAAAACATTTTAGTGGGAAAACAAGATGAGGATTTTTTAGAATTAATAAAGCTCCAGAAATACTTAGGATTTTGTTTAATATTCGACTCATATTTACTTATATACTGCTTATAAAGGAATTTGTTAAGAAAGTTGAATTCTCTCAAGTAATGCTGATGTTTTAAATGGTATTCTAAATTGTTAGTGACTTTATATAGTTTAAAGAATTTATTTCTTAAATTTTTTTAGTTTCTTAAGACCATGTGTATACCATGGTAATTTAAAAGCTTTATTAGGATACTTTGGAATATTTCTGCTAAGAATATCTAAAATTTTTGATTTAAAGTACAAGAAGGAATCATAGGTATTCAAATTCAAATATGTACAAATAGGTACAAAAATGCATTGAATCATATCTTCGAAACAGACTTTCTTATGTTTGTATTAATAATGTACGTTCGTACTCTTTTATTGCAACTTCGGGGGTTCCCCAAGGTAGCATTCTTGGCCCTTTGCTCTTTATCTTATTTGTAAATGATATCGCTGACTGTTTTATTAATTCAAATTTTTTGCTGTACGCTGACGATTTAAAAATTTTCTCCAGAATTGAGAATCCTTTAGATATTTGTTCTCTTCAGTTGGATATAAATAATCTTCTAACTTGGAGTAAAGCTAATAGATTATCTTTGAACATTTCTAAATGTTATCATGCAACTTTTGCTAAATAAAAAAATATTTTTGACTCTTCCTATAAGTTAGATAACAGTATGCTAAAAACAGTTGGTGAAATTCTTGACTTGGGAGTAGTTTTTGATACTAGGTTTTCCTTTATTCCACATATTAATTATATCATTCCGAAAGCATATTCTTTGCTTGCTTTTTTTCGTCGCAATAGTTCTGAATTCTTAGATCCGTATACGCATAAATTGCTTTATACCTCATTTGTAAGATCGAAGCTGGAATATGCATCTTTTATTTGGAATCCTTTTTACTCCACACACTCTGTGCGACTTGAACGAGTTCAAAAAAAGTTTCTGAGGTTCTCCCTTAGGACTTTAAATTTTGTTGAACCACTTCCCTCATATAATGTGCGTTGTTTGCTAATACGTCTTCAATCGCTTGAAAGCAGAAGAAGAATTCGCTCACTTATGATAATTTTTGATATTATTTCTGGACACATTGATTGTCCTGCATTATTAAATCTGGTAAATTTCTTTGTTCCTACTCGTCTGCTACGCCAGTATAATATTTTTTCTATTCCATTTCATAGTAGCTCATTATGCAGTCAATGAGCCTCTAACGAGAACTATGCTTGATTTTAATGCTCTGTATAGAATTCATAATATCGATTTTTCTTTATCTAGAAATGATTTTAAATCTTTATTAAATGAAATTTTCTTATTTTAGTATACCCTACTTTATTTCTTGTTATGAACTTTTTCAATTAGTATTTAGGTAATTAATTATAATCAAATTTTTGTACTACTAGTCTGTAAGGAATGTATCCATAGACGAAATAATAATAATAAATTAAATTAATATTCTCTAAATTAATTTCAGTTACAAAGAGAAGATAACATTTGCTTCAAATTAGTAAAAATTAAAAAAAAAAAATTAAGAACTGTTTTTAATATAATATGGTTCTAATATACATTTTAAAGTAAAACGCAACAAGCTTAAGTAACAAGGTGAAGATGGCAATGTATCTTTAAGTTAGAATAGAAAATATGCTTGCTACCGGCACTTAAATTTTTTCTGCGAGAAGTGACAACTCTATATTAAAAATACAATAAAAAACTAAGCAAACATATTTACACATTATAAAAACTAAAGTACATAATTAAGAAAAATATTACAACGTACATTTTATGGAAGGATTTAACAATATTGATAGATATTATAAGCATTTTCTTATAATAAATAAATTATATAATTAAAATTTTTAGTATTAAATTTGTAGCCTCTATGAGTGCCAAGAGTCAAAAAAACATAAAAATCGGGTAAAAGTGGTCCAGTAAAATCTACTACTGTAGAAATGTTTTCATTTATAAAACCAATTGGGGAAAGATAAATAATGTTTGTCCAATTAAAGAACTTTTGATTATTTATTAACTCTTTAAGTGAATAATTTTCGTGAATAGCTAATCTTTGAATAAATCTAACGAGTGAAATAAAAGCATGATAACAAAAAGGATATATATTTGCTTCTGTGTACAAAAATTTATTTGAATATCGTTTGGTGTATGACTCATAACTCTTATAAATACACAGTATAAATACACAGTATCTTTCGCTCAAGGACTTAAAACTCTTTGGCAACCGAGGGTGAGATAGAAAACCATATTGGGAAAGCATATATTAAGACGGGACGAATAGATATTTTGTATATAAGAAGATTCGTTTCCTTCGTTGAATATTTATTATTTAAAAGTTTGGCAAACATACTTTTAATCTTGAAAGCTTTTCTCAAAATGATTCTTGAGTGTTCATTAAATTTAAATAATTTATTAAAATGAACGCCTATATATTTAAAACTATTTTTAAATGGAATGGTTACTCCGTTGAGTGAAAGACACAACATTTTGCTTTCAGGGACTAAAAATCTCGCACATTTTCCACTGGCATTTCTTTTTTTTTTTTAGACTGAACCAACGCTCAGGGGATGCCCCCTATAAATGCGTAAGCATTGTGTTGATTCGGAAGATGGGTGATAGTTATTGGAGGGTGGATAGATGGAGTAGTGTCGGTGAGTATTTGTTTTAAATTTGCACAGCTCAAAACTGCCAGGAAACACGCTCGCAGGGAGACTATTCTACAACTTAACCGTGCGACTAAAGAACGAATTATCACGGTAATGCGATGTTCTATTGGGCATCGATGCAATGGTAAAAGGGTGGGCTTGGACAGCTGCCCGAGTGGACCTGGGAAACACACGAGCTGGTGGCGTCAGGTCATGTATCTCCCTTGAACACTTCCCCATGGTAATACCTATACAGCAGGCTTAGGCAACCAACATTGCGTCGATGCTCAAGAGAGTTGAGCGAGGATGAAATACTTTCATCCCCTATCAAATATATCGCACGACGTTGAATTCGATCCAGAAGCTCCAAATAAGATCTTGAAGCCCTGCTAAAATGTGCGAATTGTACTCCATTTTCGGCCTTATATATGAGGTGTAGATCATGCGAAGATCAGCTGAAGTGAAATATTTTTTGCACCGTTTTAGAAAACCTAGGCACTTGCCCGCTTCTTTCGACACATCGAAAATATGATCAGTCCAACGAAGATCAAATCTGATCGATATGCCCAGAACGTCAAGAGCGGCTAATTCCACAAGATCCACACCATTCATATTGAGGGGTGCTAAGGGGCAATCCATCCGCTTGTGGGTTAACAGGCAGCACTGAGTCTTGCTTGCATTGAACTCTACTCTATTAGCAAGACCCCACTCGGAGATTTTTTGTAGATCATTTAGGAGTGTGTCATTCATATTTTGCCTTTTTCTCTCAATCTCCATAGAGCTTGGGCGTTTACTCAATGAATACGAATGACAAATGCTGCTGTCGTACGCAAACGAATGTATTGGGTTATGCAATTGATAAAAACCAGAAACAAGGTTGGCGATAGAACTGAGCCCTACGGTACTCCTGCGTTAATGGCGTGCTCTTCGGACGAAATACCGTCAACTACGACTCGAATCGTTCTGTCCTTGAGGAAAGACGTGATCCATCGAGCAAAGTTACCACCAAAACCATATGAAACAAGTTTTGACACGAGCGCTTTATGCCACACCCGGTCGAACGCTTTAGAAATATCAAGAGCAACAACCCTGCTCTCGCCGAAAAAGTGAACGCATATATTCCATTCTTCGGTTAAGAACGTTATAAGATCACCAGTAGAGCGAGCCCTACGGAAACCATATTGACGGTCGTTGAGCAGTTGGTTGCGCTCCAGATAGTTCACAACGTTGAAGTTTATTACGCTCTCCATAACTTTTTAAAGCGTAGAGCATATCGCAATAGGTCGGTAGTTTCTAAGACAAACTGCCACTGATTTTGAAGTGTTAATTTTGATACCCCAACTCGTGTAATAACTATGCACTAAAGAAAAATGTCTTGAAACTAAATTTAGAACTAGTATTGGGGATACGTCGTGAGCATAAATTAAAGAATAATCAACATAAAGAAGACCTCTTGAGCCATTGAGTTTATGTGGAAAATCAAACATGAAAATGTTATACAAATGTGGCGCAAGTATGGAGCCTTGGGGTAAACCAATTTTGATGCAATCAACATCAGAAATAGAATTTTTTATTTGAACAAAAAAATTTCGATCAGTAAAGAAACTATTAAAAATTTTTATAATAAAAGGATCAAAGCCTAATTTTAGTAATTTAAAAATTGTCCCGTCTTGATATGCGTTATCAAAAGCCTTTTTAATATCCAAGGATTTTTTAGTTAAAATATGTTAAGATATGCTACTTATAACTTCTATTTTTTCACATATAACTTCATAGGAACTAGAAGTCTTATACGGCAAAGATGAGGATTTTTTCTTTGGAATTTCTCTGAGTGAGTCTGCAACTGGATCTGAAGTTATAAGTAGCATATGTTAACATATTAACATATGGTTTATTGCTTCTCTACTAGTTTTTCGGGTGGTAAACTTCCTGTACTAATAATTTGTGAACGGTTGCTGACATATAGTACCACGCCAAAGTAATAGGAATTTCATCTAAAATATTTGGCTCTGAATAATATCAGTGTATTGATATTACAGTGGAAAAAATCTGACAGTGGAAAAAATCTTATATTGAGGATTAAATACGATATCTATTTGTATGTTATCAATGCTATTTTCAATAAGTTATCTAAATTGCTAGATTTAATTTTCATAACTAAGTCCGTTAATTATGATTTACTTGAATGTCCATTTCCTATCTCTGATTCGACTGTTCATCATTCTGCGCTTTCCTTTAATATAAAAATTTATGAATTCTTGAGTATTAATAATTTAGAACAAAAAGTGTATGCTTTTAAAAAATGCAATTTTGTGACTATAAATCGGCTCATAAACGGTATTGATTGGGAGTCGCTTTTTGGTAGCCTTGAGGCTTCGAGCTGCTATGATATCTTTCAAAGTAATTTCTTAAATATACTTGCCAATAACATTCCTTTAAGAAAAAAAATCCATAAGCTCCCTTGATACACTAAGGGTTTAAAAAAATTGAAGAATTTGCGCAATAAATTTTTCAATGAGTTCAAAAATTCTAAAAAATTTGAGTGCAAGGTAAAATATGAACACTTTTCGCGCGAACTCAATTTTTTAAACAAATTTCTTTATAAACAATATGTTCTTAGCATAGAAAATCGCATTCAAACCGATGCTAAATCTTTTTGGAGCTTTATCCAATCTAAGAAAGGGTCATCTAATATTCCTTCTTCTACGTTTTATAATGGTATAAATTCATACTCTGTAAATGACACAGTACAATTGTTTGCAAATTATTTTAAATCAAATTTTGTCAGAAATCCTGATCCTATCAGCTCACATGCTGTTGATAATGTTGAATCGTGTATAAATTTTGGTAGTCTTATGGTTACTCTTTCTAATGTTGAAACTGCTATTGGTAATCTCAAAAACTCCGCAAAATGTGACTTAGACGGTTTTAGTCCTTTTTTGCTAAAAAATTGTGTGCAATCTTTATCTTTACCTCTATGCATACTTTTTAACAAATCTCTTAAAGCAGTGGTTTTCATTGATAAATGGAAAGTTTCGCTCATAACGCCAGTTTTTAAATCCGGCAATAAACATGACGTCCTAAATTACAGACCTATCTCTAAGTTAACTAATAGTTCCAAGCTCTTTGAGAAAATAGTAAAAGACAAAATGTACTTTGCATTAAAAAATGTTATTTGTCCCAATCAACATGGCTTTGTTTCTGGTAGGTCAACTACAACAAATCTTAGTGTATTCACAAATTACTGCATCACCACAATTGAAAAGCGGTACCAGTTGGATGTCATTTACTCTGACATATCCAAAGCCTTTGATAAACTATCACATACAATTTTACTACTCAAGCTTGCCAAGATTGGCTTCCATTCCACATTTCTTTCATGGTTGGAATCTTACCTTTCAAATAGAGTTTCATATGTAGACATTGAAAACGTAAAATCACTTCCTTTTTTATCAACTTCAGGGGTTCCTCAGGGTAGCATTCTTGGACCATTACTTTTTGTCATTTTTATAAATGATGTTTCCAAATGTTTTAATAATGCCCAATTTTAACTTTATGCAGATGACTTAAAAGTTTTCCATAAGGTTAAAAATCAATCGGATGCTTATTGTCTTCAGGCTGATCTCGTAAACGTTTTTTCTTGGTGTAATCTAAACCAATTGTCACTAAACTTTTAAAAATGCTTTGTTGTTTCTTATTATAAGTAAAATTCTCCTATATCGTTTTGTTATACCTTAGATAACACTAAGCTTGCAAGGTTATCCGAAATTCGTGATCTAGGCGTTATTTTTGATTCAGGCCTTAGTTTTAGCTGTCATTTAAACCATATTATCCCCAAAGCATATTCCCTATTAGCGTTTGTTAAGCGAAATAATACCGGCTTCTCTGACCCATACACATTTAAAAAATTATATTCGTCCCTCGTAAGATCTAGCCTTGAGTACGCTTCATTTATTTGGAGCCCATTTTATTCAGTGCATATTACTAGATTGGAACAAGTTCAAAAAAGATTTTTGAAATTTGCTTTACGTTCAATTAATTTGTCGAATCCTCTTCCGTCCTATAGAACGCTTCCGTCCTATAGAAAGCTTCTCTTGAAGCTAGAAGGTTATTGCACAGTATTATGATCATTTACGATTTGATCAATGGAAACATCATCTGTGAGAAGTTACTTGAATTCTTATCGTTTAATATTCCACAAAGAATGCTTCGTAACTATGATTATTTTTATATTAATTGCCATAGAACCAATTATGCCATTAATGAGCCTATTAATAGAGTACTTATAGCTATAAACAGAATGTATAATAATAACTTAATTGATTTTTCTATGCCTAAAAATACCTTTAAAACTACTATTACTCTATTGTTAAACAGTTTATAATTTTGTTCCTATTTTATATCCGGATTTGTTATTGTCTGTAAGGATAATGTATCCATAGACGGAAATAAATAAATAAACATTACCTTGTATCGTCTGAAATCTAACGTCTTTCTATTTTAACCAGTTTTCATACAGGGATAAAAATCTTTCCTTTCTACCAAAAAAAGGTATCATTTTTTTTAGTTTTCCAAGACTTCTTGTTTTACTCTTTGCTGAAAAATATTTCTTTGTTTCATCGAACTATTCTGTACATTAAATTTCGTAACTAAAAAACTAAAAATTGTTTCGTTTTTTGATGCTTTGGGATGTTGGAGCCAATTTTCTAGGAACTCACACTGAGTTAGACGATGACAGGTACATATCTATAAAAAGTGGAAAAAACTACAAGTTGCAGGATGTTGAAAAGCTTAACCCATTAAGCGCCACTGTACTCATTTGAGTACAGCAAAATATTTTTAACTTTTAAAGTTTTCTTTGTTGTTAAGCATTAGTGAATTTTTTTGTTAATTGCCAATTGTTAAGCAGGTCAATTCCATTTGTTTCTTATCTTTTTTTTTTAAATATGTTTTCTTAAAAAAAAGATTATAAAAAATAAAAAAAAACATTTTTTTTGCTATTTTAGTTTGTTTTCTATTGTAAAATAAACATTTTTGACTTTTCACTTTTACTTTTCATTTGGCTGTTAATGGGCTAAGACTATATATTTTGAAATCTACATTAAATTCCACAAATAGAAAAGAATAACTCATGAGGGTCCGAGCGAGACGACCCTAATAGAAATATACCCTCCTAAATCATGAAAACTTATTTTTTCACAAACATTTTTTTGTAAATAGTCCCGTGAAACTACAAACTTAATGTTTTTTTTTTAAATTTTATATGTTAAATACCTTAAGCTGTGTTCTTCATAATGACAGCACAAAAATTTACAAAACTTAATGTTTTCAGACTTTTATTTGACTTTTAAAAATTCTTAGACTGCTGATTTTTTCCAATAATTCTCACATTTTCAGTGTTGCCAACTACAATTAACACCACGTGTTTTATGCTAATTGGAAAATTTGTTAGTATAAATTGGAAAATTCCATTTTGACTTTTGTCCCTTAGTTAATAATTAATTCTATTAATATTTTTAGCCATTCCACCTTAAGAACTTCCATTAAATTAGTAACGTTTCGTGGCCAAATACGCTTAATCCTTCTTTCTAGAAGGTCCCACATGTGCTTGATTGGGTTAAGGTCAGGCCAGTGAGATTGCCATTGTAGAAAAGTAATTCCTTCGTCACTAAAAAATTTAATTATCAATTTGCTGCTATGTTTTGGATCGTTGTCCTGTTGAAAAATAAACTAGGGCGTCATAAAATTTTGAGCGTAAGGCACCATCGATTTTTGCAACATTTGCTCTTACTTTTAAAAATATGCATAAATAACATAAGCTTAAATTAAAGTAAAGCAAAAATAAAAACAACAACAAGAAAAGGGATAAAAACTGAGAAATTGACACTGAAATCTCATCGCCTCTGTGGTGTAGTGCGCTAAGATGCGCTTGCACGAGGCAAACACAGCCCGGGCTCGATTCCCGTCGGCATCACAAAGATTTCTGATGAAGCCTGTAGCGGGGCCGAAATTGCAATAAAATCAGCTAGTGATGTTTTCCTTTTCATATTGAAAATGTTGTTGTTTCTTTGGAAAAGATTCGTTAGAGCAATTAATTGTTCTAACCTGACCTAAAGATCAATAAACGATTTTAAACTATCAAAAAATTAGAATTTGTATTTAAAATCAAGAATTTTAATCAGAAATAAAAATGTATACAAAATATTCTAAACACTAGCACTTTTCACTATTATTGATACTTTCTAATCGTACACCGACAAACAAACGCGAACTTGTCCTTCCATGTCGATCGGTTTTTTGACAGATACATAAATTTGTTTTGTTTGCACAACAAAAGCAGTAAGCTGAAGCAAAGTGAATTGAGCGAAAAACAACAATAACAACAACAACGAAACACATGGAAATATTTTTTCAACTAACTTATAAACTAAATAGAATTTCGAAATTTTGGCTTCGTTAGGAAATAATATTAGAGGCATAAAACAGTTCAGAAAAAAACAATTTTAAAATAGGTCAACCCATTTGGAAGTTATGCTCTGTCAAACATTTGTCAAACAAGCTGTTACATGGGAGCTTCGCTCGCTCGCTCCAAAAATCAATATTTATTTTGTATTTATTTAAATTGAAGTGTATTTGAATACCGACAGATGAGAATAAATTAAATTTACTCTATAACATCTTACTCCAATCAGCTGAGGTCTAATTGATATGGCACTTTGCAAAATCCAAATGATCCTTTCTATTGACCTTGCTTAGTTATGGTCGCCTTGCAAAGAGTTTGGCGTCATAAAATCGCCGACAAATGGTGTTAGCGCTGTAAATCACTTAAGTAGATTTGATTTTTGAAACGCTTAGCTTTGGGTCCTTTTGGTTCTGTATTGTAGAATAATTTTTCCCGAGGCATTTCAGTTCCATCTTTTCATTGAGTTACGCCGTGCGCTACAATTCTGTTGACAGGGTACTGGCATATGTGGAATTGCCTAGCAACATCTCGCGCGGTTCCTCCGGGTTTTGTTGCCAGGTATTACAGCAGCACGGGCATCGCTGCTTATTTGATTTTTAGTTGAGGTCTTATATATGTTTTATGGTTATAAGTGTTGAATTTTAACTTATTATAATGATTTTACCAGGATAACTGCTTTGACGTGTTTTATTTGCGTTTTATGAACTAGGTTTATGCAATAAATGGGTATTTCTATGGCCCACTGAAAATTTTCGGAACTGAACTTTTACATAATATTTCTTTACGAAATACTATATTCACTAACAAAAATCATAACAAGGCATTTAACGTTTTTTGCTTGCTTAACATAACGTTAATATTCTGTTCCGATCTTTCTCTTCCGCGCGCTGGTGATAGTGCTTGTGTATGTATCGAAGAGCCACAATGAAATAGAAGGAGATAGAGTTTGCGCTTTTTTAGCGCTTCGTATAAGGCACGTTTTTTTTCAGTTTTCTCTAAGCACTGATTTTTTCGCTCTTTCACTTTGGTCTGCTAGAGGCAGTGATGTTACATCAATTTTGTCTGAATACTGTACCGTACAGTAAATTTGACTATTTTTACAGTAAAATTACTGCACTTTTTATAAAACACAAACGCAAGTATTTATAAAAAAAACTTTATTTTTTTTACTTACAAAAACAAAAATATTTCAATAAAGCTAAAAAGTGAAGTAAAAATAATAATAACAAAAAATTAATCAACGTATTAAAACAAATTATAATTTAAAAAGTTATATATTAGGTTTGTAACATGGTGTAAAAGAGGTTACACATAAGCGAACTTGTTCCTCAAACAACATGGCGGGTCTAGCTTGTTCGGAAGAGGTAGCGTTCAGATTAAAACAACGTGTTCGTCATACAAGCGAAGCATTTTTGTTGTTTTTCGTCATCTTTTTGTTTTAAAACCCTGGTTTGAAAGAGGAAATCAAAAATTTTTGCTAACAGAGAAACAGGTTCGACAAAATTAGCTTCTTAACTATCAAATTGGTTCGAACATGGCCGCCATATGACGAACAGGTTCGCTAGTGTGTTCGCCCTTTAAGAAATCAAGGTGAGTGAAAGAGGCAGAAAAGTTGATTTTGTATGGTTTGACAACTTAAGATTTTTACAACAAAAATTAAAATTCGCTGTCACCTTGTTTTTTTTTTACGTAATGGGTTTGTAGCATACATAAGTCTTAAAGTCTTTAACATAGATTTATTATGTCAATCACATGCCGTTTCATTTTTCTGTTTTAATATGGTATATTTATACACATATTGCTTAGATATATAAAAATTGAATTGAAGTATTTTTTGGTGTTAAAATAATTTGCATTTTCCGGCGTTGTTTGATAACATTTTTATAAGTTGGCACAAAAAAATTCAAAGTTAACGAAGATATTTTGATGAAGTCTTGCTTTTTTAGGGGAATTTCGCAATGTTGCTATTTTAAGGGAATATAACTATAAAAAGTTAAGGTAGGTAAAAGTAGGTAAAAATGTTTTTTCGCGAAAATGATTTTTGTGTATTATAATAAAATTACTGTACAAAATGTTCATTTTAGGTTACAAATTCGTAATTACTGTATTTTACTCACTAATTACTGTTTGCCAGTATGGGGCTCAAAATTACTGTAAAATACAGTAATTACTGTACGTGTAACATCAGTGGCTAGAGGTAGTGTTAGTGATTGAATTGAAGAGCGATACGAAAATAAAGCGGTATAAAGGTTGCGCTCTTTAAAAATACAAAACAGGTAGAAAACGAACCGTTCGTTAAGATTTATTTCCATTCCCTGGATTAAGCTATGAACTACATATGTATATAAACTTTTTCATTTCACTGTATATTGTATGCATGTGTGTGTCAGTGCTTTGTATGTATTTATTTCTGATAAGCAGTCAGTGTAGCTTGATGCTAGTAGCAAATGTTTTATTGCTCGTACTAAATGTAGCAAATCTGCTTATGTTGCTGAAGCTGATACTTTTATGTGTTAGTCTGCTATTCTGTGTAAGTGCCCGTAAGTGTGTGTCTAACTACTTAAGTGTGGGCGTTTGCAAGTGTTGTCTTTTTTCTGATTTCTTTTCTCAGAAATTAATTTGGCCACATTTCCTTTTTTATCTTTTGGTTCCCTTGTGACTTGCTTAGTTTATGCATTGGCCTTTTTTTTGCCCTAACCAATTAGTGAGTTAGTGTGCGAATTGAGATTTCTTATATTGCATAAGGTAATGTGAAGCTTATTGTGGTAAACTATGCCATATGATTTCCAATTAGGTTTTTTATACCAACAATACCAATAGTTACTTTAAAAACTACTATGTTTTTTCCCCATATATATTTCATATCCAGAGGTTGAAATTTTGTTTGTAAACTTATTTTTTTTAATATACAATTGTTGGGCTTGTTTTCTATTAGTAAATACATTTTGTACTAGTCCATGTACTAGAAATCAAAAATGTTAAGTTAAAAGTACATTCGATGTACTCGTACTAGAAAAATCCTTTAGAACAAGAACTAAAAATATTCAAAGTACAAGTTAAGGGTGTTGTTTTTTAAAGGCAAACATTTTAAAATTAAAAAAAAATACAAAAAAATGTTTTTGAAATCCATAAAGTAAAGTTTATTTTATAGAAGATTTTTTGACATTAATTTTTGAATATGATTTCGGTAATGTGGAGGAGGTCTTATTTTCACACATTCTTCGCAGTAAATCCAATTAGGGCACAAAAAAGTTACCAACCCTGTCTCTGTACCACTCACCATTGACTGTGAAATTCTGACCATTATCATTTTTGAAGACATATGTACATTAAGGCGCCTCAAAAAAAAAAGTTGTCCGGGTCACCTCCTGAAAACAAACTTTGGTTTATTTTATGATGATTCCCAAAATATTGCAACTCTAGCTTTAGCCGTTCGTGAGCTGGAATGGTTTGAAATAACCTCTAAAAATCGCGTTTTTGATTAATACTATTTATACCACACTAACATCGGTCAAAAAAATTGTCACAAATAGTGTAAATCGATGAAATACATAGTTTTGTTTTTTTTTTTTTTAAATCTGCCCACACACTTAGTTATTGAGTTATTTGCAGTGATTTTTTCAATTTTTTTTAATGCAGTTTTTATAAAAATATATATAACTTCCCCATTTATAGCCTGATTTACCATTCCGTGGTATCATTGGAAAGGTACTGAATGCTGCTTTTCATTTCTGTCGTTAATTAACCCTTATAAGTACTTTTATAAAAATGCATTTTTTATCAACATGATAAAAAAATTTGTGGTTATTTATTAAGTCGCTAATTAAAAGATAAAAAAAAAAACAATTTAGAGTTTTATCAAAGAAATAATTTTTTTTTTATTCCAAATCTTTTCGTGATTCAATTTTACAGTAACGCTTGCGCGATTGAATCTTGTTTGCAATATGTGCAGGTCTGTTCTTATCAATTACCGAAACGCAGGATTGGCTTACCACATGTACAAAACGTTCCGTATTTTGTGAATGACATGGAAATTCTGAAAATTGTTTGTTAAGAAAAGCATAACAATTATTTTAAAAACTTTTCATTACCAGGAATTTTTACAATTTCATTGGAGTCGTGTAGTTCTAATAAGTATTGTTGAGTATAGAACTGGATGCATGGCAGTTCTGTATTAGCTCTTAATTCATTCCAATCTATCATATTTTTATAGGAATCACAATTGAATTGTATCTTGGGGACATTAAATTGGCGAATTCCTTGTGTGTCATGAGCACGCGATTGTAAAATAATATCGTAGGCTTCCTTTCGTGTCGCCTTGCTCTCATCTGTAACCATTGCCAGTAAAATATTTTCTGGGTGAGCAAAAAATCCATTAATTTGAACAGAGCGTTGTACAATAAATTGCATATCTGCCGGTAATTCGCGCATCCACTCAATGTATTTAAACAAGTGGCGGCTGCCATGAATGGCTTTTGGTTGGCTTTTTATTAAAAACCAAAATGGTGCGTAGACCCTCATAACAAAAAATGCTATCTGCTTTAACTTTTCGCAAGCCACAGGCTTCGTAACATATAGCCGCAAAATTCTTGATGCTGTTGTCAACCAGCGTGAAAGATTGAGCGGGCCAGGTTTAATGCTGACCAAATGTTCATCGCACGCCCCAGCATCAACTGCTCGTACCATATCATAAAGATATTTTTGATCAGCTCGCAAAACCCAGTCATCAATATTTGTGGGCATACAGCCCATCGCAATTGGATCAAAGTTATGAGCAATCTAAAGTTAATATTTTATTGAAATTAACAGTTAAAAAAAAACAACAAAATAATTGAATACAATTTACCGGCACATCTTCGCAGCCCTGTAATGTATGCCCAATTATTCCTGGCCAGTTTTGCGGCCCATTAGCTTTTCCTAACATTTCTTTGAGTAACGCAGTGAATGGCAACTCGTTAAAATGAAAGAGGCATATTAGCCACTGCAAAGGGCGCTGCAATTGTCGTTCTAGGTTACAAATCACTCCATTAAATTTGCCTGTGTTGGTGCTGGTTCCGTCGCAATTTACAGCGACCACGTGCTCTAGTAAA
Source organism: Dichetophora obliterata (assembly GCA_963920525.1). NCBI lineage: Eukaryota > Metazoa > Arthropoda > Insecta > Diptera > Sciomyzidae > Dichetophora > Dichetophora obliterata. Next base: position 16,232,483 of record OY986435.1, on the reverse strand, counting down.
AACTTTTCAGCTTTCAAGTAATTGACAATATCGTTTGCGATACCAGCACCGCTTCCGTCTACGGGAGTTAAGTAACCAATGTAGTTTGAGCTGGGTTCGCTTACCAGAGTTATATGCTCCTCCATCATTTTAACGTTGCGTGGTTTGCCATTCACAGTAACTTGTTTCAAAGTGCGTTCCCTTTTTCCATCAAAAGAAATGCATTTTAGTATTTCATTGGTTTTTATGTCTCTAAGTGATTTCGCCCTAGCTTTAGTACGCTCCCTTTGGATTTTGTGCTCATCAATAATTATGCCTGGAATGTCCAAGTCTTTTAGCAATGTTGTTGCGAGCAGAGCCCCAAAGCGATTGGATACACTGGCACGGTCCAACGCAGCACTGAATGTTGGTAAGGAAAAACTTTGTACGCTTGGTCCAAGATCTTTAAGATCTTCCTCAGACGATGATGAATATGGATCATCCACATCCATTTCTCTTAGTTGTGGTACAAAAGTGGCTGTTGCAATACTTTCGTTTTCACTTTCGCTTTCGAAGTCCGTAATAGAATCACATGGGATGTGGTTTTCAACGTCATCTAGCGTGAGCAACCTTCGGCTCGACTGATCAAGGTAAAAATTCCAAACATGCAATGGCATTTGTTTTTCACCTGGGCAACTACAAGACACTCTAATTTTTAGAGCACATTTGCAAACAGAAATTGAAAATAGTTCGGCCCACTCGCTTGCATTGTAATGCGATGGATTTTTTGTGATATCCCGATATAAAAGCGTTAAATTTTGAAGTTTTTTGCGGATCGCAGTCTTCGATATAACCGGAATTTCTGCTTTTTTCCAAATTTTGCTTAAATCATTTAGCATGTTTTGATGATAATTAGATAGCCCGTAGATCGCGCAAAAATAATAAATGTTTTATTACATCACTTTTTGTTGGCAATTGATTTTTATTTAACTCGCGATAAACGAAAAGCATTTTTTTTATGAATAACTTGAACAATTAAGCGATCACAATTCAAAAACTCACATTTATATAATATAATATAACTCATTGTCAAACCTAGAAGTCATGAGTGACTACTTATAAGAACTGTGGTAAAATTTACTCTTAGCTGTTTTGTCTAAGTACAATAAAGTATTTTCCTATACTTTATTCCAAAGTCCATTTAAAAAATGCATTCTTTATCTACATGATTTAATTTTATTTCTCTTATATTTGAACAAATTCAGGAATTGAGGCAAAGGCCATCACAAAAAAATAAAAATAAAATAAAATGCATTTTTATAAAAGTGCTTATAAGGGTTAATTAACGACAGAAATGAAAAGCAGCATTCAGTACCTTTCCAATGATACCACGGAATGGTAAATCAGGCTATAAATGGGGAAGTTATATATATTTTTATAAAAACTGCATTAAAAAAAATTGAAAAAATCACTGCAAATAACTCAATAACTAAGTGTGTGGGCAGATTTAAAAAAATAAAAAAACAAAACTATGTATTTCATCGATTTACACTATTTGTGACAATTTTTTTGACCGAAGGTAGTGTGGTATAAATAGTATTAATCTAAAACGCGATTTTTAGAGGTTATTTCAAACCATTCCAGCTCACGAACGGCTAAAGCTAGAGTTGCAATATTTTGGGAATCATCATAAAATAAACCAAAGTTTGTTTTCAGGAGGTGACCCGGACAACTTTTTTTTCCTCCATACAAGTTGAGGCGCCTTAATGTACATATGGCATTAGGGGCTAAATTAGTAAGGAAAAAATTTTCCCGGGATTATCGTTAAATATTTCTGGATTAAAAAAGGTGTTTCCAGATAATTCAGTGCTCGTTTGCATAATTTGTCAAAAAGTATTTTTGCACATAATTTTGTTTTTTTTTTTTTTTTTTTTAATTAAATTTTATTAGATATTTTCATTATTTACATTATTCACAATATTTTGCTCCAATGCCAAAGGCTATGAAGGAGCGGGCCTATCTGGCTTACCTAAATATATATACAATATAACTAAGTGATTTATTCTAATAAAATGAGATCATATTTTCTGTTTTAAAAATTTACAAAAATTTATCAATTTACATTAACTATGAGTTTGAATATATTGTTTTAGCTTCACTTTAAATGTGCTAATTGAGTCTTCGTTTCTTATGTTCGCTGGTAAATTATTGTAGTTCATCGGTCCTGCATACAGATATCGTTGTTTCGTGACCTCGCGACTGCATCTCGCCACTACTAAGTTGTTTCTGTTTCTTGTTCCAAAACCGTGACTATGTTGATTCAGTTGAGTAGTGTTATAGCTGATATTCCTTATATTTTTATAAACTTGCATTATGAGTTGCATTATGAGTTGAAGCAGTGTTCGGTTGGTAGCCCGAACACTGCTTTCACGCATTTATTTAGTAATCTTTGCAACTTTTTCATTTCGACTGTATTTTTATAAGCCCAACACATCGTCATATATGTTAAGTGAGAGTGAACTAAAGCCATATATATCAAGTGCTTCGTATCGGCTGTGAGTTTATTTTTAAAATTGTATAGAATACCCAATCCGTATGATATTTTACTCTGCACGTTGTTTATATGAGCCTTCCACGTTAGGTTATTGCTAAGGGTGAGGCCAAGGAACTTGACTTCATCTTCCTCCACTACTTCAGTATCATTTATCACGAATTTAAATCTTTCTGCATAATTATGCTGTGGTGAGATAACTATAAATTTTGTTTTTTCTTCATTAAGTGCAATTTTGTTAAATCGGAAAAACTCTTTCAAAATAGACACATCGTATTCAAGTTTTGCTCTAAGTACTAATCTTGAAACACTTGGGTAAAAAAGAGCGATGTCGTCGGCAAATAAAAATAATTTGCCATTAAGCGTGATGTTTTTAATATCATTTATAAAAATGAGAAAAAGCAATGGGCCAAGCACACTGCCCTGTGGAACTCCCCATACCACCTCCTCTGGTCTACTTCTGCTCTTTCCATTGAAAACAATTTGCTCTCTGCCGGCTAGATAATTGCGCATCAACAAAAGGTTAGTCCCATGAAATCCAGTGAATTCAAGTTTTTTTAACGAGAATATCATGACTTACGCATTCAAAAGCTTTTTGTAGATCTATGAATAGTCCTCCCACCTCATTGCAGCCTCCATTCATGTAAGAACAAATGTCATCGATAGCCTGTATCAGTGCAGGTTGTGTGCCAGAACGTTGCCTGAACCCATACTGGTGGTTGTATAGGAGTTCAATTTCCTCCAAGTGTCTATTTATTTGCTGCTTCAACAACTTCTCCACAACATTATTCAGCACAGGAAAGCTTGCAATAGGCCTGTAATTTTGGGTTTTGCTTTTATCTCCACCTTTGTAAATTGGAATAATTTTTTGGCGCTTAAACTTTGTCGGATATATTCCTGTTGTTATTATTGAAGAAAATAACATGGGAATTATTTCTGATATTGCTTCGGCGGAATTTTTGACAACACACGGTGGTATTTCGTCTATTCCAAATGGTTTGTTAATATCAATCTGCATCAGAACATATTTTACCTCCTCTTGAGACACCTCCTCTAAACTAAACATCTTGTGAGACGCTCTTAAGGTTCTGAACGCATTGATATCGTCATTATCTTCAATTTCTATTGTATTAACTATATCCACTGCTCGTCTTACAAAGAATCCATTTAGACAATTTGCTACCTCCACACTGTCAGATATCTTAATACCATCCGCATTTTCCACATTCTCAATTAATTTCGACTGGGTTGTGCGATTAAAGAATCCATTTATGGTTTTCCAGGTTGCCTTCATGTCACCTTTAACTTCTGTTAATTTTTTTTTTGTAATAATTATCCATAAGAATTTTTCTAGAACTTTTGATAGTTTTGCAAATGCTACTAAGTCGTAATTTTAAATCATTTCTGTGTTGTTGGTGCTTAAGCTTTTTGTATAAGTTGTTCTTAATTTTTATTAACATTTTGAACTCCGCATTAACCCACGGCGAAACAAGGTGTTTTTTCTTAATTTTAGAGATTTCTTCCTTCTTGTTTTCGGCAACAGCTTCCAGAATTACTCTTTCAACGATATCATATATTGCATTTGGATCCTCGAATCCACTAATTAAATTCAAGTTTAGTTTTGCATTTATGGTACTTGCAATCTTTTCATAATTATACACCGTTCTAAAAATCATTTTATACTTTTCAGACGCAATGTTAGTATTAATTAAGCAGCTCACCAAATTGTGGTCGCTATGCGCATACTCTATCGAACTAACAGCTATTTGTTCATATTGGATATTTGAAAATAAATTATCAATAGAAGTGCTAGAAGATGGCCTGGTGATTAGCTCATGACACGAGGACATGCAGTATGAATTCAACAAAGTTATCAGCGAGTGTTTGTCTGCAGTTAGAGACAAAGTGTCTATGTTTGAATCACCAGCGGTTATACAGCAGCAAGCACGTATTTGTTGAAATTGATTCTCTAGAAGATTTAAAAACTGTTCAGTTGGGCATCTTGGTGGTCGATAAAATCCTTTAATCATTAGCATCTTGTTGAATATTTTTAAAGATGGTATCACGATTCGTATAAAATGGCAACTTAATTCATTGCATATCTCCTCTACTATAATTGGCAGATTCTCGCATACTTATATCGATAACCCACCCGATTTAAGTATTATTTTTAGAAATTATCTAATCTTGCTATAGTATAATAATTTCTAAAAAATATTTTCTATTTACATATTTAATATTTAAAAAAAAACTAAGCTAATCATGATAAATTTTCAAGCCATACATACCTAAAAAAAACCAAGAAATATGAATTGGCGTTCACAGAAAACCGTGTTGCCAATTTGAAGTTCTCCGCTTCTAAAATATTAAGGGTTTTTTTCACTGTTCATAAGAATTTGTTTTTATTCTTAAGTACATTCAAGTTTTTTTTTTATAAATTTATGTTCAAGAACTCGTTCTAACAAATCAAGTCGTGTTACTTGCCTTAAAACACTCACGGAAAATAAAAACCAATTACTTGAAAGGCCATTTAATTATCTCATCCTTCCCAAAAAAAAAAAATCGAGAAAATGGCGTAATTGATGCTTTTGAATTGGGTTTATTTGCAAAAAAAAAAACATTCAATCTTGAAGATTATTGCTCAAATCCACAATAAATCTGACACTTAAGGTAACAACGGTATAAAAAGGAAACATGCATGAAAAAACGTAAGAAAAAAAAAAGAAATTATTTATGTAAGGTGTGGTAAAAAGATTTATGCACGACAGTTTGAATTATTATGCTTCTCTATCACTAAAGACGCCTGACGTTTGGACATAATAAAAAATATGTATACTATACAATTAAGAGGAATGTCCAAATGAGGCAAGTTTTGTGCAAACAAGCAATCACAAAAATAAAATGATAAACATGTACTGAAATAAGATATTTTAATATTATATCAAACTTCTTTGGAATTAAGAGGAATATCCAAATAAGGTAAGTTTTGTGCAAACGACAATCACAAAAATAAAAGGAAAAACATGTATTGAAGACATGTATGTAAGATGTTTTTATATTATATCAAAATTCTTTTGCAGTGGAACTACAAAGAAATGACAGCTGGTAGGGGTGTGATAATTGCACACACACACACACACACACACATACGCTCTGACTAAATAACACATCACTGGGAATGAATTAGGCGCACAGTGATACGAAAGCGCATGCTAGACGGAAACAATTTTAAATCGATTTTTTACATTCTGAACATGTAGAACTCTTAGGAAATATCCACTGCTCTCAGAAATATCCTGATATTGAAATTAATTTTTTTTCTTTCTTTTCTAAATTAAGAAACTGTTAGTATAATATATATATTCTAGTCATTAAGGATTGTATCCATAGACATAAACAAATAAATAAATAAATAAAAAAATAAAAAAATAATTTTCTACAAAATATAAAAAAAAAAAATTTTAATGTTGGCCCAAAAAGTGAAATTTTTGAAATTTTTGTTAATGAATTTTCTAGTAATACTCAATTATATTTTTAAAATATTTCCCAACATCTAAAAGTGTTAAAATTCAGAATACTTTATGACTAAGATATTCTTGTTCTTTTGAAATTAAATAAATTAAAAAAATGTATCTTTTAAAATGTTGGCACTATAAAGCGTTATTTAAGGATATTTTTCGCTAAAACTGAAAATTTTTTAAACATTTTGGGAGAAAAAAATATATCTAAAATAAAATAGTAAAAAAATCTCATATTTACAAATTGTTTTTTATTTAAAAACTAGTATGTCTTCTTTAATACCTGGGAATGCCAAGCAGGAGCGTACCGAGGCCATTTTGATTGGGAGGGGGTATCAATATATTTCGGCCGACTGGATACTCTTAGGTCCCGACTTTTTTTTAATACAACATAGTTGAATTATATAAAGTCTCTCATCCGTTCGATCAATATAAATAAATCGTAAGGGGTCTTTTTCATTTGAACGGCTAAGAAAAACACTTTGTAATTTTTTTAATTAAAAACTTTTTTAATGATGAAAAAAGAACTTATGTACGTCAAAATACATATAATTAAGTATGTTTGTTATTTTTAAAATTAAGTATCTGCTTTCTTAAGCTTTTCGAAATTTGGACACATTTTTCGAATCCAAAAAGGTGGCAACGATTTCTCAGCTTTTACAACAGGTAACTAAAATTTTTTTTAGTTCATCTAAACGATAATACTTGAAACTATAAGATTACGTATAATCAGCCAACTAAACCTGATACCTGTTTTTGGCGCCATTTTAAAAAAAAAAAAAAAAAAAAAAAAAAAAAATTGAAAAATTACCCTATTTTTACATTTCTAACGCCCTAAAAATTCGAGTCTTAGATTTTAATAGATGATTGTAGGCAATAATCTTAGAGATTTTACAATAATAAATATAATGCAAAACAGTTTCAGCTCAAACGGACTTTTTCGTTAATCTTTGCTACCGTTTTAAGAAATCCTGAAATTTTTTAACCAATATATAGTAACACTTTTTAATCTTTTGATCTTTTTCAAGTGAAGAACATCCCTTAAAGGCAGTTTTAATATCGTTCTCTCTATCAAAGAAAATAATATAAAAGTATTTCAACATTATCGAATCAGCATTTAAAAGAAGAATTTGTCTTCGTTTTTGTTTTAAAAATTCATAGTTTATATGTGTTAAAAAATAAACAGGCTTTCAATTTCTTTTACATTTTTTCTCTTAATTTTTTAAATTAATTAAAAGAAAAAAGTGTTTTAAAAAAAATTTACAAACTTAATTTTTAAGTATAACATTAAAATATTAATTCTTCTTTTTTTAAGGTAGCCCATTGTTGCGCAATATAATCTAAGTTAATGAGACCAACTATTACTACGTTTCAAGCGCGTCGGAAGCTAATTTCATCTGGGGGGCAGTACAAATGGGGGGGGGGGGCAGTACAAATGGTAGTGCAAAAAAAAGTTCACCAAAATTTCTTCAAAGAAACATGAATGTGAATAAACAAATTTTTAATTTTAGTTTAAAATAAAAAAAAATATAAAAATATATAAAAAATATTAAAATTTCATTATTTTTAAAAGTTCTTCCAATTTCAATATTAGAGATCAAGGATCTTTCATACGGTAATATGAAAATATAAGAAATAATGGTTCCTTTTAAAAAGCAAGACTAGGCATATCTTTACATGGTTTAAATGCAATAAGGTACAAAAAGTTATATCAATTTAAATTATTCCAAAATGTTTCTTTCTGTCCTTGCGAGAAACAAACTCTTTCACCACCTCCATCGAATTCAATTCTTCGGTTTTATCTTTGTGAATGTGTATAAGTTCCGCATGAGTGAGTCGTTTCTGTGTCATAGTTGCTCGAAGATACGTATTAAGTCGTCTAGTGCACTAAAAGAACGCTCAGATGAAGCTGCTGATGCAGGCACAGTCAAAAGCAAAGTAATAAGTTTTTCAACTTCATTTAATAGTTTTTTTACAGTATTCGAATTTTTCGCAAATTGGGTTACAATGCCACTACAATTTCAAGGTGTTTGGCCAGGCAATTGCTTCAGCAATTTCATCTGCATAAATATCTAGTTTTGTTTTTAGATTTTGTTCAGAAGGCACTTTTCCGTTGAAGGCTTCGATTACAATATTTTCCAACGATTCCAGAGTGTCAAGATCTGTTTAAATGTACAATAAGATTTACAAAGTGCCAGTTTACACTAGTTTCACTCAACCGACTCACCGAATGTTAAATCAAAGTGAGTCGGTTGAGTTAAGCTGGTGTAAACTTGCAAAAATAAAAAAAAGTACTCAAGGAACCGGATTTGATGTTTCTTCAAAGCGTCGAGGTGGATTTTCATCAGCTAATTCACAGTAGGGGCTTTCGCATTTTCCAAAACATTGGACCAACATGGCAGATTGTACAACATGTAGTACCATGCGTAAGCTAAAACGAAATTCGAAATTTTTGGTTTTTTTCTGCCGATTGTACAATATTGTACAATTATGTAAAATTACTGCTCAATTGTTAGGGCATCTAAAAGTTGCTTAGCTATTAGCCGGATGTGTTCTGCTTGAGAGCTTACAATTAATGATGTTGCTTTACAAGTTGGATCGTTCGAACGTCAATCAAATAGTCCCATTAGTTTTCCATCTAACTTATCGTACAACATGTCGTCCAATAAGTGCTGTTCACATTTCAAACCGCTCATCAAATCATTTGTCAAATCGTTTGACCACAGAAGTGTTCTGACTCTTCAAATTTTTCGTCAAATTTCATTTTATCTTGAACACCGAAGTAAGCACATCGCGATGATGGAAAAATTTTAATACCGTTTGTTTTTAAGATCGTATTGGAAGAAGAAGAAATTATTTTATAAATTATTATAAATTTTTTGCAACAGTTATTTATTATTATTTTGATATTATTTTCTTCCGCTCCTTCTTTTGCCGCGATGTGCACAGGTTGAAAACTTTTTTGAACTGACAAAATCGTACTACACGATTTGACGAGTGCTCACACTGGTCAAAACGTTCGACAAATCAGCAGAAAAATCAAAAAAATTTTGATAAGTGTTCACACTGGTCAAATCGCCATCAAATCCATACAAATTCTGTTGGTCAAATCAATTGTCAAATCATTTGATGATCGATTTGATGAGCGGTTTAAAATGTGAACAGCCCTATATGGAAAGCCCCTAAGAACATGTCAAATTTTTTCTTACCAGAGTTGCAAAATTAACAAGCATTAAGCTACATACTTAAGGGTGCTTTTAAACTGAAGTGGTGGGTTTGCAATAGAAACTCTAGATTTTGTTCTATTTTTTTTGCAAACACAGAGAAAGAAAATGGTTATCCGCAAGCATGCTTATGAAGAAGAGAGAAAGAAGAGGAAAATATATAATACAAAAATATTATCGTTGTAAAAAAAACTGATATTTTGAATAACTTTTGAAGTTTTCCTTTTAAATTGTTTATCTAGCTAAAAAAGTGTGGGGGGGAAACTGCCCCCCTTGTCCCTCGCTTCCGACGCCAATGCTACGTTTCCATGGCGAGTTGAGTCTGAGTTGGATTTTCGTCAAGTTGGCAAAATGGCGTTTCAAGCTCAAAAGTGTTTCCATGTACAACATCGAGTCGAGTTGCAATCGTCATTTTTTTTAGATTTTGCCACTTGTGCTCAATATGCACAATATTTTTATTTACTATGTCCTTTTTCTTTTAACTCACTTTCGACAATTTTATATATTTCATTTCTTCTAAATTTTTTTCCATCCATTATATCAATAATTTTCTTTTCTTTAAATATTTCAATCAACAGCAAAGTCTCTGCAGCACTCCAAAAAACTCTTTCACTCGCCATTTTTTCTTGTGATAAATGAACTTATTCACTTTGACAGATAGAATCAGCTAATTCTAACAAGTTTCGTGGAGTTTTGTGGATTTAACGAAGTTCAACTGAACTTGCGTTTCCATGGAGAGTTAATCCCTAGTAATCCCAACTCAACTCGCCAAGGAAACGTAGTATATGTCCTTTTCCGATGAAAGTATTAATAAATCATTAAAATGGTTGCATGGTTCTTAAATAATTTTTTGACTAATTTTAATTTGTTGAACATTATCTCATTTCCTGAACTAGTAACATAGCACTGTGCATAGCAAACGCGACATTTTGTTAACTGCAGGAAGGGATTTTTTTTATTGCATTCTGAAACATTAGCTGTACCCGATAGAGTTTCTACGCCTTGGCATAGATCATAGAATACTTCAAATTGAATGAGTTAATTATTCGATAGTTAAATCATTCATTAGTTTCATACACTATTTACTATTTTTTTAAAGCAAATGAATGAACGAAATATTCGAATGAATTGTTCGATAGTTGAAATCATTCGATAGTTTACTGTTGATAATGCCCATCACTAGTTTCAAATATGTTTTAATTCTTGAGAAAATTCAGTTTCTCCACTTAAAGGCAAAGTTATTAAAATTTTAACAAGAAGTAATGGATACACTGAAGATGAGGATATAATTCAACATCGCAGCAGTCTAATGAGTATGTAATAAAGTGGCTCGAATTATATGCGAAAATAAAATATAATGCAAAATAATTATATGGAAAATTATATCAAAAGTACACTAAATTTCTGAACCTTTGGGATGAAAAACTAAAATATTCTAAATTTGAGGAAATCGTTTAGTCTCTAACCACCGGAAAAGCCGATGGATTTGCCTTAAAATTTTTTTTTTAGTTTGGGACCAACACATTAATTTTTTAATGAATTTAATAATTCTTATCTACTTCTTTAAACTATAGATCTTAACAAGACCTTTCCAATGAACGTCAAAATTGAACAATATCTGAGCAATTGTGAGAGTTTTCCGAAAAACAGATTAGACGAGAAGCAAATTATTAATAAATCCCAATTTGTTGTTTTCCAGCTTAAAATTAACTTCGAGCGTAGTCAAAATTTTAATAACGCTCAAGACCAAAATCAATCAAAGAGAATAAAAAAGGTGATGAACTTCATTAGTTAATGCTTGTTCTCTGCCGTTAGAAAAAAAATATGATTTTTGATTTTTTTTTGCACTAGTTATGAAAGTCAATCAAAACTATTTTTTAATGAATCACGTGTGTAAGCCAATCAATCTTTCTTTTTTGACAGTTCATCTTAATGAATGAAAAACCTCTGGAGATTCTGTGAATTGTATCGAATATCTGTTATATAGTTTTCTTACATCTTGTGTAGATAATATACTGTTTTCTAGGTATCAGAATATAGATACAGTACTAAAAATAATATGAATCCACAGTTGTTGTAAAACCAACATTTTAAATCCATTATCACATTATTAAGGAATTTGAAAAGCATTTTCTTGAAGGTTTGGGGGGAGGGCGATCGGGAGACAAATTTCCCATTTGTCCAAATGTGCTATTTTAAGTGGCAGCTTTAATGAATGCACCTTCTGTTTTTTGTGCATTTTTTGACAGTTGATGAATATTTGAAACAAATGGCAGTATTAAGACAATAAAAACGACGATAGAAAGCGAAAAAAGCAAAATAATATATTTTTAAGAAAACTTAAAAGATTGTTTTTGAAGATAGTTAAAATTACAGAAGAAGAAGAAGAAGAAGAAGAAGAAGAAGAAGAAGAAGAAGAAGAAGAAGAAGAAGAAGAAGAAGAAGAAGAAGAAGAAGAAGAAGAAGAAGAAGAAGAAGAAGAAGAAGAAGAAGAAGAAGAAGAAGAAGAAGAAGAAGAAGAAGAAGAGAAGAAGAAGAAGAAGAAGAAGAAGAAGAAGAAGAAGAAGAAGAAGAAGAAGAAGAAGAAGAAGAAGAATAAGAATAAGAAGAAGAAGAAGAAGAAGAAGAAGAAGAAGAAGAAGAATAAGAAGAAGAAGAAAGAGCTGACTTTAAATTTGTACAATTAACGGCGCAAGCTTTTTGACGATTTGTTCGCGCATACTTATTTCTTGGTTTTTTTTGTGGTTTTTTCGTCATAACTCCCAAACTATACATCCTACAAGGACGATTTATGCACCAAAAGTTTTCTTTATGCAAATACATATGTACACAAGACTGTATTTTAAGAAAAAATATTATTTTTTCAAGAACCTAAGTTATCTACGTCATTTTTGGTGATTTTCTATTTTTTTCGGTTTTTTAGCCATAACTCCTAAAACATACATCATAAAAGGACGATTTATGCACCAAAATGTTTGTTAAGCCTTTGCCTACAAGACTGTATCTTTGAAAGATTTCATATTAATTTCATTTGTCCTTTTTTGTGAATTTTTATTTTGTTTTATCTTTTTGCCATAAATTCGCCCTAAAATCCAAATTACATATTAGATAAAGACAATTAATGCATTAGAATAAGCACTATGTCTTCATCCTTAAGACGGGTTACTTCTTTGTCGAAATGCATTTTGCTCTATCTCTTGTAGTTTAGGAGTTGTAAAACACTTTTTGTAGTGGTAGTTGGCCAAAAACATGTGGTCATAACTCCCAAACCATACATCCTACAACGACGATTTATGCATCAAAAGTTTTCTAATACATATATACACAAGACTGCATTTATAGAAAAAATATTTTTTTCAAGAATCTTAGTTTTCTACGTCTTTTTTGGTGATTTTCTAATTTTTTAGCCATAACCCCTAAACTATACATCATAAGAGGACGATTTTATGCACCAAAATGTTTTGTGCAAAAGGTTTTCCATACGATTTTTGACAGCTCACTTACGAAGGTGGAACAATGTACACTTGTCAATGTACACAGCATACGAGGATATAGCGCGTTTTGATGAATGCCCTTAATAATTTGTTGTAGCGTGTAAAGAATCTTACAGCCAGCAAGCTTTAATCACATATTATATGTCATTTCTAAGGTATAGCGCAAAATGTTTTTTTAGTTGTATGGCATTCTACCACGCCCACTTGTCAAAGTTTCTGAAATAGTTTGGTACCTTCCTATATCTTCCTAAACATCGAAAACTATCAAAACAATAAAAAAAAATAATATTTTTTCCGTCAAACTTGCACCAATCGCATCACTGTGCGGCTGTTGGTGGCATGCGGAAAATATTCATTCCGGAAGAGGAAGTCTTTGTTACGAATAAATTTCATAAGAAATCCGTAGATTAACACAACAGGCAGTTCAGCACAAGATTCAGGGTGTTTACGCTAAGCGCCATATGTAACAGAAAAAGGTTGAGGAGAGGAGGAGGAGTAGGAGTTGGGGGACATATAAAACTGGAATGATTCGCGCACAAGGTGAAAACATTTAATATTTATTTATTTTAGTCTGATTTATGCGCAATTTTGTGCTTCAAACACATTTAAATAACCACAACTTCACAAGCGAAAATTATGCGTAAAGTAAGAGTTTTGCGATCGTTTTCAGGTTTATATTTTTTTCTATTATTAATGTTTGTTTTCGAACTAAGAGGTTTCTTAATTAACATTCCTAAAGTAATGCATTTTTTTAGTCTTAAACGAGTTTAACTTAAGATGATACCATTTTCTATATAAATATTAGTAAAAAAAAAACCATAAATGATTAGTTTTTTGGTTTAAAAATATGGGCTTGCAAATATTTTCTAATTATCCATGTTGTATTTATTAGTTCTTCACCATGTGGATGTGGTATTTACAGTGAACAAAGGTTAGTATTAGATTTTTACAGCAATATAAGTTTTTGAATTAAAAAAAGTAATCCAACATTAAATTGGACATAAAAAACCTTAAGATTGTATACTTTTTTGGTTCCAACCTATTTTGGTGTCCCGCAAATTGCATTTTTGTACATTTTTGAGCAACTTTGTATTGCTAATAATTGATTTAATAAGAAAATCAAGCAAATCAATCAATTCCTTGGATATTGAAATTTTTTTTTAATTTAAATCATTCTTCTGAACTTATTTCCGAACAAAAAAGTAGAACTTATGGGTTTTTTTTAACTAATTTATGAAGGGATATTAGTGCAATGTAATGTTGTCTTTTAACTTATTTCGACGATCTCGGTAGCCTAACACGCTTGACTGCCACGGAGGGGTCTCGGGTTCGAATCCTGGCCAGGTCAAGGGCCTGCTTTAACCTTTTTGTCTCTATATCTTATCAAAAGTACTTTAAGACTTTGTTCGTAGGGAAAAGTCCGCTTAGTTACGTGATTTGCCTGAAGTAACGGCATAACAGCCTAAGACTCAGTATTACTTGTTTCTTCAGCTTCCTGCCACACTAAGAACATCCTACACAAAAGTTTCATTTGATCACTCTCTTCCTTTCTTCTGTGCTATCACAACGGTTCAATAATCTGGTCTAAGTGAGTAGCTCTGGAGACCAGCCGACACCTAAACCTAGCCTTACCCAACCTAGCCTAACTTAACCTATCCTAACAAAAAATTTTAACTTATTTTCAAACAAAAAAGAGCCGTTTTGAAGAGACATTTTAGGCTGATGAATGATTCAAAAAGGGTTAATTTCTGAGTGTCGAAAATTTTTCTACCCGAAACGGTTTATAAATGAATTCAAAATAGATTGATTTGGTTTGTTGGGTAAAGCTCATGCTTTCCTGATTTATTTGAGTGTCTTCAATGAAATCTAATAGAGCTCATAGAGCTCAGTGCTCAATATCTGGTATATTGTGATGATGATGACGATAGGCTTAACGTTCAAAAACGAAAATACGTTTGAAAAGTTTACGCTACGCAGCATTGCAACTTTAAGGCAGAAATCATTATCGGTAAGCATTATGAATGCAAGGATATTTTTACTACTTCAGTGCTTTTTCTAGGTGAATAAACAGCAACGAGGAAACATTGACAACGCACAATGGGACAAAACGCTACTGTATTACGACCAAATTTTCAGGTCGTCGAATTTTAGCTAGCAGAATAATTTTTTTTTTAATGTTCGATATTGAATTTATCTACTAATCTGTTATGCCGCTTTTTTTTTTATTAGTTGTTTTTTTCGAAAATTTTTATTCAAAAGTAATTTTTGCCAAACGCCAAGTTTTTCAAGTTCAATTCAATAGTAATATCCGAAATATTTTAGCTTGCAGTACTTGTCTATATTTCTTAGCGCATTGTCAGCTTATATTTTCAATTTTGAAAAAGTTTTGTGTTACACAACTCCCTTCTTTAAAATTTTATTAATTTTTTTCTGCAAATAGGATCAGCTTTTATCGTTATAACAGGACACTGTCTTATTGGTAGACATATCCTTAGAAAAAGGGTTCTAGCCAAGGTTGCCTGCCGAAATTCGAAACAATTCCCACGAAAATTACCTTTATCTCAAAGTAACATAAATTAAATACCACCAAAATTCCCACAGCAATTAAAAAATACCATAAAAAATTCCACGATCATTAAAAATTACCACAAAAATACCACGCGTCTTAAAAATACCACCAAAAATCCCATATGCATTAAAAAAATCCCACAAATAATCCCAAACGTATTAAAAAAATACCACGAAAAACCAATGAAAATATTTTTCACTTTTTTTGGAATTTCAAAATAATTTTTGTAAGCTTAACGCTTGCATGCACAAATGAAGAATTTTCAGAAAAGGTCAGAATTTTAAGGTCAGAATTTTGTTCAGAAAAGAGTGCGCTATTAGTTTTTATGCAATTTTGTGAAGTCAACTTGTTCTTAAAACAAATATGCAATTTAATCGTTTATATTAAGTGTACGTTTAAAGAAATGTACAGCGTAAACTTATAGCTTTTCGTTTCTGCATATACAGTATCGGACAAAACTAAAGCACGGAATATTGCTTACTACTATGTAGTTCAAAAAAGTTGGAAAACTTGGTTGGATTTAATTTTTTTTTATTATTTTATAATCATTATACACTATGTTTACTAAAAAAAAACAAAACATAATAATATTCTTTATTTTAAACAAAAAGAATCATATTTAATTGAAAATATTCGTTATCCTTACGCGACAAAACTAAAGCACAGGTTCAATATATTAAAAAAAAAATTTTATTTATCTAATACTTGGTTGCGTAACCCTTATTTTTCATAACTGCTGCACATCTGCGTGGCATGGACTCAATAAGATTGGACAAGACATTCCCAGAAATGCCTTTCCATGCGATTTCTGCTTGACGGAAAAGCTCGTCCTTATTTTTGCAAGTTTCGCGTAATATTTTACGATCTACAATTTCCCATAGATTTTCTATGGGATTGAGATCTGGCGATTGGGCTGGCCACTTTAAAACATCGATCTTATTATTAACCAACCACTCTTTCACACATTTTGCAGTGTGTTTGGGGTCGTTATCCTGCTGAAATATCCACTTTAGTGGCATTTCCTCATCTGCATGTGGTAGCATAACTTCTTGCAAAATATCTTTATACATAAAACGATCCATTATACCGTTTATCTTATGGATTGGTCCGATTCCATGACCCGAAAAACATCCCAAGACCATTACATTCCCTCCCCCGTGCTTTACTGTGCCTTTAGTATAGCGTGGGTCAAGGCGTTTTCCTTTTGGTCTACGCACTAGTTTGAATCCGTCAGAATCCTTTAAATTGAATTTCGATTCGTCAGAGAAAAGCACAGTTTTCCATCGAGAAGTAGTTCAGTTAAGATGTTCCTTTGCAAACTCAAGCCTGGCCTTTACATTTTTATGGGAAATAAACGGTCTTTTGCGCTTCTGTATGTTGCGAAGCCACCATCCACAGCTCGTCTTTGGATGGATCTGGGCGTTATGTTTAATTCCAATTGATTTGCAATAGACCTTGCTGATACAAAAGGATCCTTTTTAATAATCCGAATAACTGCCTGGTCTTCGCGTTTGGTGGTTTTTCGCGGTCGACCACCTCCATGTATGGTAGTCAACGAACCCGAAGATCTGAATCGGCTTATAATCCGGGAAATTACGCTATGGTGAATGCCAAATTTCTTAGAAATGCATGTCACTGATTCACCATTATTAAAATCACTCATTATTTTTTCTCTGATTTGAGTTGAATACTTATTGCGAGCCATTTTGTTTGATAAATTTTAAAAAGATGCACGGCTACTTTGAATGATCAATTATGACTGACATCCACGTGTCAAATTTTTCTAAACACTCAATGTTCTTCACAAGATGTTCTCCAAATAACGGTTTTCTTATTTAACGGCACTTGTTGTTGATAGTTTCTAATAATCAAATAAAACAGCAAGCATCAAAGATTATGTGCTTTAGTTTTGTCGCTGGCATTTCTTGGCTTTTGGCATAACTTTGTAAAAAAACATGGTTAAATTAAAAACAAAAGCATTTTAATTATAATTTTTGTATATTTAGTATGTTTTCCACATAAAATAAAGAATACACATTAAATAAGTGTTTTTATTTAAACTTTATTGTATAATTTGGGAACAAGCAGAAATCCGTGCTTTAGTTTTGTCCAATACTGTATATGATTAAGATTTTGCTTAATAAAAGTGAAAAAAGAATTTTTAAGAAAAAATTCCCATGCAATTAAAAAATACCACGCTGAATTCCCACGCCAATTGAAAAATACCACGCTTAATTAAAAAATACCATGGAAATTCCGAAAAAAAAAAAAAAATTCCCAAGATCAATTAAAAATTACCACGAATGGGATTTTTCCAACAATACTGGCAACCTTGGTTCTAGCTAATGACTTTTATAGGAGTTGCAGGAATGAGGAAGAGGAGGAGACGGTATCGCATATCCTCTGTTCATGTCTCGCTCTGTCCAGCAGAAGACATATGCATTTATGTAGCCTTTTTTTGTGATCTCAGCGATCTTGAGAGGGAAGACGTTAAGCGTCTACTTCTATTTATTATTTGTACTGGTTCCACGATAGGGCTTAGAAAGTAGGAATTGAGTATTAGATCCCTTGTGGTACCACAACGGACCCAGGCACAGCCTCCCAAACCTAACCTAACCATCAGCTGTTCTCAACTTTTATTAGATAGTTTTTTATTTACATAAAGTGCTTTGCATTAGCCAAAGAATAAGTATATGCGATTTGCAGTTTTTGACCTTTGGGATATTAATTTTTTACTCCGAAACAATCAACGAAACAAACAAGTTTTGTGCAAGGTAAAACGTTTCGAATTATCTAAGGAAGATGTGTCAATTTTTTAAAATTTTTGAGTCATTACTTGATATAGCCAAAAGTAAGCAAAATCGAAAATCCGAAATGGTTCAAAAAATTTACATATATTTTTAGGCTTATTCGATTCAATATTTGTTTTAAAAAGTTTTTGTTAAGTTGATACTTTTTGATTATAAAAATCATTGGTCATTTTTTTTTAAAACAGATTTTTTAAAATAGGAAGTGAAATTTGAAAGCTAATAAGGAAAGAATTATCAATAACTAAAATACAAATATTGAAACAAAAAATATTTGCACTATCTTGAATTTGAATGAGTTAAATTTTAACTTGAAAAAATTGGTTTTAAAATATATGACTTTTTCATTTAAATTATGAAAAATAGAAAATCGAAATAAAAAATCTAATCAGACAGATTGATATATAATTTAATTTAAAAACAAATTTTTACTTACTGACTAACTTGTGGCCTTAACAATTCGTAGTCGGGTTTCGGCCGTAACTCAATTTCTATGACCAGAAAATCTGTTTGGGTAGAGCAGTAGAGTATTGTCCCACCGTGCAACGACAACAAATGTTCTCCCAGATAAACTTGGTGTTTTTTTCCGCAGTTAATGCTAGTTGTTGTTGTTGTCGTTGTTGTTAGTTTTGCTATTTGTATTGCACTTGCTGCTGATTTTAATCTCATTGCTGCAGCAACAACTCTTTGTTGCGGAAATAAACTTCATGCTGCACTTGGAAACATTGCATTATGCAAGTTCATCGCAATGAAAGCGTAGATAAAAATTAAGTTTCCCAAGAGATACAAAATATCTTTGAAATACATACTTTTACTTGTTGCTCTTAATACCAAAAATATTTGGAAAATATCCCAATAACTTATTTGGAACTATTTCCTTTTTAGTGGTATTAGTGGCAGTGGGTTGACGTAATTAAAATTTGAGCGCAGGAAAATGACTTTTAGGCCACGAAAAACAGCATTATCATTAATTCGAATGCAAAAACTTAAAACTTTTTGATTCAGATTGGAAGAGCCCTTTTCGGCCTTTAATATCTGACAGTTTATTTTTTTTACAACTATTACACCAGCCATTTTTTTAACGAAACTGCTTTCGTAACAGCCAAAACATTTTGGGTATCATTATAAAGTAGATCAAGATTAATTTTTAGAGGGGTGTACAATAAACTTCATGTACAAATGTGAGTTTTGACCTTAATGTACCTTAATGCACATACTTCAGCGTAGAAAATTTATTAAGATAATGACCCGTATGCATAAAAAAGTGTAAATGCTAGAAATAAGTGTTTACTATCAAATTGTGAAAGTTCGGTAGTTAAATAGACAATAGAGGAAGCCTATATTAAAGTCTGGGCATTGAACGACTACAACGAATAGTTTGCACAAAAAAAAAAATTTTGACACTTGCACAGGGGCTTCGTTGAGGGTAACTGATAGTGTTTGTGAAATAATTAAAAAAGTAAGGGCAAACATTGTAATGAACACAACAATAAAAAAATTGAATATTTGGGCTGTATGGGAGGTTCCACGCTCCTTGTTTAATGCCCATAAAATTTGATCAATGAAACGGCATGTGTAAATCGTGGTCGTACACTGAATTCCGAGGATTTGCGACCTATGCCTCTCAATCAATTCGATATCGGAAATTTGGGCTTTTTGGGAGGTTCCACGCCCCATTATACAACGCCCATAAAATGTTATAAGTAAATCGGGACGTGTAAATTGTGGTCGAATTCCGAATTCCGAGGCTGTGCGGCCTATAAACCCAAAGGTATTCGCTATCGAAAATTTAGGTTGTGTGGGACGTTAAACGCACCGTTGTTTTTTGCACATAAAGTTTTATCAGTGAAACGGCGTGTGTAAATCTTGGTCGAATACTAAATTCCTAGGCTGTGCGGCCTATAAGTCCAAAACATAAGTCCAAAAAGCTTCTTCGGGTTTTTGAAATTTTCCAAATTTTGCACACAACTTTTCCATTTTTTCTTTTATAAAAACCTTGTCCTTAAAATAAGGAACACAACAAAAAGAAAATCGGTCCAACCGTTCTCAAGTGATGTGGAGACATACATGTGGTAATTGATTTTTATATATATAAGACGAAAAATTTTCTCTATTGTAGAAAGAATAACATATCCTTTCTCAAAAATAAAAAAGTCTTCTTCTCTAAAAACGATATATTTATCAAATATTGATTTAGGTAAAAAAAAAAATAGTAAGCGTGAGAGCGTGTGAAAGATGTTGTGAAAGGCAAGTGTTGCATATTCTGCATATTATGACGATTGTTCCATCAAAAGGATTTTTTTTTTTATTTAACATAGCTACACAAAGCGATGTTGCTTCTTACACTCAGAAAAAAGTTTATCGGAATATGAGAAACAAGGCATCATATTAAGTGAAAAATGGTATTGACTTTGCTCCAGAGAATGCTTTTCTCTAAATGTGATCCCAAAAATTCCCTAAAAATGGAAAAAAGCTTCCATGAAAAAGGGAATTATTTTCTTATTAACAAAAGACACCTTCTCTTTAATAGAAAATATTTCTTTATAATACGTTCAACCGTTTTCTTTATTGTATAAATTTTTCCCGAAAACAGAGAAATATTTGTTTAATTTTAATAAATGTTTTCTGTAAGTTACGTTTATAGTTTCTCACAAAAAATAACTTTTTCTTTGAAAGAAAGATATTTTTTCTTAACATTGATACAACATATTTTTTTATTGTGTACATTTTTCTTTAAAACACAGAAGTATATCCGCAACTACGATTAAAAAATTATTATTGTAAAGCCTTTGTTTTAACTCAGTTCTACGCAAAGTAGAAGTATTAATATCAAATTGTGATTCGGTTTTAAAAATATTAGTTAAAAATGTGTTAAGAGGTAGAATTATTGTTGTGGCATTGTTTTTTGTGACTCTTTATAAATATTCCAGAAATTTATTCTGAAAAACGATTTTGTAAATGCATCCAGAGAAACAGTAGTAATAAACAACATCACTTTGTGTAGCTATGTTAAGTAAAAAAAAAACCTTTTGAAGGAACAATCGTCATAATATGCAAAATATGCAACACTTGCTTTTCACAACATTAATCAATTGCTCTCAGGCTTTTTTTTCGTATCTCATTTAATATAAAAAAAAAAATATCGATTTTTGAGAAGAAGCCTTTTTAATTTTTGAGAAAGGATTTGTTGTTACTGAAGAAATATTTCGCATAGGGCCATTTTGTTCACAGAGAGATAAATTTATCCCCGAGTTAATTCCATGATTTTTCCAGTTTTTCATTTGTTCACAGTGAGTTAAGCATTTAACTCTTCAAGCTGGAGATAAAAATGGTGGCGAGATAGCTTAACCCCAGAAATATTTAACTCGTGAAAATTGGTGAGTTAAGATTTTTAATTCGCTCTCATCACTCTCATTTTAATACTTTTTATTTACTTGGTGTCAAAATATTGAAAATACAAATTTTTAAACATAGGGAAACAGTATTGGGGGTTACTGATTTCGAATCTGGTGTCAGAATTTTAAAAGTTGGATAAGGTTGCCACCTTAATTTTTTATTTTTACGAATTTGGGGCTGGTGCGAACTAAAGGGTAAAAATGAGTCGCTGAATCCGAATCCGTTGTCAGAATTTCAAAATTCTAAAATTTTTCTACACATGGGTTGCCACCTAAAAATGTTTTATTTTAAGAATTTAAACATGAGGGAACAGTATTGGGAGGTTACTGATTTCAAATCTGAACTCAAAATTTTTAAATTCAAGATGGTGGATAGGGTTGCCACCTTAATATTTTAAATTTTTACAAATTCGGGGCTGCAAAAAAAAATGGTATACCAAAAATGGGTCGCTGAATCCGAATCCGTGGCCAGAATTTCAAAATGATAAAGTTTTGAAATAATAGGGTTGCCACCTAATGATATGTATTTTTTAGAACTTTAAACATCATTTAACAGTATTAGGGAGTCACTGATTTCGAATCTGAAGTCAGAATTTTAAAATTCAAATTGGTGGATAGGGTTGCCACCTTAATTTTTTGTATTTTTATGAATTTGGGGCTGGCAAAAAAAATGGTACACCAAAAATGGGTCGCGGAATATGAATCCATGGTCGGAATTTCAAAATGATAAATTTTTGAAATAATAGGGTTGCCACCTAATAAAAAGTATTTTTAAGAATTTTAAACATTATTTAACAGTGTTAAGGAGTCACTGATTTCGAATCTGAAGTCAGAATTTTAAAATTCAAAATGGTGGATAGGGTTGCCACCTTAAGTTTTTGTATTTTTATGAATTCGGGGCTGGCAAAAAAATGATATGCCAGAAATGGGTCGCTGAGTCCGAATCCGTGGTCAGAATTTCCAAATGATAAAATTTTATAATAATAGGGCTGCTACCTAATAATATGTATTTTCAAAAGTAAAAGCAACCCTATTCTTTCAAAATTTTATAATTTTAATATTCTGACCGCGGATTCGGATTCAGCGACCCATTTTTGGCATACCATTTTTCGCCAGCCCTGAATTCATAAAAATACAAAAAATGAAGGTGGCAACCCTTTCCACCATCTTGAATTTTAAATTTCTTACTTCAGATTCGAACTCAGCGACCCCCAATACTGTTTCCTCATGTTTAAAATTCTTAAAATAAAACATTTTTAGGTGGCACCCCTACGCGTAGAAAAATTTTCGAGTTTTGAAATTCTGACAACGGATTCGGAATCAGCGACCCAATTTTACCTAGTGTTTCTCCCAGATTTGAATTCGCATAAATAAACAAGAAATTAGGTGGCAACTTTATCCACCATCTTGAATTTTAAAATTCTGACACCAGATTCGAGAGAAGTAACCCCCAATACTGTACTCCATGTTTAAAATTCTTAAAAAATGTTTAGTTGTCAGCCTTTTGTAGAAAAATTTCAGAATTTTAAAATTCTGACATCAGGTGCAAAATCAGCGATCCATTTTTACCTAGTGTTCACTCCAACCCCCAAATTCGCAAAAATAAACCAAAAATCCCCACACATTTTTTAATTAATGAGCAGCACTCTAACATTCCAATGGAAATCGATATAAACTGAGAGCGAATTTATGCTCTAAGCATAAAGCTGGGATAAAATGTGAACAAAACCACTTTTTTATCTCCCGATTTATACGCTTGGTATAAAATTAACCTAGAGATAGTTATCCCCGAATTAAATCATATTTATGCCCTTTGTGAACAAAATGGCCCATAGTGAATTATTTATCAACAACAGAGAACATTTTTCATTTTCTATAAATTTTTCTCTATAAAGGAGATTTTTTCAGTGAGAGAAAAATACTTATCATTATTAGAGACATGAAATATTTTCATTTCCCCCAAGGAAGGAAATATTTCTTCGAATATGTGACAATTTATTATAATTGAAGTAAATTTTATTTGAGATAAAGAAAGTTTCTATTATCGAAAATAGAGAAATTTTTTATCACAAAAAGATAGGTGTTTTTTTCTGAGTGTACCATTCGTTCTTTGGGTGAATTTATAAAATCGTTTTTCAGAAGAAATTTCTAAAATATTTATAAGAGGTTCTGACAAAACAATGCCACAACAATAATTCTCTCTTAACATTTTTTTAACTAATATTTTTACAACCAAATCACAATATCATATTAATACCTTTACTTTGCGTACAACTGAGTTAAAACCAATGTATTACAAAAATTAATTTTTAATCGTAACTGCAGATAAACTTATCTATTTTAGAGAAAAATGTACGCAATAAAGAAATGTGTTGTACCAATATTAAGAAAATATATCTATCTTTTGAAGAAAGTGTGTTCTTTTTTTGTGAGAAACTAAAAACGCAATTTAAAGTAATGATTTATTATGTTGATTTTATATGATTTAAATACAAGTTCTAAATGTTTGATAGTTTAAATCATACTTGATTTTAAATACAAATTCTAGTTGTTGGTAGAGCACGACCAAACAGAAACAGGCTCAAAATATATCAGCAAAATCTAAAAACAACTTCAGTAACCATGCTTTGTTAGTGGAAGACTTCCAGCAGACTGTTGGACTCCATAATAATAACATAAGCATAACGACTAAAGTAAAGCAAAAATACAACAACAAATGTGAGAATGTGAAATGGGAGAAAAACTGAGAAATTGACACTTAAAATCTTATCGCCTCTGTGGTGTAGTGTGCTAGTGCCCGCTTGCATGGTATCAAAATTTCTGATGAAGCCTTTAGCAGGGCCGAAATTGTAATAAAATCAGCTAGT
Source organism: Dichetophora obliterata (assembly GCA_963920525.1). Classification (NCBI taxonomy): domain Eukaryota; kingdom Metazoa; phylum Arthropoda; class Insecta; order Diptera; family Sciomyzidae; genus Dichetophora; species Dichetophora obliterata. Next base: position 16,208,100 of record OY986435.1, on the reverse strand, counting down.
GATGTTTTCCTTTTCATATTGAAAACATTGTTGTTGTTGTTGTTTCTTTGAAAAGATTTGTTAGAACTATTTATATATAACTATAAATATTTTTCAGTTAAAGAGAAGGTGTCTTTATTGATAAGAAAACATTTCTCTTTTTCATGGAAGCTTTTTGCCATTTTTAGGGAATGTTTGGGATAACATTGAGATAATAGCATTCTCTGGAGCAAAGTCAATACCATTATGCTCTAAATTTGATGACTTTTTTCTGATATTCTGAGAATTTTCTTTCTGAGTATGGTAAGCACTTGACTTATGAGTAACAAATTTTAGTGAGAAGTATATATTTCGAAAATAGTTTAGTCAAGAAAAGTAGTACACACTTGATAGTGTTTTCTTTTTATGCATACCAAACCTCAAAAATTAAGTGTTCATTACTCAGTAAGTGTTTACTTTTTTAATTCATATATTCATTTCTTAAACTGAAGTTAAAAAAAAAATTGAGGTGAACCAATGAAGAAAAAAGTTCTTAAATTTTTAAAATTGTCTTGAATTGAATTGTATTGAATTAAAAAAAAATTAAACTGAAATATTTAAATTTCTATACTTTTGTTTACATGAGTACATTGAATTTCATGCCTTAAAACCAACAGTCCTTTGAAGTAACTCAAATCTGTTCTTTTCTTTGTCGCTCTGTGTGTGTGTGTGCATGCATATGTTTGTGTGTATTACACCACTTCGATGGCAACTGTTAGTGATACAGAATAAATTCACCAAAAACTGCCCGCGGCACAAAATTCCATTCCGTCGACAATCAAGCCATCAAGAACTGGTGGCTCAACATCAATACAAACATACAATTGCACTTATAAAATCGCACTTGATATTCCGCCCCGGTGGAGTAGCAAGTAACGTTGCTGCCTGCCCCCCTGCCCCCCTGCCCGCTTGCCTGACAGCTTTATTGTTGTAGCCCTATGAACTTTTTGTTTACAATTTTCAGCAAATTCTTTTGTTTTTTTCACTCTTTTTGAACTTTCACGGTTTTATTTCTTTGGGCGTTTCATATGTAAGACGGAAAAAGAGGGCGCGGCGATAACAACAAAAGCTTACAGTCGTTAAAATTCTTAAAAATTCAAATGCAAAAAAGCATCCAACATTAACTACCAAAAAGAAATCTTTAAGCTTGCCAAGAAAAATTTCAAATATTTAAAACTATACAACTAAATGCAATTGAATCACTTAAAAGCAGTGTTGCAAAACTTTGTTTCGCGGAATCTGAAAACTATACCAGAGCTTATCATCTGTGCAGTCTTTAAAAGTTACAGTCAGTTTGCATGAAAATTTCTGCAGTTGTAAAGTTTGCTGAAAAACACATGTTTGAGTGAGATAAACTTTAAATATTTCAAATGAAGAGAAAATAAAAAGGAATGAATGAGCTTTACAGAGTCGAGACTTAAAGAGTCAGACTTAATGTTTTGGCACAATAAAACTATACTTAACTTCAAGTTTAAATAACATGAAGCTAACATATTGCTCAAAAAAGTTTACATAAAGCCAAAAAAAGAAAAGATGAAGAATTGAAAAATAACGAGTTGATCATCAAAATCGAATTTTAAGCAATTCGTCTGAATGACCAACACAGTCAGCTGGTTAAAAAAAATTACAAAAAAAAAAAAACAGCAGAAAATGACATAAAAGTCCGACTAAAATAGATAACGGAAAATGTGGAAAAACTAGTTCACAGACTGTAAAAACATGACAGCTGGTGAATCACACTCTATGTCACACACACACACACACACTCCCACACACATTTATCAGCAGGACATGCTTTCCGAAGCCATCCACTCCATTAGAAGCTTGGCACAGATAGACGGAAAGAAAAAAAAATATAATAAAATTGGAAATTCATAAATGTCAAAAAGCAATCATGACAGAACAGGCAGAATAGATTTGAAAAAATAAAAACATAAACAAAAACACACAAAATCAGTTTAAAGTGAAAACTTGTTTTCTCTATTGTTCTTTAAAGTTGTTTATTTCGGTGGAAAATATATATGTAGTAAAACTTATATAAATCTATTTACTGCTTTAAATAATGCTTCATGGTTGAGTGCCTTTTTAAAACAACCTTTGTACTTTCATGGGAAAACAAACAATTGAATAAAATCAAGTTATCAACATCATAAGATCAACATCATAAGATGTTATTTGAAATATTAATATATAAGTACAAAGTTATATACGTAAAATAAGGTATATTCGTTCAAATAATCGGTTATGTGAAAACTTTTAATAATTCTTCATAAAAAAGAGACTAAAAAATCTTAGATTTCACTAAATATCCTATATTTAATTAGTATTTTTGATACCTTGTTTACATTTTCTGGCGTTATATCAAATAAAAGTTCAGCAAAAAAATTTTTTAAAAAGCTGTACCTAAGTTATTAGAAATTAATTTCCTTCAATTTGATATATTTTACTCTTGCTATTTTAATTGTAATACTTTTTTCTATATAAACATTGATCTATATAAATAAAAATAATTAAGTTTCACATTCAGTTTGAAAAGGAAATATCAAATAATTTGCCGCCAACTACAACTATTTACAACTTCAACTACAACTCTTGCTCGAATAAAAACTCCAAGTCCAATTAAAGTTCTATTTAACTGTTTTTAAAAAATTGTCGTTTTTAGCCATAATGGCAACATTAGGAAAAAAACAATTTCACACTCTCTGTTGCCTCGTGATGTTTTAATCACCTTTACTTTACTGTTACATTTGAAACCTTAAAAAATTCGTCAGATCTGCACAAAATTTGTAAATTGCCCCCTTTTTTTTCCTTTCATTGAATGGTGCTTTTTATGTTTTGCAATTTTTTGCTAAAATTGTTCTATGTACTAAAAAGTTTTTATATTTTTTAAATGTCCTTTATCTGGCTCTCCAACAAATTTTATACAAATTTTTATTTGTTCGCGCTATTAGCCAAGTTCAACAAAGCGCAACACTGCGACGCAAAAGGCTACAAAATACTACACTTAGAAAAGTAGCAACAAACACAACTACAGACGGATATGTTAAAAGTACGCCTCTTGCAAATGCTCCCACTTTTATAGTTTTTCTGTATTCCTATCGTGCTTCCTTCTTCTACTACAGTGCAGCTTTAATACACAGAGTGGATTAAAAATGAAGAGTCATTGAAAAGAAATCACTCTTGTGAAAAAACCAGTATTATTATGCCACAGCATGGGTAATACTGGTCACAATTTCCATATAAAGTGGAGTTTTGCTGCAATTTTTTCCACTGTCGTTTATACAAAAACATTTTACATATGCGATATTCAATTTAAAAATCTGCCCATTTTGGTATTTTTCAGTTAGTTGGATGAGAGCATATTAAAAAAATATTTTTTTTTTGCTTTGAACGTGTACGATTATATTTGGTTTTAATAAAAAAGCACACAAGCGGTGTACGTGTAGCGTAGCTGTAAGAGCATCAGCTAAAATGAACCATGACTCATTTTAAAATTATCATTTTGTATAGTATAGTATAGTATAGTATAGTATAGTATAGTATAGTATAGTATAGTATAGTATAGTATAGTATAGTATAGTATAGTATAGTATAGTATAGTATAGTATAGTATAGTATAGTATAGTATAGTATAGTATAGTATAGTATAGTATAGTATAGTATAGTATAGTATAGTATAGTATAGTATAGTATAGTATAGTATAGTATAGTATAGTATAGTATAGTATAGTATAGTATAGTATAGTATAGTATAGTATAGTATAGTATAGTATAGTATCCGCAAGGGTATCCTCAGAATAGGATAACGGGAGTAACGACCCCGCGGACCCTAGTTTGTGGCAGGTATGGAGGGCGTACTAAAGTGGTGCATGTGCCCAAAGAGGTCCTGTGACAGGGCGAGTGGATACCGCCCTTAACTAGGTATCCAACCACAAGGGTACCTTCGAGAGAAGTGTAATTAGGAGAGTGACGTCTCTGTGGTTTCCCTAGTCAATACCCGCCGAAAGGCATTAGGATCAAGCCCAGTACGGTTCTAATTATGGCATTGCTGGATACTGTTTTGGATTTGAAGCACCCTGGGCTGACAACTGTGGCAGTCTATGACCTCAGTAAGTGGAAGTGAAATTCCAACGAAATGGCTTATAGGTTAATGTCACAGTTGCCCTCCGTCTCGTTAAAACATAGCGAGTCTCGGAGTACGTTCAATGTTTGTCACCATTGAGTTGGTGGTGTAGGTTCAGATGGATATTTCCTGATTAGTACGGATTCGGCACTGGCATAATACCCCATAAGGATCTTATGTCAACCCTCGCATGGCCTCCCTGCTTGCATAGATAACCATGGGATCAAAACGTAACTACACTTCAAACGGCGATAGCGGCTTCGAGTTGAGACCCAATTGAAATGGAGAGTTACAACAACAAACAACAACAAGAAAAAACAAAACTAACCTACAACAAGGAAAACGGAGATGAAGACTTGTACACGAGGAACGGTGATGAAAATGTCTTAAAAAATCCCTTTGTGAAAAGCTCGGTGATAGTAAGATCACCGCAAGCAAAGGGGTCAGAAAAACCACCTGGTAAAAATGTGTGTACCATAAGAGATTACACGAGCACACCTGTGAATACTCGTAAAGCAGATAGCTTAGAAGGCGAAAAAAGACATCAAAGTCAGCTCAGAATTTCAGAAGAAAAAGCGTTTATTGAGTTAGGCAATAAACTTAGCGCAGCAAATGGCATTGTCTCCGGCGCAAAGAATATACACAAGACGTTACGCGATAATCTTAACTGTGCTTTCGCACTGTACCAGCAACTAAAAGAGTACAGGGAAGCGATAGGTAGTAACCCAGTTTTGTCATGCGACGAGCGTAAGCAAGTGCTATCTAAAGCCACTCAAGTTGACCCTATTTCTCCTGCCCAAGAGAGGAAACGAAAAGTGCCGAAAACACCTGCAACAGTCAAAGCACTGCAGACCCAGGCTGAAATAAATATTCCAGGGACTCCGGCTGTGGCAAATGATTGGGAGCTAGTGAGCCACCGAAAAGCAAGGAAGAAAAAAGATAATCAAAGTAACAAACGCCGTGAAATGCGAATCCAAGGAGAGGCAATAACAATTAAATCCAACACGTCTGAGTCATACGCAGATGTTATAAAAAAGATGAAGCAACAAGTAAATCCCACTGATATCGGTGTGGAGATAAGGGGTATCAGAAGGACAAAAGCTGGAGACTTACTCGTTCAACTAAAAAAAGGCGAAGGCCAAGCCGAAAAGCTCAGAAACGCTATAGGTAACACGCTTGGTGAAGATGTCATGATTAGAGCGGTTACCAAAAACCATATTCTTGATATCAGAGACATGGATGAGTCAACAGATAAAGATGAACTTGTTAATGCTCTTATGAAGGCAACAAAAGTAGAAGAACCCACAACGTTCAAAATATTAAATTTTAGAACATCGTTTGGAGGAACCAAACAAGCGCTCGTTCAACTACCTGAGCACTTAGCAGCTCCACTACTCCGTACGAGGCAAGTCAGAGTAGGATGGGTTATGTGTAGGCTGAGGAGTAAGATTAGAGTTCAGAAATGCTTCAGGTGCCTAGAACAGGGTCATATTTCGAGCCAGTGTAAAGGGACAGATAGAAGCAATCTATGCAGAAAATGCTGTAATCCGGGACACAAAGCTAAAGAATGCAAAGCGGAAACGAGATGCATACTATGCCATGAAAGTGGCTCAATAAATTCTCAGCATTATATTGGTAGTACAGCGTGTGCAATCAACATAAGAAATAAAGCAAGAAAATGATCACGAAATTTCTACAGATCAATCTAGGACGGGGTAGAGAAGCGCAAGACCTGATGATACAGAAGGCGACAGAGATTAATGCAGACATACTTTTAATAAGCGAACCGTACAGAAACCCACCATCTCAAGTTTGGTACGAAGACAAAAACCATTGCGCAGCCATCATGGTAAGAAACAGAAGATTAATAATAAGCGAAGTTGATGAAAGTAACGCTGGCTTCGTATATGTCACAGTGGGCAAAATTAGGGTATATAGTTGCTACTTTTCACCAAATATAGACTTTAATTTGTTTGCAGAAGCCCTTAACATACTTGATGTTTCTATCAGGTCCTCAAAATATAAAGTGATCATTGGAGGAGACTTCAATAGTAAATCTACAGAATGGAACTCCAAAAAAATGGATAAAAAGGGTACTACAGTGTGTGAAATGGTTGCTAGTCTTGGTCTAACAATATTTAATATCGGAGACAAACTTACCTTTCGGAGAGGTACAGGTGGTAGTATTATCGACATCACCTTTGGAACGACAAACCTCACCAATGAAAACATGAATTGGATAGTGCTGGAAGATCTCACCTTAAGTGACCACCAGTATATCTCATTTAATATAGATGAACGTCCAAATATGAGTGTAGAAGATGCAAATTTCCCAAGATGGAACGTCAGAAAACTTGATGACAAAAAATTGTCCGATTATATTACTCGGGCTAAGGATAGAAATATGGATAACCAATCCGAAAATATAAATGTAGAAAATGCCGCAGAGTCGCTGACGAAGATACTCACAAAAGCGTGTAATGTCGCAATGCCAAGAGCTCAAAAATACAATAACAAGCGCCCAGTATACTGGTGGAATGCTAAAATACGTGAGTTGAGGGCGAAATGCCTTGCAGCACGTCGAGCGTCAACACGAAACCATGATAACCAGCTCTTAACGGTTGAGTATAAAACGGCACGTAAAACCTTAAGAACAGCCATAAAAGAGAGTAAGAAAAGATGCTGGACAGAGCTATGTAACGAAATAGATTCCGACCCATGGGGCAAACCGTACAAAATTGTGATGAAAAAGCTTGGTAGCATTAAACCTATACCCGGCATTAAAGAACCAGTATGGGCAACAACATTAGTAGAAACACTATTTCCATTCGATGAAGATGGGCTAAAAAGAGAACCAAATTATCAAGTCGAAGGTTTCATCCCTCTGAACGTAGATGACATTACACATGCATGTAGTAAACTAAAAATAGGTAAGAGCCCAGGACCAGATGGTATACCAAATGAGGTCATAAAAGTAGTATGTGAGATATGGCCAGATCTTTTACTTGAAGTCTTCAATTCATGTCTAATAAACGGAATCTTTCCAGCTAAATGGAAAATACAAAAGTTAGTTTTGTTACGAAAGGGAAATAAACCATTAAATGAGCCTAGTTCCTATAGACCACTCTGTATGTTGGATTCACTAGGAAAATTATTAGAGTACGTAATGCTAAAACGTTTGGAAGAGCGCATAGATGACCTTGGCGGACTATCCCCTATGCAACATGGCTTCCGCAAAGGGAAGAGTACAGTTGATGCCATTAGCGCAGTATGCAATAAAGCTATACAGGCCAAAACAACAGGAGAATACTGCTCAATAATAACACTAGATGTTAAAAATGCTTTTAACACAGTAAAGTGGAAAGTAGTACTACAAGCTTTCAGAAACCGACGTTTAGATAACTATCTCTTTAACATAGTATCAGACTATCTGGATAACAGAATTTTAATCTATGAGACGGAAAATGGTATAAAAGAGCACCAAATAACAGCAGGTGTACCTCAGGGCTCAGTATTAGGACCATTCCTGTGGAATGTAATGTACGATGGTCTACTGAATTTGGAATTACAAGAAGGTGCAAAACTAATAGGTTACGCTGATGATATTGCTCTGGTAGTAAACCAGCGAACTGCCGAATTAATCGAGATAGTGGTAAACGATAGCTTATGTCGTTGTAACAGATGGCTGCGAAGAAACGGTTTGAAACTTGCAGTTCCAAAAACGGAAGCAATTCTAGTGACAGATCGTAGGGTCTTCAAAATACCGAAAATACGTCTACAAGATAGAGAGATACCCTTTAAACGAAACTTATGCTATTTGGGTGTGCAATTAGATGACAAACTTAGCTTTGGACAGCACGTAGTAAATATTCGTGACAAAGCTTTGCGAACGGCAGCATCATTGGCCAGAATAATGCCAAACTGTGGTGGCCCAAGGCCGCAGATGAGAAAATTAATAAACAGCGTAGTACACTCCCAGCTTCTTTATGCTGCTCCAACCTTTGTCAGGGCACTGAATCTGAAGAATAATATGAGGGAACTACAGAAAGCACAGAGAGTTAGTGCTCTCCGTATTATATCAGCGTACCGTACAGTGTCCACAAGTGCGGCTTTAGTGCTTGCAGGTCTGCCACCAATAGACTTATTAATACTGGAAAGAGAAGAAATATATACCCAAACTAAACTTGTAAGTTGGGCGAACACTAATACACAAGAGCGAAAGAAAAAAATTTCAGAAATAAAAATTAATGCCAGGGACAATGTAGTGACTAAATGGCAAGAACGTTGGAATCAAAACATGAACGGGAGCTGGACATATAGCCTTATCCCCAATATAAAAGTCTGGCTGGAAAGACGACATGGAAACATGGGATATTTTCTGACTCAGGCTATGACAAACCATGGTAGTTTTAACAAATACCTGCATAGATTTAAACTTAAAGAAATAAGCAGCTGTGATTCATGCGCAGCGCTAGAAGAAGATGCAAAGCACATACTTTTCGAATGTGAAAAGTGGTTGGAGGAGAGACGAGCTTTAAATGATATGCTAGGTGTTACATTAACTGAAGAGAATCTGTTGAACGAAATGCTAAAATCTGAACATGCATGGACTTTGTGTGAAAGACACATAAATAAAATATTAAAGGAGAGAAACTTCAGTAGTTCCGAACCTCCTTGCTTAAGGAGGACGTAGGAATCTTACGAAATCAAACCCCCGTCCTGATGAAATGCTGACGCGGTTCCGGGGTGGAGCTGGTGGAGTATCGTGGGGCCACTAGATGATAGCGCGCTATCACTACGTCCAACAAAAAAAATAGTATAGTATAGTATAGTATAGTATAGTATAGTATAGTATAGTATAGTATAGTATAGTATAGTATAGTATAGTATAGTATAGTATAGTATAGTATAGTATAGTATAGTATAGTATAGTATAGTATAGTATAGTATAGTATAGTATAGTATAGTATAGTATAGTATAGTATAGTATAGTATAGTATAGTATAGTATAGTATAGTATAGTATAGTATAGTATAGTATAGTATAGTATAGTATAGTATAGTATAGTATAGTATAGTATAGTATAGTATAGTATAGTATAGTATAGTATAGTATAGTATAGTATAGTATAGTATAGTATAGTATAGTATAGTATAGTATAGTATAGTATAGTATAGTATAGTATAGTATAGTATAGTATAGTATAGTATAGTATAGTATAGTATAGTATAGTATAGTATAGTATAGTATAGTATAGTATAGTATAGTATAGTATAGTATAGTATAGTATAGTATAGTATAGTATAGTATAGTATAGTATAGTATAGTATAGTATAGTATAGTATAGTATAGTATAGTATAGTATAGTATAGTATAGTATAGTATAGTATAGTATAGTATAGTATAGTATAGTATAGTATAGTATAGTATAGTATAGTATAGTATAGTATTGTATAGTATAGTATAGTATAGTATAGTATTAGAATTTATAAGAAAATATGAGTAAACATTTTTGTAATTGTAAAAAAATTTAAAAAAAATATTTTATTTTGTATTAATCTCATTTCTTCCGGAAAAAATTGGATCTTTTATCATTTGGCAGTATATCATTCCATTTTCAGCACTCTTATGAACAAAAAAAAAAAAAGAATAGAAAATTATGAGTCTATGAAAAAAAAAAATCAATAAGCAGTATCAAGTCGAAATGATGGAGTATACTTTTATTATTATAATTTTTTTATTTTTAAAAATTCATAATTAAAATATTGACAATGCCTGCTAGAGCTTCAATATTTTAGGTATTGTCCTGCTCAGATACGCCCGATTGGAATGAGAATGGTTTTTTGTTTATTATTTATAGTCGTAAAATTGCATTTTTTAAAAAGATTTTTAAAAAATTTTTAAAGTGAAATGAGCATTTTTAAAATATATAAAATATATATATATATAGATGTAAAGATTTTATTGTTACTTAATTACTTACCAAAAGCACTTTGAAAGTATTAAGTTACAATTTGTACATACCTGAAATTAAAAAAAAGACATTGTTATTAGCTGGCGCCTAAATCAGAATAAAGTTAAATACAAAATTTTGGCTATCATAATAATCTGAAAAAATTGACACTCTCGGTTAATTAAAACCTCTTCCATTAAGATCGTTTTTGGTTGAAGAACACACACTCAAAAATGCATGCCATCAAACCAGCATTTTTTAATACTGACGGGTTGAATGCAAGCATAAATAACGTATACATTTTTATGATACTCAAAGAAATCCGTTTTATACTTTGTGCTGAATTGCGCTTAAATGCAGCGAAAAATGAAAACATGTCGCAGAAAATAAAAAAAAAAAACAAATAGCTACAAACAGAAAAATATTGAAAAGAAAACAACAAGAAAAAAAAACATATAAAAGTAATAAAATACAAAAATAACAGAAGAGCACAAAAATATAAAGCCGGCAGTAAACAAGCAAGGATCTCATAAAACAAAATAACGAGGACAAACGACGATTTCCTTTTGCGGCAATAAAATAATTTTTTATGAGGATGCGATATATTTGTGCTGTAATGCAAGCACACAACAGCTGCAACAACAACAACAACAAGGACAACAACGAGGAGTACATAAGAAATGTTTGGTGCTGTTATTGGAACTATACCGCATACGAAGTAAGCAGTTAAAGTGGTGTTGTTACGCAAACACACACATACACATAGTACATATTTATTATTCTGTTGGTGTTTTTAAATGTTCAGATTCCTATGGGTCGCATCCGGCCAAGCAATTCGTTACTACATTGGCGAATTTCAGCAACGCTTTCGAATTGTCAGCAAGGACATTTACGCGGTCGCCATTCTACCAACCAACTGAATTCTGACAATGGACTGAGCTATGTCGCTGTCTGTGGCTCTGTGTGTCTGTGTTTCACTGCTGTGAATGAAACACTTTTCTCATAAATGTCCTTTAATAGCCTTTTACGCTGCTTGCCAGTGTTTGCTTAGATGAGATTTCTTTTGGTTGAAAAAAAAAATATTAATTCGTTGGCAAAGGTGAAATTTTATTTACAGTCAGGTACATCGAGCGAAACCTATTTCTAGTGAGTTATTTTATTTTAACAAATCGTCTTTGTATTGATTTGGGATGGTGTTAAACATAAAAATGTCCTGAATGGATTTATTTCTAAAATTACCTGCTTATCTACTGAATTTATTTGGAAATATTTTTAAGTTGGCCAAAAATATCCAATTAAGCTCTTCAACAAACTCACTTTAGCTTTAAGAAGAAGTTGTTAGAAGGCAGTTTTTTAAAACTGACAAAAAAAAAAAAACGAAACATCGATAAAAAGCCTTTTTTTAAGGCAAAGTATGCATTGTGTTTTAGATTTACGAAGCTTTGTTCTTTGCGACAAGGTTTATAGGCTACTAGCTGATATACCCGGTGTTACTCGAAAGTCATTTATATAGACATTTTAACATACTTCTCGATGTTCTTGAAATTTTGGAATAATGTAAAACATGTTGAATTTTATTTTTAAGCTATCGTTAAAAAGGTAATTGAACGAACATTAATCCAAAAAAGTTTTGAAAAATTTTTTTTGTTGGTGGTTCCATCTCTTGCGGTGAGCTAATTGAATTCAAAGAAGGGGTACGAAAAACATATTTTCAAAATGAAAAATAATGTTTATATTTACTTAATCTTAAAACTAGCAAAATTACCTTTTCAACAATATAAAAATTATGGTGGGACTCAATGCGTCCTTGAGATATGGACATTTTAAAGTATAAACAAAGATTTATATTAAAAAATATATTGAACTTTTTAACAAAAAAATTTTTTATGAAATATATTAAAAACAGCGGAGATATTGGCATTAAAAGTAAAAACTTTGATTTTCATATACATTTTTTCTCATTATTAGCTAACAATGTTTTATAAAAATTCGTTGTACTAAAAATGATTGTACTAAAATTTATATTAGACGCATTTTTTTCATGGGAGATCGGGATCATCTCATCGCATTTGCAAGCAAAGCAAAAACAACAAAAAATCCAGCAAGTGAGCTGAACATTTAAATTGATCCAATTCTATGTTTTTAAGTGTTGAAACCGCAACTGTAAAAGTAGACAACACTTAGCCGTTATTCATGGCTAGATGACGCTGCGACTGAAAAAACTGGCAGTACTGCATTATTTGACATTTTAAAAGTTTGGTAGCAATATCATTTTCCCAAAATTTATCTGCTAGCTACATAAGAACATCAGATATTCTTCTGTAAGCAGAAAATAGCTCCACCTGTCTGTAATCCCAAACGTGTGGGGTTAAATTTGAAGAAACTTTTGGTAGACATCATTCGGCTGTTCACCACAAGGTGTATAGTTTGTACACACAGTACTTACAAATGCAGCGCCATCTTTTTGTGAATTCAAAGCACAGATCGAAACCAATTAAATAATTGTGCTAACCTAATGCGCATATGTTTTATTATATCGCCATATAGCTGAAACTGATGACATGAAAATTTTAACTTTTACAGCATGCTTATACACAGTCATCTTTTTAATGATATGGTGATATATACACAACATTTAAAGTACCATTGATAAAGAACTGAGTGACAACGTTGACACAATAGTGAGAAAAAATAGAGCTATCACAACAAAACAAATTTAACAGGTGGGGCAGGGGGTGGGAAGGCAAAAAACTAAGTAGATTACTATAAAGAAGTTTTTATATAATCCAAAATGTTTGTTAGTACTCTAGAGACACAACTGTATTTTTAGAGATAAATGGGGACGTTGAAACTATATAGAGAATTTTAAAACAAAACTTAGTTTTATTAATAGTCTGGTATGAAAAAATAGATTTTTAGCCATAACTTTTGATTGGAAAGAGATATTGGGGTACTTTTTGAATTTTTTGTAAAAAATATGAAAACAACATTTTGGAAAAAATATATTTCGCGAAAAAAATCCCCTTGTTATTTTGATGACAAAAACAGTAAAATAATTTTTGCGCTTAGCTGGAAGAACTTTTGCAAATAAATGCTATGTAATATGAAAAGTAGCCAGATGTGCAATTTTTAATTGATTTCATTTTTACAACAACAACAATTTTTGAGTCATTTTTTGAGTAAAAAGTCAATATTTTGGATCTTTTTTGACATAATCATAAAACATATATACACTGACTTAACGGTACAGTCCAACCTATTTTTATGAACTGATTTTATTGAACATTTGAACAAAAAAAATTTGAATGAAATATATTAATGGACAGCGGAGATATTTGCATCGAAAGACCAAACTTTGATTTTCATGTCGTTTTTTTCTCATTCTTAGGCGATGTTTTATGAAAAAGTCGTTGAACTGAAAATTTTTCCAATTTTAAAGATATGTGAGTGTTTTTGATGTCAAAATAACAAAAAATTTTTAGGATTAAATACACAAAAAACTCCCATGCTAAAAAGTTTTATAATAACAAAATTACCGTTAGTTGAAAAATTTCAGAGAGGGCGTGGCAAAAACCAAGTATGTAGCATTTTAAGTTAGAATGCACTTAATATGTATACATAGTTTGAGCGAAATCCGTTCAGATTTGTATAAAGGCCAAACAAACAAACGGATAATGAGCTATTTAGTACTATAGATAAGAGCCATAAAGCTTAAAACAAAATATTAAATAAACAAAAATTTCTTTGAAAATTCTTTTGTTACAAAGCAAGTAAAAGTTTCAGAATTTTTAGGCTGATTTTTAATGTAATAATGAAAAAATAATGTATTTTTTTGCTGGTTAAAATTAATTTTGTGCAGATTAATGGTATAAGTTTGTAAAGAAAAACATAAAAATTTTAAGCTTAAGCACATTGGAAAGGTGCGTGGTACTGTAGCTAAAAAATTTGAACATTTAAAAAAGACGGACAAAAATTTAGCTTAACTTTTGATGAGTGGACGTCGATAGCTAATAAAAGGCTTTTATATATTACTTATATATTGAGAATAATATATTATATATTATATTATAATATATTATAATACAATATATTTATTTTTTTAATATTAAAAAATTGTCAATTCCATTAATTGTAATGGGTAATAGACCACTTCAATTCCTCAGGAATGGAATTGAAAAAATTGTAAATTCCATACGGGAATTGTAATTGTAATTGGTAATTGAACGCCTCAATTCCTTAGGAATAGAATTGGAAAACATCGCTTTGTTGGTAGATTAATGAAATTTTGTACAGGTGTGCGGAAGTGGTGTACCGAGCACCTTGCAAAAAGTCGGCGGGATTGAACCAGGCAGCGTAGCAGCTATATATTTTGCTCTAACTCAAAATGTGGTATTAAATTAAATTAAAAAATTGGTATCTTCTATAATACATTTATTTGTAAATATTTCATTAACCGACCTACAGTGGGAGTCACATAAAGTTTTCTAATACATAATGAAGTAGTTTTTTTTTTTTTTATTTTTATTATTAATTCATTACAAATTTTTATTTCACACTATTCTACTTATGCCTCAGCGCTAAAAAGCTTGATAGAGGCTAGAAGGCAACTTATTTACTAAGTAATAAATATTTAAATATTAGTTTACACAATATTAGTTTACGCAAATAATACATTAGTTTAAACAAATTTCAAATAATAACAAATTACATTCAATATATATTCATGCATAGTGTTCATTGTTGGTAGTTCGATGTCTCAAAACGCAAGAAGTGAATCAATATTTTGCAATAAAAATTTTTTTACACTTGATTTGAAGCAAGATAAAGATCGGACGCTCTTTAAGTTATTAGGTAGATTGTTATACTCATTTGGCCCAGCAAAAGAGACACGTTGCTTAGTTAATTCCAAACGACACCTGACTATCTGAAGATGCAACGCTTGCCTCGTAACTCGATTTGTGTGCACCATGTTTTGCTGAAATTGAAGGGTATGTGTTCCTATACCCCGTATGGTTTTAAAAACGTATAGTAAGAGTTGAAGCTTATATAGACCTTTTACTGGAAGTACATTTTTTGCAAAATCTTTATATAAACTCGTCGTACTGTGTCTCAAAGGAAGATCAAAAACAATTTTGAGGGCCTTGTTCTGTGCAATTTGCAAAGACTTTAAGTAACAATTAGTTTTACTACCATACACTATAGGAAGATAGGTTAAGTGAGAATGAACAAGGGATTGATAAAGCATCATTTTTGTTTCTGTATTCAACTTATTTTTAAATTTGTACAAGATACCAATTCCTGATGATATCTTACTTTTCAATCTCTTGATGTGACAATCCCACCTCATGTTTTGACTAAAGGTCATTCCTAAGTATTTAACGCTTTCAGACTCTTGGATTAAATTTTGGTCAATTTGTACAGTGAATACTTCATCAATTCTGTAGTTTGATGGCTTAAATCTTACTAAATTTGTTTTATCTTTATTTAAGACCAATAAGTTGATTCGTGCAAATTCTGAAATAATTGCAGCATCATATTCAATTTGTGTCCTTAGAACCTCAAGATGTTTATATTTGTAAAAAAGGCATACGTCATCTGCAAACATGAACAGTTTGCCATTGAAATTTATGTTTTTTAAGTCATTAATGTAGATTTTAAAAAGTAAAGGCCCAAGGACACTACCTTGTGGAACGCCACACGTCACGGGCAACATACTACTTTTAGACCTCCCTATCTGTACAAATTGCTTTCTATTACTTAAATAATCCTTAAAAAGATCTAGAGTTGATGAGTTAAGCCCAAGAATATCCAGTTTAGAAATCAGTATTTCATGGTCAACTAAATCGAACGCCTTCGAGAAGTCAAAGAAAACACCCGCAACACCCTTGTGGCCTTCATCAAGGCCACAGCAAATATACTCAATGGCATTCACTACTGCCTCCTCAGTTCCAGCGCCTTTCCTAAAACCATATTGCCGATTAAACAAAACATAATTACGATCCAGATAATCTGTTAACTGCTCATACATAATCTTTTCAAAAATTTGATCGATGATAGAAAGAATTGAAATCGGGCGAAAGTTTTGTATTTCATTGGACTGAACACCCTTAGGAATAGGAGTCACTTTGTGTATTTTCAGTATGTCAGGATATATTGACTCTTCGATCATGCGACTGAAAATATCTGCAATTATATTACAGCAAAGAGCTTTCTTTGAGAGCAACATCTTTGGTGTAATTTTATCAAAACCAGGACTCTTGTTCGTTTTAAGGTTTTCCAGGATATTCTCTATTTTAACCCTATCAACTGCAGTAAGTCTAAAGTTATCGTTCGTCGGAAATAAAGTACGAAAAAAATTGCAGTCATCATCCGCTTCTCTAACTATGTTAATTTTCATATTATGAACTACATTATAGAAATAGTTGTTAAGCTTATCAGCCTTTTCATTATCTGAAGATAAAATAACATCATTTTCATCTACTAAATTTATAGAGTTAGAAGTTTTTTTACCCAGTTGTTTATTAATAAAGTCCCATGCTTTTCTCATATCTCCATTACACAACCTTAAATTATATGAATAATAGTCGTTCCGTAGTTGTTTACAACACGTATTTATAATTTTACTTATTCTTTTAAGCCGTTTTGAAATAGTTTCATTATTTCTATCTTTCCTTCTTGCTCTCAATAATTTTGTTTTATAATTGATAAGACCTAGTAAAGAATCAGTCATCCAAGGGTTGATTTTATGTTTGATATTGACATCTTTTGTACTAATGGTTGCACACTGTTCAGCTGCCAACGAAAGCATGTTAATGAGATTCTCACATTTAGCTGACGAGCTATTTGAAAGATTGCAATTATAAAGATTTTGCTCTAAGATATTTCCAAATTTATCATAATCAAAGCATATTTTCTTCTCCGAAACGGTTTCTTTGTGGTTGACAATTAAATCAAGCGCACACATTATAAAATTGTGATCTGTAAAATTAGATTCAATAGAACTTATTTTTATACTAATTGATAAATTACTAAAAACACAATCTATACAAGACATACTCAAAGGTCTGGTTATAAGATTATGGCAAGATGCAAAATTATACTCAGAAAAAGTATCCAAAAGCTGTTTACTCAAGTTATTAGTACAATCTATATCAACATTAAAATCTCCAGCAAATATGCAAGGTGAGTTGTGAGTTTCTGGTAGTATAGATTCAAGATTTATATAAAAATTTTGCATGGAACACTTCTGTGATCTGTACAACGAAGTTATGACAAGCGGCTTGCTATCAATTTGAACATTTGGAAGAGATATCATTATTAAATCCAAAAAATCTCTACTCTGATTCAACAATACTTTATGCTTGACTTCTTTGTTAATATAGATAGAGGTACCTCCAAACCCATCATTCCTACAGCAATGGACAGAGTTATATTCAGGTATAAAATATAAATCCGTACAATGTGCATCAAACCAAGTTTCTTGTACTGCAATTACAGTTGGCAGTTTTGAAAATTTGCACAATTCATTTTTAAATGTGTTAAATTTGTTAAGAGAAGAAATACTTCTTACGTTTATCGACAGGAAATTAAAAAGTTTTGAATTATGTTCATTTATATTAAGATTATATGAATTTAGATTTGAAAAATAAGAGTTCATTAAAATTTATTATAAGAGTATTCAAATTAAAAAAAAGAAATAATAAAATAATAAATTGATAATTAAATTTGTGGTGACCTGTGTCTGCCATTACCATCATCATCATCATCTTCGTCAGCTATATGATTTCTGCTTCTTCTAGATGTGCCTCCAGCATATTTGCTAAGCAAATTATCCACGTCATCCATTGTTTTCAAAATAATATATCTGAAATTAGCATCTCTCTTTGCAAATACGTTTCCACCTCTAGCGTACACAAACTTGAAACCTACAGCTCGCAAAGACTTTGCATGATTAAGGATCTCAAGTGATTCTTTGCACAAATAGTCATTGACGTAAACATTCTTAAACTCATTGATCGTTTTTAATTTAGATTTTCCATCCATAAAAGCTTTCTTTGACTTCTTACTGTTGAATTTAACAACAATTGATTTATTGGTTGATCTTTCGTTTTTTCTAAGTACATAAACATCCTCTATATCGACTTCACTGATATCTGCATCTGTTTTCTTAGCGACATCTAACACTATATCAATAGCTTTTACTTCATTACTGATGTCAACATTGTTTATGACACAGTCGTTTTGTACTCTGACAACGTTTAACAATTTAACTGTGGATTTTAATTGCCTTATTTCACCTCGCAGAGTGTCATTTTCTTTTTCCAATTTTGCAACTTTTTGCGTGTTTAGTTTAACACCTTTTAGAATTTCGTCGTATTGGGATGACATAAATTGAATTGGCTCATTGGTTTTGTTCAATTGAGATAATTTACAATTTATTTCAGCTAAATCACTTGAAGCATAGGTGTTAGTTTGAAAAACAATTGAATAGTTTTGAGTTAGTGAAAAAGTTAATGAAATTTTGACTTCAAATTAGAATTCCTGTGATAGAATTTACGATTTTTTCTGTTTAATTTATGAGGAGTGTTCAATTACCAATTACAATGCCTGTAATGAAATTGACGATTTTTGTCCAATTCCCTTCATAATGAATTGAGGTGTTGCATTACTAATTACAATTCCTGTAATGGAATTGACCATTTTCTTTCAAGTCTATTCCAAGGAATTGAGGTGTTAAACTTCCAATTACAATTCTTGTAAAGGAATTGAAGTATTTTCAATAACATTCCTGTAAT
This sequence comes from Dichetophora obliterata, assembly GCA_963920525.1. Taxonomy (NCBI): domain Eukaryota; kingdom Metazoa; phylum Arthropoda; class Insecta; order Diptera; family Sciomyzidae; genus Dichetophora; species Dichetophora obliterata. The sequence continues at coordinate 16,189,211 of OY986435.1, read as the reverse complement.
TTGAAATTTTGAAATATTTGATAGCGTTGAAGTTATGGGCTAAAAAAACTGGCTTAAATCACAATCTTTAATAAAATTCGGCGTTTTTTTTTATTTCCTTCGTAAAAAATAAAAGATATGTTTCTAGGAACATGAAATTATCTATGAACATATAAAATATCTTCCCGATTCAAAAAAAAAAAAAAAAAAAATTTCTGCAGTGATATGCATCTTAGATCAATGATTTTGTCATAAAATTGAAATGTTTTATTGCAAGCAGTTCCTTTGTTCATTGTCTTTGATATTATTTTGGCTTGTAATTAATACATTTTCACAACTTTTTCCACTCAGATGTCTACTAACACGTGTTGATACATTCCAAGAACTAATTAAGGTTAAGAAATATTTGAAATAATGCTAAACCATATTTACTTTTCTCCTAATTTACAATCAAAACCTATCCTGTTTTGATAAGTTGATAGGCAGCACAGCCAAAAAAGTCAGTTTAAATTTGTTAAGAGTTCTTAAAATTGTATTTAATTGCAAACAGATTTATTATATACTTGTATAAACTTCTAAATAATTTATTGAATAAACGACATGCATCAAGTTGGAGCAACTAACAAAACTTCCTCAACTAGTTATAAAGGTTTTCCTGTATTTGTTTATTGTTATATTTTAAAACAATACCACAAAACAACACACAAGTAATTCAATTAAAATTCTCAATTCATTATAAATTTTAATTGAAAATGTGTTGTTTTGTGAAAATTATTTTGTACAAATAATATTTGTCGAAAATACTAGCAAATGCAAAGAACAAAGAAGCAGCATCAGCAATGCAGCGAAACGGTCGGTTGAAACCCTAAAATGTGCAACAGAAATTATTTCTTAAGCAAAAAACTGCAGTGGTGGTGGTGGTAGTGGCACTGCCCAGTTGGAAAAAGAGCCCTGCTGTATGTCTGCCAGCAACATGCCTCGGAAGGTAAGGAGACATGCTCGCCTCCATACCCGCTTATGTCTTTTTTCTATAAGCATGCCCTAGCCCGGCATGTCTGCCAAATATACTGCAGTAGCAGCAATACTGCATGTATCTCATGGTATGAATGCAGAATTAATACCGTGTTGGTATTATATCATCTGAGCTGGATGACATAGCAAACTATTTCTCTAAATTACCTTGATGTCCATTGATATCGCATGCCAACTGTCGCTTTGGCTGTCTGTCGAAAATAATAAACAATAATTCCACACACAATTTTGCCATGAAATTCTAGATAAGAACATTTCATTTTCGAATGTTTAAACAAAAGTTTCAACGCTTAAATATTAAGTCTGTTTCCGTACTAACGTTAAGTAATTTCATCTTTTTTGGAAAAAATCTTATATCAATCCTATTTACAAAAAAGGTTGCAGGAATAACGTCACTTATTATAGGCCTAAACTTTTATATCTTCGATTCCTAAACTTTTTGAGCGAATAGTGTACGATCGAGTGAAAATTCACTGTGGGCAAGTTATGACAACTCGTCAGAATGGTTTTGTTACTGGCAGATCCACTGTGTCTAATCTCCTTGATTTCACTATATTCTGCTTAAAATCTATTGATTCTGGTAGCCAAGTCGATTGTATTTACACTGACTTAAGCAAAGCATTTGATAAATTACCACATAATCTAATTTTATTTAAACTTAAATTAATGGGATTTCCACAATATTTTGTAAGCTGGATCAAATCGTATTTGATGGAGCGATCTTATCAAATACGGTTCCGAAGCGTGTTGTCTTCTGAATTTATTGTAGAATCGGGTGTTCCTCAAGGAAGCCACCTGGGTCCACTTCTGTTTATTTTGGCAATTAATGATGTTACCCAGGTCATCAAACACTCTTATTTGCTTATTTATGCAGATGATATCAAAATATACAGAAAAATTGATTCTAATGACAATTCAGACCTGCTCCAGTCAGACTTGAACTCCTTTGAGGTTTGGAGTTCTAAAAAAACATGTTTTTAAATCCAGATAAATGCCAAACTATGACCTTTTCGCGTAAAAGGAACAATTTTATTTTTGATTTCAAAATTAAAGATACTGCTTTAAGTCGTGTGACTACCGTCAAAGACCTTGGTATATGCATGGATTCTAAATTGTCGTTTAACATGCATATTGATACAATTTGTAAAAAAGCGTCTTCTATGCTTGGTTTAATAAAACGGTGGTCCAAAGAGTTTGATAGCTTAATAACAACAACAACTCTGTATTATTCAATCGTGCGTCCTCACTTGGAGTACACAAGTCAAGTATGGTCCCCACATTACAATGTGCATGTTGATCGTATAGAAAGAATTCAAAAACGTTTTGTTCGGTTTGCTCTAAGAGGCTGGAGTGGAACTGACACATTTAACCTTCCTCCATATGAGGATCGTTTGAAATTACTAAAAATGCAATCTTTAAGTGAGAGAAGAAAATCTGCTGATATCGTCTACTTACACCAACTCATAACTGGTGTATTCGACTCTCCAGAGCTTCTTTCTCTTATAAAATTTAACACTAACCGTAGAAGCAGTAGAAACTCTAACAACTTGATTTATTTACCATTTAGTAGAACAAATTATATGTTAACTGCTCCATTAAATCGCATGAGTACCTTTGTTAACAACTGTAACGTGTTTGATGTTAACTTGTCGAAAGGCCAACTCAAAAGTAGATTGAGAACTAATGAAGGATGAGATATATGTAAACGCATGGTTAGTTGTTATGTCTTGTGTTGTCCCTGAGCCCAACCCATATTATGGTGGGTAAATTTTTCTCTTTAGAAATTTTCAGCTTTCTTGTGAAAAAGCTGTAGTGCTGAACTCTATTGTTATTGCATGTTATTGCATGTTTAATTGCAATAGAAAAGAGAGTGACATTTTGCATGTTATTCTTCTCTCTTGAGCTTCAGAAATTTGTAAAACAATGTATTCAAGCAACTTCAAGTTACTTGAATCGAGTACGGAAACAGACCTATGATACTTTTGCTAATGCACCTCACTTAGAAGTAAAGAGAAAGTTTTCAAATTTCAAAAAGTAGACTTCAAAACTTAGCATTAAAATTATAAACTTCCACATTCCTTCCATCGGCAGCACTGCTTAGTTTTTCTTCTGGGTGGTGGGTGGTCTAGCTGGACGGTGAATGACTATTGAAATGTGACTATGTGTTGAGTGGAAGAGTAAAACCGAGGTGCAAGACAGCCATCCATTCACTTGGACACAGAGTATCGACAAAGTTTTGTTGCTAAGAAATTCTGAGAAAATGTAAACAAGTAGTAAATATTTTCAAAGCAGAAATTTGAGAAGAATGGGAACAACTAAAATAAAATAACAAAAACGAAAAGGGAAAGAATTACAGAGAACAAGCACAAAAATGCAAGCAAAGCAAACAAACTACGAGAAGAGAAATTATAAATTGCAATAGAAAGTTTTGCAGACAACGGATGGACTTTTGATACGCACAGATATTGTTGTTGTTTTTGTCATAGTTCTTTTACTATCCCAATAGGCAATAAAAAATAGGCCATTGCGAAGGCGCGTATTTACCCAAGCAAAAATATAAGCGGTTCAACAGCGGTGGCATATGGGCCGCACGGCCGTACACGGGTCGAATATGGTCTCACAAAAATCCAAAATTCTTTTTGGAAAATATCGTCAAATCTCGTTAGAGCATTAGTCTGATTTGATGAAATTTTGCAGTTCTATGTTTTTATATCCAAAGAACTGATAGATGAGCTTCATTTTCTTTTTAAATTAACCAATAATTGGTCTCCAGTACAAAAGTTGCTCAAATATGCACACAAATTCACCAAAATTGGTTCAGACAAAAAAAAAACCAATTGATTGGATTTTTTAAATACTATTTAATTTTGGTATAAGAATTGGGGGATCAGATTTTGCCTATACAAATCGATAGACTCTAACATGTTTGCATTTTATTTATTTGACTACAATAACATTATTTTTTAAATAAAATAGTTTTTGCTTTGATGCTAAAAAATGGTATAAATTTGTAAATTACGACTTTTCTGTAGACATGTGCTTCAAAATTTTTAATGAAATTTTAGATAATTTTTAAAATTAAAGGCCTCCTTGTTTAAAAAATCGCAAAGGTGAAAATTTTCACATATTACATTTATTTTCTCCAGCGACAAATTCATTGGCGAAAATTAAAGTTTTTACTTGCACTAATGTAAAGTATTGCTCTCAAAAATAGATTTTTTTTTAATATTGCCATTTATTTGGTAAATTGGGGCCAATAAAAAAAAAATCATTATTATATTCGAATTCTACGGAAAATTTTACTAAAGAAAACGTTATCACCATTTGTTGTGGAAAACCTTACTTAGTGGTGTAATTAACTACTTTAATGGTGTCTCCTAGAAGGGTCACTAGCTCCTATTATTTTTTCACCTCTGTTATTTTTTCTGAACCATCTATGAGTTTCAGCAATGAATTTTTTTCGACATTAATTCTTTAAACCTTTAAGACGTCTTTTTGTCAAATTGGCTTTATAGAATTTTTATTTATAGACAAAACGAACGAGTTTTGATTTCAATAATTCAAGAAAATATATAATGTTTTTTAGATTATTATTTGATCTTTATGTTAATAAAGTTTATAAAGCAAAACGTTGTAACAACAAATTCTTTACACAACAAACCACCAAGCAGACTAAATCAAATATTCAGCAGCCTTCTGTGGATTCTTCAGTCCACACAAAGCTAATAGGCTTGATAAAAGTGGAATTATATGTGATTTTCCTATCACGCGAAAAATACTAAATTGACTAGGACTATTTAGGTACCAAAAGATTTTTAATTTGAGCTTCATTGTTATAGGCAATGTACGATTTCACACGCATTGCAATACTAGGACGATATAATTATCAAACGATTCATAATTTCAGCCAGGGTGATTTCAGTAATCAAAATGCGCTCTTGCTGTTCTGAGTAATCTTTGCTATGAGTTTATCATTTAAAAATATTCAAAGCGTATGCGGATAAAATATTCACTCTTCTTTGAACTCCTCAACTGCTTTCGTGAGTTTGTATGCTGAGAAATTTTAAAAGAGCGACGTCATGTTGATGAGAAATATTGAGTTTTCATCGCTCAAGAATTTTTAAATGATAAACTCATTGAATCGCTCGCTTTCATTTGATGCGGAACTTAAGTTAACAACTTCGCACATAATAAATTGAAACTATTTAAATCAATAATATTAAGTATTTTTCTTAATAATATATTTAATTTAAAAATCCTTTCATTTTATGAAACACTGAGATAAATAACAAAAAAAAAAGACATTTTAAAAAATGATTATATTTCATTATAAAACGCAAAAAAAAAATACAGTTATTCATAAAACGTATTTACTTTTAATTAACAAGATCATTTGTTGAGTCAATTAATAAGCAAACGCAAACATTTCAATGAAATGAGTTTATCTTTGCAAAAATTCGCGAGCGAGAAACAATAACTAAATAACAAAGTTGTTCAACTCAGTTTTTTTTTTGAGTACACGCTCAGAAATCTTGAAGTATATTCTAATAAAAACTGTATTGTTTATATGACCACACCAGAATTGCATTAGAATCTAATATATGTCAAATATTAAAATTGAATTCTAATCCCATAATACTAAATTCTAATACAGAATTGGAATAGAAACTAAGTTTAGAACAATACTATTCTGGTTTATATTTTAATACATTTGTAATCAAGTGTAATACTTCAGTTATTAAAAAGTAATACGAATAAAAAAAATTTTATTAAATATTAATACAAATTGTATTAAATAGTAATACAAATTGTATCAAATTGTATTAAATAGTAATACAGATTGTATTAAACAGTAATACAAGATGTATAACATTTAATACATATTGTCCAGAAAAGGTGAAAGGAAAAATCAACATTTATGGAATAAATTTATGGAAAATTTATGGAATAAAGCTATAAATCTTTTATATGTTTACTTACTTTTAAAATTCCAAGTAAAATAAAAAGAAAATATTTGGCCAACCAATAACAAAATATTTATTCATTTAAAGTTTCTTTTATAACATACGGTTTTTCGTTAACAACAACTATTTCTTAAGGTTTTATTTTGACAATGTCAGATTTCAGAATCAGAATGACAATTTGACAGATGCTTGATAGATATTTGTATAATATTTTAAGACAATTTGTATTATAACTTGTATATAATAGAATTTTAATTATACTTTAATACAGATAACATCAATTTTTTAATATACTTGAAAGTATAAGTTTTAATCAAAAATATATTAAAAAATGCATGATTCCAACGCTTGGTTTAAAATTAATTCCATGATTTCTGAGCGTGTAGCACAATTTACGAACGAGTACTATGAAAGAGCGAAGAAAAAGTTTTGATCACTTTAAATATTTAACATAAGAGTGCTCATGCTTTTTTTTCTTCACGAATGAGGAAAGCAAATTGAATCGTTCGTCAATCAAATAATATTGATGAGGAGGAGTTCAATTTTTCTCTTCAACTGAGAGCTTTTGCGAACCCTTATTTGCACCTAATCATTAAAGGCTGTTTGATATTGGCAACGTCCATATTCAGCGCCCAATTTTTTTTAATTTTTTTAACTTTTTGAGTTTGAAGCCAAATGTCAAAAATCTGAATATCTCGACATTATAAAAACTTATTCTTAAAAAGTAATTTTTTAACTTTTTGAATTAACTTTTTTTTAAAAGTTATCAAAAATCTGAATATCTCGAGATTTTGACCTGATTTGTAAAAACTGAGTATGCCACTTAGTTTTACGAAAAAACTACTACGAAATCAAATGAAGGCCTGCTAGTAGCACTCCGAAACAATGTCATTGCCTACTGGGGTACGTGTGTGTGTGCTTTTTGTTGTTGCCCTGAAATGCCAGCCACTCAGGCAACACACAAGATGTGAGTTCGATAGCTTGTTTTCGGACATGATATACTTGAGTGTGTATGTGTGGAGGCAAGTGTGCGTTAGAGTGTGCGTGCGAGAGTACGTGTGTGTGCTTAGTGTTAGTTTCAATTGTTTTTTCGAGGGTTAATTTATCACAACAATGCTACTTCGTTTCCGGTTCGAGAAACTTTAAGTGGATGATCCGCACTCGCCTTGAAAGCACATCAGTTGTTCAGTTGTTGTTTTCTGTGAGTATGCGTGTGCGTGTGTGTGTGTTTGTTTGCTTGCCGATGTACTGCTAAACGAACAACCACCACACACACACCAACAAACCTTTAAATTTCCAAACTTATCGCCTTTTGCTGGCACATCTTTTTAAAAGTTTACGACAAAAACTTTTTTCTTTGTCTCTTCTTTCATTTCCTTTGCGCTGCCATTCACTGTTTTCTTCAATTCAATGATTTTTAGGCTTAAATAAACTTAAGAATTTTACTACGCTAAGAAATGCTTTGTATCTCGTAATACACAAAACTTTTTCGCTCGCTTAACCACAGATTAGTCGCATTTCTTAGTGTCTTTCTGTCGCGTGCCTGCAGGCGTTAAAATGCTGAATTCTTGCATTCTTTTTGAAAGAATTGATTGAGTGCAGGCAAAGTTTATGTCGCCCTCCCCACCACCTTGCTACGCTTTCACTCACTTTGGTGCTTTGCAGTTTTTTTGTGCTAAATCTGCTGACTTGAACATTTTTTAAATTCCTTTGCTTTTCGATTAGGCATTCAATAAGAGTGTGTGCTTTTGTGGGGGGGGGGGGGAGGGTTGAGGGTGGGGGTAAATTAGAGATGACAAAATGTTTTAATTTTCTTTTACAGCCTATATACAGAAGTAACAAGGTGATTGGTTTTTATTACGTCACCACAAATTTAATCAATGATATAAATAAGTATTTGGCAGTAGGAATAAAGTTTTTAGCTCGTTTAAGGGCTTCGATTTTTTTTACTTTCAAATATGTACGGAAGAAAAACGCTTTTACAATTTTTTTTTCAAGGCTAAGCTCTCATTGTAAAAATAAACTTAATGTTTATATAAAATATTCGCTGCCTCACCAAATGTCATAAAATACTTTCCTTTCGTCATTCAATCAGTATTAGTTGCTTAAGTTAATATAAAAGTTATTTTTTACTAAAATTATTTTTGTGCTTATTCGGTTTTACTCCAAAAAAATAGGGACTGATCATATAATGTAAAGACGATTTGAGCCAGGATTTTTCATGGCAAGAGAAATTTCTTAGAAGATACCAATATGATATTTAAAGATAGATCTGTATATTGTTTTCTTTTCAGTCAATTACGTTAATAGTTATTAAAAGTGAAATGAAAAACGAAATGTTTTTATACATAATAGTAAAAATGTTAAATTAATTGCAAATATTTTTTGATTTTTTTTGTTTAATCTTTGTTTGTTTGGTTACTCAGTAGGTATTAAACTCTCCACTCTAAAATTCTACATATGTCTCTATATTTTGACATTTCAAAAAAAAATTAAGATTTATTTAAAAATAAATAAAATTTGTTGGAAACCTCGAATTTATTCAATCAAAAAGTAATATTATTAAATTTTAGCTTAAAAGCTAAATAAGAGGCGTCTTCTTTGTGACAAATTCTTTTATCTTCGCCAGTTATTGCAGTATAACCGATTGAAGAAAGGCCCTTTTTTACATCTAAATTTTTTTAAAATTTAAAATTTAATATAAATTTTTTTTTCAAAAATTCCTTTTTTATATTGAAACAAAAACAATATGTATCAAATATTTTTGAAATTTATAGTTTATAATTTATAATTTATAATTTATAATTTATAATTTATAATTTATAATTTATAATTTATAATTTATAATTTATAATTTATAATTTATAATTTATAATTTATAATTTATAATTTATAATTTATAATTTATAATTTATAATTTATAATTTATAATTTATAATTTATAATTTATAATTTATAATTTATAATTTATAATTTATAATTTATAATTTATAATTTATAATTTATAATTTATAATTTATAATTTATAATTTATAATTTATAATTTATAATTTATAATTTATAATTTATAATTTATAATTTATAATTTATAATTTATAATTTATAATTTATAATTTATAATTTATAATTTATAATTTATAATTTATAATTTATAATTTATAATTTATAATTTATAATTTATAATTTATAATTTATAATTTATAATTTATAATTTATAATTTATAATTTATAATTTATAATTTATAATTTTTTATTTTTTATTGAAGTGTTGATTGCAGTAACGTGATAAGCCACACGATCTAAGAAAATTATTATTTAAGGTAAAATACATTACTCAATGCATTGCCAGAAAAAACTGAAGAGATTTTAGCTATTTCTTATTAATTTTCTAGTCTATTTTTAAAATTTTCCATTTTCAATTCCTTTTCTTCATACAAAAAAACATTTTTTGAAAACTTTATAGTCGATTATTTCAAAATATTTTTTATGTGGCTTATCATGTTCTTGCAATAATCCCTTCAATTTATAATTTATAATTTTTAATTTGCATTCTGTGTACGTAAAGTGGCAACCAAACCTCAACATGGCATTTTTTTTTAATATGAACTAATTTTATATACGAGTATATTTATTGGAAAAATGCTATTTAAAAAAAAAATTAAAAATCTGGGAATGCTGTAAATACAAAAACATGCATGCATTCGATACATAAAAACCCACAATAATTTGCTGAGCATTATAAAGTTTTGTGGCTAGCTCATATTAAACATTGGCCACAGCTGTGGCAACGTTGACAACAGAATTGACGACAGCAACAACCACAAAAAAAAAACAGATAAATGGAAATGGGCGTTGCTTTTAATGAGGTGTGGAAAACTAACCAAATCACATAAAATGGCATTCTCACTATAATATAGAAAAAAAAAACAAAAAATAAGGAAATACTGAAGATTTTAGCACAACCACAAAGACAGTGTGAGTCCTTTCGGGCGAATGTTGCGTTGGACTGAAAGCGTGCTTAGACTGATTGCTTTGTATAAAAATCACCATAAAAACAGGTAAATAAAAGACAAAGTCCTGACAAAGAATATATAAAAGAAAAGTAGTAATTTTCCTTTGATATTATAAGTAAGTAAAATGTCAGTAAGAGCAGCGATGACAGCAACAATAACAATTGTATTTTATGCTGACCAGCTAGACTGTGTGAATAGCAATAATTTTTGTTTGCTATTAATATTGTTATTTCCTCTCTCTATTCTCTCTCTCTCCTGCAAGCTCTGTTGCGTGTGACTTTTGTGCCGCTTTGCAACAATGTCCTTTGGCCTTAACAACGTTTAATTCATTGCGCTGTTTTTATACTTTTAGATACATATAAGTGAATATATGTGTGTTTTTGTTTTGGTATGCAAACATCACAAAGTCCATTTAGTAAACGATAAATTAACAGCTGCAGCAACAACAGCAATAACAACAACAAAATTACTTAATGGAACGGAATCCTACTTTGCTTAATTACTTTTTGCTGATAGTGTATAACGGAATAATAGCACAAACACACATACTCACACGTACACGAACACACTCCCAGAAAGAGACAGTCTCAGCACTCTGCTTGCTCACACATAAATATGTTTGTTTGTGTGGTTTTTTGCATATACGTGATTGTTTGAAGGCGCGTGTGTGTGTGTTGCTGTTTATTAAAGCAACCGTCAAAGATGCCAACACTATAAAATACAGCCTATGCTGTCGAGTTATGTAGAGGCTTAATTCTTTTTCTGCCACCGTTACGTTTTACTACCACAATATTAATATTTGTTTGTGGGGTTGTGTGTTTGTGTGCATGCGTGTGTGTTTGTTTTCTTTTCTTAGGTGTTAAGTGTGACACATTTACTTGTTTTTTTCCAAAGCTGCTGTTTGATATTGTGGTAAGAAAAAAAAATGCTGTTTTATGTTAATGTTATTAAGCCAAAGCAGGAAAAAAAAATTATCTGATTTTCATAGCAGAATTGCAGTTTGAGGCTTAAATGAATAGCAATTAATGTGTATTTATGTAATTTTTTTAAAAATATATTAATTTTAGAAGAGAAATGTCGACCTTTGAGCAGTACAAATAAATTTTATTACAATGTTATGTGCATTTGAAGAACGTCAGAAGAAGTGCTATATTTATTTTCAATAGCTTCTAAGCGCTTCTAAAAGAGATCTAACCTATTCTGATCGTGTTAGAAAAGTGAAAAGTTTAATTTCAAACTTAGAAATGTTTAAAAAGAGAGTTACTTTAAGTGCTTATCAAAAATTTAAGTCTACCTTGCCTAATAAAAACTTATCAATAGTATTTGATAAAAATTTACTAAAAACATTAACCATGCTGGGTTTTAAAATTTGTGTGTTTAAATATTCACAATTCCAACTATAAACAGCTCTTAAATAATGTATCAAGGTTCTTAGCTTTTCAAAAAGCATACACATAGTCCCTAAGCTTTAAGATTTTTCTAAGCCAGATTTTTTAACTTCCTTCTTAAAAAAAATATATATAACTTAGAGATCCGCTAGTTGACCCTAGCTTTAGTTGGGTTCATTAAATAGTTAATAAAGTATTAAAAAGCTGATGTCAGTAGCTAACGACAGCTTTACATTTGCTTATGTATCAGAAAAGTAAAAAATACAGCCAGTTTTCGAAGTTATTGGAAAACATGATTTCTTAAAAGTGGTCCTTAGATTGTCCCTACTCAAAAAAATTATAAATAGGCGCCGAATAAATGCTCAACTGAAGTAAAAATTAAAGATTTTTATCTCTTAATAGATACAAGCTCGTTTGATGAATTAATTTGCATAAGAAACAAAATCCAATTCTAGCGAAAAAATTTCACACATCGAGACTGATAGCGTTGTGATAGCAATACAGTTAAAAAAATGATTGGTGTACAAATTTCGTTTAGTGGCAATTAATTTCAAAACTTATTAAAAACAAACGAAGCTAATGATAAATCATTTTTGAACACAAACCATTTAACAAAAGAGTTTCAAATATGCAGGTAGAAAAAAATTGCGTTCAATTACCAGTAACTAAAAACCTTTCATCAGTACGAGAAATGGTGCAAGTACAGGGTCCGCGATAAAACGTTTTTTTTTCAACTAGTGCTTATTTCGTGAATGGTAACACTTAACTCATGTCTGATTTGACAGATAATTAGTTTTATCCTTCCGCTGAATGAATATGGTTGTGTGTACGCTTGAACAATACTGGGAAATATTGCGACATTACTTTGAAAATCGTGGTAATGTTGCAGAATGTGTGCGAAAATTGCGTACGGATTTTGGAAGAAGAGAAGCACCGTCAGCTCCGTATGTTCGTTATCTTGTGAAAAAAGTGAAAGAAACTGGCATCCTCATCGATAAACCAAAGCGTGAAAAGCCAAAAACAGTGCGTACACCCGAGAATATTGCTGCTGTGGCAGAAAGTGTGCGTGAAGCGCCATCAACATCAATTACCGTCGTTCTCAACAACTGAACATTTCGGAGACATCATTGAGACGAATTTTGCATAAAGACATTGGTATGACACCATAAAAAGTCCAAATGGTTTATAAAATTCTTCCAATTGCCATCGCCATACAAAGTCCAATTGGGCCTGCGATCGACTTACAGAAGATGCCGATTTTGCCAAAAAAAAATCATCTTTTCAGATGAAGCTCATTAAACAAGCAAAATTATCGCATTTGGGGCACAGAAAACCCGCACGCCTACATTGAAAAGCCGCTGCACCCAAAACGAGTCACTGTTTGGTGCGGATTTTGGTCCAGAGGCATAATTGGGCCATTTTTCTTCGAAAATGAGCAAGGAGTGGCCGTTACAGTCAATGGCGATCGTTATCGGGCCATGTTGAACGAATTTTTGTTCACAAAAATTTAAGAGGAGGATATTGGCAACATTTGGTTTCAACAGGAAGACGCTACGTGCCACACAGACGAAGTTACAATCGATGTTTTGCGACCTGTTTTTGAAAATCGCATTATCAGCCGCAGAGCTGATGTCGTTTGGCCACCTCGGAGCTGCGATTTGACACCGTTGGACTATTATTTGTAGGGTGCCCTCAAAGATTAGTGTTACACCGACAAGCCAGAGACAATTGGCGCTTTAAAGGACAATATTCGTGAAGCCATTGGTAAAATACAGCTGCACACAATCGATAATGTGCTTAAAAATTGGACCGATCGTGTAGGCTACTGCATGGCCAGCCGAGGCAGCCATTTGCATGAAATTATTTTCCATTATTAACCGTAAGGATTGTACTTTCAAATAAAAAAAGAAATTTGAGAAAATATCCAGTAGTTTTTTTTATAGAATTTAAAAAAAAAAGTTATTTGGCGGACCCTGTATGTGCTAATTTCTGGAATAGATTTATAGCTACACTCCATACTCTAAAAAAAAAAATGTTTACAATAGTCTTGCTGCAAGTATTCGTATATGATTTGATTCGAATATGCTATTATTTGTTGAGCATTAATTTACTTGCAGCAAAAATAATAAAATCTGAATATAAAAATATTTTAAGATGTTTCCTGCAAGTATAAATTGAGAATAAAGGCACAAGTAAATTCTTTTATTTGCTGCAAATAGCTCACAAGTACAAACTTATTTGTATATATTGTTAATATAGTTAATAATTTTTTATAATTTAATTCGAGTACTTGTTAACTAATAGTTGTTAATAGTTGTTAAAAACAATATATTCAAAATATTCGTTCTTAATAGCGACAAATGTGTTAAAGCCACGAACATATTAGATATATATATATGCGAAGTTTTGTGTGTCACATTTAGTATAAATAAATTATGCATTAGTTTTGTTGATAAACTTACTCAAAGGGGAGAACGGGGTAATTCGGCGCACTTTTTTTGTTGGTCTTGATTCATGACACTGACCATATAATTCATCGTTTTGACATTCAAATTAAAGCTACTTTGATTAAGCAATTTTCGATCATAAATACGTAAATGTGAGGCATACAAGTTACTAGTTATGAGGGATTTTCCGAGCACCAAAAATATGGGGTAATTCGGCGCACCGGCATTTTTAGTGTACTTTAACGAAAATTGAAGTGAAATATACCAAATAATGTGTTTAAATAGCAACAGTTTATGTTATATTCGTGTTTGGCATTATTTGAACAGTTGCTTTTATGGCTTCAGTGACCGATTCAATCTGATTGAAAAAATTGACTGACTTTTATGATTTTTGAGCCTTTCCCATGCTTATGCGAGGTGGTTCTCTTGAAAATAGCTTGATGACTTAAAGAGTATGTGAAAAGTTTGGAAGTGAAACGCAAAAACAAGCCTCGTCATTAATAACAAAAAAAAAAAATGTTTTTCAATAAATTCCGTGAGTGGAATGAAATGCATACCGAAAATGAACATACACTTTTGTTAAGCGCTAGTGTAAGCAAACAACTGAATGGGTTAAGGTTAGTCAACCCAATAAGGCGCAACGTTTAGGCGCTATTGCGACACTTCTCACTTTTACCAGTGTTGCCGTATCTGATGATAGTTCGACTGCGACGGATTATCAATTTATCCGGTTCTCTCCTACTTAAAACAATATACAGGTAATTAGAAATAATGCAGTAAATATACCAAAAATGCATTACATCAATTCAATTATAGCAAATATATTGGAAAACCATTTGAAAAATGTTTGAAATAATCTACAAATGGTTTGAGACATTTTTGAATGATAACCATTTCAATAAGCATTTTCATGTTTGAAAATTGTTTGAATATTACTGGTAAAAGTATTTGCATAGCTACTTGCAAAATATTTCAAAAATATTTGCTACAAGTCATTTCGTATATAAGAATATTTGGCTTATAGTTGCCGTAAGTAATTGGGTTACTTGTGAAAATATTTTCAAGATGTTTGTCACAAGAAAGATACAAGTATTCTACAAATATATTTATACTCAAGGCTATTATACTTGTGGTAAACATATTTGATTTCTTAGTGAAGCTTTAGAAATTTACTTTAATTACCTATTACGAAATAATAGGCCTGTTTCCGTTCTCGATTGAAGAAACTTGCAGTTACTTGACCTAAAGAAAAAAAAACAGTCACACAAAAATGAGTATTCGATTTAAAGGTTGGGAGGGCAGAAGCAAAAACATTACTATTGAATATTATCTCGAACAACCTTCCAAAACATACGTTATATGACAAAATATCGTCGTTAGGATTATCAATAGTGAATCAAAGTCTACCCACCCGATTTGCTGACAATACTAACCCAAGTCTTTTGGACTACTTCATTATTTCTGACTGTTCTGCTGTGTTGTTATTTGACCAATTGCACTTCATTTCTGATCACGACTTAATTTTTTGTTCGTTGAATATCAACTTTTCTCGTAATATTATGTCTAATACAATCTCATATCGTGATTTTAAATCTATTGATTACACGTCTCTGTTAAATGATATATCAATCACCCCCTTTAATAATTGCTGGCTTCATCCCAATATTAATGATAAACTTAGATCACTTATGGATCCAATAAAATATTTATTTGATAAACATGTCCCCCTGCGTTCGATAAATATCAAGAATACATCTTGTTCTTGGTTTTCCCAAAATGTTTAAAATGCCTTAAAAAAAAGGAACAAGCTTCGAACAATATGGAGAAAAAACCCACCTCATCCAACTGGAATATCTATAGAACTGCTAGAAATGAGTCCGTTCTTATTACTAGAAAAGCCAAATCACGTTATTACTCGGCAAAACTAAAACTATCGCTCCCATCCAAAAAACTTTGGGAAAACATTAAAAAACTTGGAGTATGCAATAAAGATACCACTAAATGCAATATAAATCCTGAAACTCTCAATAATTTTTTTGTTGGTGCTGTTGATAACTCAAGTAGTACTATACCCCCCTATTGTTATATGACCACGCAACAATCTTTTAAGTTCATACCAGTAAATGAATTTGATGTTGGCAAGTGTGTAATGCAAGTTAAATCAAATGCTACAGGTGAGGATGGTGTTCCCATAAAGTTCATAAAACTCATACTCCCTCATATAATTAGCTCTATTACACATATAATTAATTCATGTTTTATGTCGTCATCATTTCCAAACTTGTGGAAAACTGCAATTGTTCTACCTGTTGTAAAAAAACATAACCCTTCTGGTCCAAATGACTTTAGGCCAATAAGCATTTTACCGCCACTGTCAAAAGTATGTGAGAAGCTCATGGCTCAGCAAATCAATAAACACTTACTTGAAAAAAAACTATTATCCCCTTTGCAATCTGGTTTTCGAGCTGGGCATGGGTGTTCTTCTGCAGTTGTTAAAGTTCTTGATGACATACGACCAGAATATGACGCCGGGTCTATGACTTTGCTCTGCCTTCTTGACTTCTCTAAGGCTTTTGATAAAGTTAATCATCAATACTTGTGTCATAAGCTTAAAAATTTTTTTGGGTTTTGTGATAGTGTCGTCAATCTTATGTCTAATTATTTGCTAAACAGGACTCAAAAAGTCAATGTTGGTCAATTGTCTTCTCAGTATAAACTAGTCTTAAGTGGTGTTCCACAAGAATCCATACTAGGTCCTCTTTTGTTTTCATTGTTTATAAATGATATTTTCTGTGTGTGCAAACATGCATCTGTTCATGCTTATGCAGATGATGTACAGCTGTATTTGTCACGTCAAACTTCGCTTCTTGAAGATCTTTGCTGTAGATTGAATAAAGATCTTAGCAGTATTAATAATTGGGCCAGTAGCAATGGTCTTCAACTAAATGCATTAAAGTCGTATGTTCTTCCTATTTGTAAGAATAAAAATTGTTTAAATGATGTCCCGGATTTGTTTATTGGAACAAATAAGCTTACTGTTGTGTCAAAAATTGTAAATCTTGGATTCCATATTAATTCGTCTCTATCATGTGTTGATCATGTAAACAGTGTAGTCAAAAAAGTTTATTATGTCCTTCGTAATTTAAGAATGTCAGCTTATGTAACTCCTGTTGATATAAAACGAAAGTTGGTGATCCAACTGATCTTACCAGTTATAATGTATGCTGAAATAGTATACAGTAAACTTGACTCATCCTCCCAATTAAAACTTCAAATTGCTTTTAATTATGCCACACGCTATGTATACGGCTTGCGAAAATTTGACCATTTATCTAGTTACAGAAATGCAATACTCGGATGTGATTTAACTGCATACTTGAATGCAAGAAACTGTATATATTTGCATAAACTTATTCACGAGAAAACACCGCTTTATCTTTATTCAAAACTTCAGTTCTGTCTGTCTAGAAGAAGTCATATTTTAATTGTACCTAGGTATAACTCGCTGAACTCATCTCATTTGTTTTTCGTTAACGCCATTAGAATATGGAATGCACTGCCTCGAAGGATTACTAGAAGAAATTACTAGGAGAGGAATTTTTGGGCAATTTATTTTATCTTTTTTTTTCTACTCAAACAACTTAAATTTTTAATTTATTCTCTCTTCTCAGCTCCCTACTATATCTTGTAAATCTATAATTCTTTATATTTTTGTTTTTTCATTTACTACTCAACCACCACTGTATTAATAGAAAACTTTTCACTCTTTTTAAAAAAATTTTTGGCTTACATTTTAAGTTACCTTTACCTTAAATTAATTAAGTTAAACAAAATTAAATTCAATCCAAATATTCTCAATTAAGCCTAGTTGTTATTCAATTTTATATTATTTTGTACTATTAGAGAACATATTTCTAAGTGTACTAATGTATAGCTTTAATAATAAATAAATAAAAATAAATAATTAAAATAAAAAAAATAAGATTATAGAATAAAAAAATTATAAAACCACATAATAAAATAAATCATTTCGTAATAAAAAAAAGGTTTACCACTTATTTTTTTTTAAATAGAAAAATAAATTTTGTGTCAAACTGAAACAGTTTTTTTTATAAAAAAATACATCATTTGTAAAGTATAAAAAATTTAATTTTCAGTTTTGTATTATTTTAACAAAAACTTAAATAAATTTTTGGACCTGTTTTGAAAATAGTTAAAAAATAAAGATTAAAAATATAAATACTTAGCTAATGTTGCAATAAATGTTTCCAAGTTCTTTGATTGAACTTCTAGGCAAAAGAAAATTGAATGAAATACATGAAAAAACAACGAAGATATTTGCATCGAAAGTAAAAACTTTGAATTTGGAATAGTTTTTTTCTGGCTTTAGGTAACGATGTTATACACAAAATTCATTGCACTAAGATTTTCTATGGTTTTTAAGATATGGGAATGCTGAGTGTGTCAAACAAGTAAAAAATATTTTAACTTAATTATCCTTAAGAAAATTTAAAAAGTTAGCATATATTAACATATGTTGTGGGATATTCTTTAGAGATAACTAGCTGATATAACCGGTGTTACTGGAGAGTCATTTGTATAAACATTTTAACATACACTTCTCGATTAAATGTTTTTTAAAATCGGGAATAATGAAAAACATGTTGAATTTTATTTGAATTTTATTTTATTTAATTTTATTTATCCACCGTTTGCTAGGTAATTGAACGAACATTGATCCAAAAAAGTTGAGGAAAATTTTTGTTGTTGGTGGTTCCATCTCTTGCGGTGAGCTAATTGAATTGAAAGAAGCGGTACGAAAAACAGATTTTAAAAATTAAAAAGAATTTTTATATTTACTCAATCTTAAAGCAAGCACAATTACCTTTTCAACAAAATAAAAATTATGGTGGGACTCAATGCGTCCTTGAGATATGGACATTTTAACGTCTAAACAATGATTTATATTAAAAAACATATTGAACTTTTTAACAAAAAAAATTTTAATGAAATATATTAAAAACAGCGGAGATATTGGCATTAAAAGTAAAAACTTTGATTGTCATATAGTTTTTTTCTCATTATTAGCTATCAATGTTTTATGAAAAATTCGTTGTACAAAAAATGTTTGTACTAAAATTTATATTAGATGCATTTTTTTCATGGGAGATCGGGAAAAAATCCAGCAAGTGAGCTGAACATTTAAATTTATCCAATTCTATGTTTTTAAGTGTTGAAAGCGCAACTGTAAAAGTAGACAACACTTAGCCGTTATTCATGGCTAGCTGACGCTGCGACTAAAAAAACTGGCAGTATTGCATTATTTGACTTTTTTAAAGTTTGGTAGCAATATCATTTTCCCAAAATACTTCGCAAAACTTATCTGCTAGCTACATAAGAACATCAGATATTCTTCTGTAAGCAGAAAATAGCTCCACCTGTCTGTAATCCCAAACGTGTGGGGTTAAATTTGAAGAAACTTTTGGTAGACATCATTCGGCTGTTCACCACAAGGTGTATAGTTTGTACACACAGTACTTACAAATGCAGCGCCATCTTTTTGTGAATTCAAAGCACAGATCGAAACCAATTAAATAATTGTGCTAACCTGATGCGCATATGTTTTATTATATCGCCATATAGCTGAAACTGATTACATGAAAATTTTAACTTTTACAGCATGCTTATTCACAGTCATCTTTTCGATAATATGGTGATATATACACAACATTTAAAGTACCATTGATAAAGAACTGAGTGACAACGTTGACACAATAGTGAGAAAAAATAGAGCTATCACAACAAAACAAATTTAACAGGTGGGGCAGGGGGTGGGGAGGCAAAAAACTAAGTAGATTACTATAAGGAAGTTTTTATATAATCCAAAATGTTTGTTATTACTCTAGACACACAACTGTATTCTTCGAGATAAATTGGGACATTCAAACTATATAGAGAATTTTAAAACAAAACTTAGTTTTATTAATAGTCTGGTATGAAAAAATAGATTTTTAGCCATAACTTTTGATTGGAAAGAGATATTAGGGTAATTTTTTCACATACATTATTTTTGAGACTTGAATTTTTTGTAAAATATATGAAAACAACATTTTGGAAAAATAAATTTGGCGAAAAAAATCAAAAAACCTCGTTGTTTTGATGACAAAAACAGTAAAATAATTTTTGCGCTTAGCTGGAAGAATTTTTGCAAATAAATGCTATGTCATATGAAAGGTAGGCAGATGTGCAATTTTTAATTGATTTCGTTTTTACAACAACAACAATTTTTGAGTCATTTTTTGAGTAAAAAGTCAAAATTTTGACCTTTTTTGACATAATCATAAAACATATATACACTGACTGAACGGTACAGTTCAACCTCTTTTTGTGAAGTGATTTTATTGAATTTTTGAACAAAAAAAATTTTAATGAAATATATTAATAGACAGCGGAGATATTTGCATCGAAAGAACAAACTTTGATTTTCATGTCGTTTTTTTCTCATTCTTAGGCGATGTTTTATGAAAAAGTCGTTGTACAGAAAATTTCTCCAATTTTGAAGATATGTGAGTGTTTTTGATGTCAAAATAACAAAAAAATTTTAAAATTAAATATAAAAAAATCTCCTATAGTAAAAAGTTTTATAATAACAAAATTACCGTTAGTTGAAAAATTTCACAGGGGGCGTGGCAAAAACTAAGTATATAACATTTTAAGTTGGAATGCACTTAATATGTATACCTAGTTTGAGCAAAATCCGTTGAGCCGTTTAGATTTGTATAAAGGTCAAACAAACAAACAAACAAACAAACAAACAAACAAACAAAAAGAAAATGAGTTTTATTACTATAGCTAGAAAAAAAATTAGGTAATGTGTGTAGCCCTTTTAAAAGCCAAAAATTCTTTCATTGGTTGCTTAAAAGTATTTTTAATTTTTAACTCACTTTTCAGTGTTCTTACTGTTTATTTATTACAAGAGCGTCGTTATTTCAAAGAGAATCCTTTTTTCGGGAGCAACCAACATGACAAATTTAATAAAAACCCATCCAATAGATGCCACGTGATGCGCATGCAGACAGACCGAAAAAAAAATTTTAAAAAATACATTTTCGGAATTCACATCCTTCAAAATGCTCAGCACAAAAAGAATTAAAAAAAAAATATTAAATTTTATTTTTATTTTTTAAGTTCTATTTTTTTTTTTTAGATTTAATCTCTGTTTACAAATGTTTCTTCTAATTTAAATGTAATTTTTTGAATAATCTCTCTTCATTTGATTTGTGGATCTATAAAATAAGATACTAAAATTTCATTAGAACAAGCTCATATACGTATATGACGTTTGAGCTTAACCTACATACCTCGAGTAGGTCAATTATATTGTTCATATAAATATGTTCAAAACGTGTAAGAATTATGAGAGGTGACATGCAATTAAACAGTTTTTTAATGGTACTCTTGCCTTTGAATGGGAAATTTTCACTTCATGACCAATTTGTTTATTCAAGTTTTTCACTGTCAATATGTTTTAGTGCTTTTTTTTGCAATTGTCCTAAGTTCTAAGAGCTGGTTAAATTAATTCACACATTAATAAATGATTATAAATTTTCTGCTCTCAATTTTACTGCAGCTTTCATTACCGTAAATCATTACAGTTTATGGCCGCTCCATGCTTAAATAAAAAGCACTTTCTTTCAAGATATCTCTTTTTGGGCGTTTCTTTTAAGCCATTACTCTTAAAGTACATGAAACTTAAGCAACACAAAAGCGCCTGTACCCTTTTTTTGCCATTTTTTTTGCTGCTTTGTTCTGAAATCTTCAATATATATATTTTATAACCTTCACAGTTATAAAATAAAACCTTTATTACGTCGAGCACCGAGTACAGCCTATAAAAACTCCTCACTTTAATACTTTTAATAAAATAAGGACAACAAATCGTTAAAAATCCACTAAAATTCAACATATTTTAGCATATAACCATATATCGAGACATCAAGTGCCGACAATCCTTGCTTTTAAAAGACGCATTGCATTCTACGTTTACGACAACATCAACAGCTCAAACTTAAATACAAATTTAAACAACAAAGTTTTAAGTCTTATCATCATAAACATAATTTTGTATGTTGTTTAGAACCGCATCATTAACTTGTTGAATATCCATCAAAGGATATTCCTTGTAGAACAAATAGAAAAGTGCAAACATGTGTGTCAAACAAAAGAGTAAGAGAGATACATATATTAATAAAAAAGGACTAGATGTTGTTGTTAATGAGTAGTTGTTTTATGCATTCAAGGCAAAGTTTGAATAACAAATGAGTTTGTGTTTTATAACAAGAAATTTCATAAATTATACCATTTCATTTGTATTTTTAGTTAAAATTGCATTTCTGTTTGATTCATTTATTAACCAATATAACCTAGGTCTAATCGCACAAATAATTTTTACGAATTGTATTACTATCACAAAAAGGTTGCAAAAGTGTAGCAAAAGAGTCGCCGATACAGATATAAATCGTAATTGCAACATAATTCAACTGAAAAAGCAGATATTTTGCGCTTATTTTGCAACAACAAAGGTTGCAATGTGGCGAAAAATGTGTTATAACAATGTTATAAACTAGATGAAACCTTATTGAAACTTCCAAAAAAGTTTTTATTGCTTATTTTTTTATTCTTACGTTACAATTCAGGTAAAATAACGTAAATGTAAGAAATATTTTGTTTTACTGAAGTTATTTTTGTTATAATGACAGATTTCTTTATAACGAAGGAGTACTGATGACATAAATATTTCTGATTGAAAAAAAAATAAGTTCTTAAAAACTTTTAAAATGTTTTGCATACACAATTCCTTAAAATAATTTTCATTAAATCGGTGATAATTTTTTAGAGTGTATTTTAAAAGTCAAAGACAAATTGGAATGAAATAAAAAGATGTAAAATTAAATTGAAAATATGAAGACTTAAACACTAAAATCTTAAAACACAGGCCATTTTGTTGATGAATGTTTGTGTTTTACCTCTAGAAAACTCATGCGCCACCCAAAAAATAAAATTTTTTTCAATAATTTGGTAATAATATATATTTCGAGTTTTTAATTTCCGCGTAATAATCCTTAATATATAGCTAATTTAACTTCCTAGCGTCATATTGCACTGAAAATGCTAACAGAAAATAGTAAATACTAAAGAAAAACATATTTTTATTTATTCCAATCAAATTCAAATATTCCAAAAATCAAATATGGCGAGTATGAAGTTTTTAGGCACTTTTTTCCAAAGTTCTTGCAACTGAATAATAACCTCAATACATAGTTCTTGCAACTAACTAAATATCAAAAGTTACAAATATTTTTTTAAAGTTGTTGCAACTGAAGAATAACTTTAACGCAGCATTTACTTACAACAATTTTATTCAAAACTTCTTGCAACTGAATAAGAACTCCAATACAACGTTCATGCAACTAATTACATTATATAAATAGCAAAGGTTTTTTCTAAAGTTCTTGCAACTGAATAATAACCTCAATGCATCGTTCTTATATCAAGCAAAATTTTGTAAGTTACAATTATGTTTTTTAAAATTGCATTAACTGAATAATAACCCTAATACAGCACAAGTTTGCAATGATTATTTTCAATGTTCTTGCAACTTAATAAAAACCTCAATTCAACGTTATTTTTCCCAAGTAAATTTTTTGAGTTATAATAATGTCACCTAAAGTTGTAGCAACTGCATAATAATTTCAATACAGCATAAGGTTGCAACAACTATTTCCAATGTTCTTGCAACTGAATAAAAACCTAATTTCAACCTTCTTGCAACAAAACGAATTCTCATAATTTCAAAATGATTTATTGCCATTCAACGTAAAATTTGTTCAATTTGGTAGTCTCGTTGAACGCTGCCAATATTTGGCATATTTATGTTATTTATGTTAATGAAGTTGGTCATTGATTTGTGAAAAAATAAAACAAAAATGGATTACATGATAGTGGAAGCCTACACAAAGAAATTGACTAGCAGCACAGAATTTTTTGTGAACAATTAGATTTATTTTTTGCTTATGGCATTTTAGTGCGTCACAGCAAAATTGGAAACATTTAGTTGTAGTGACTTTCCTATAACTTAATAAAAACATCTCCAAACCGAAGTTTTGAACATTTAGTTGTTGTGACATTGATATAACTTAATATAAACATAAAGCAACTTAGTCGCATCTAGGTTGCTAACTCGTTACTGTATTTATTACAATTACAATACACAAACATTTTTTATAGTTGCTACAAAAAGAAGTGTTGTAGTAATGTCAATTTAACGTAAAAATACTTATGTTTTTCAAAACTTTATGAAATATTTTTACAACAAGTGCATTTATTCGTATCATAATTAACACAGTAGTTTAACTTATTTGCTACAAAAAAAGATTTGTTACAAATTGCTTATTTGAAACTTTAAGACAACCCATTTGTGACTAAATTTATTTAATTAAATTGGAATACCAATAATATATTTTTGTAACAAATCGTAGTCTGTGCTGGCTGGGCTATCGAGCTAAATTTTTCTAGTATCTCTTTGCCAATTCTCTGATATTTTTGTTTACATTTTGTATAACATACATTTGGATAGAAAAAAAAAATTGCCTAAACACATTGTCTAAAATATCATAAATGTTATTGAAATGAGGCATTTTTTTTCAGCGTGTAACATTTAAATTCTCTATTCAACATGGTTTTCATTTTAGTTTGTATTTTACACAAATGCATTGAATCAAACCTAAGTTTCTATTTGTTCTTGATGCTAAAAGCTAACAAATAAAGAAATGGAAAAGGATTATAGCTTGGCAAGTTTGTTCTTTTTCATGTGCTTGTTTTTAGTGTGTTCGATTTCAGAATTCACATTCTACTTCGTTTGCTTACTTCCAAAGACCACTCAAGATAGACTTTTTAGCTGTTCTGCCCTCAATTCTGAGCATGCAGCACGTTCGGACAATCATATAACAATAACCAAAAAGGAATATGTAATGCATTACGTTACTGTTATATATGTTAACAACCATTACAATCATTTGAATTTATTTACACTATACTACTATATATTCTCTGCTTCTGTCGATATGCCTGATCTTTACTCTGGCCAAACAATTAAAACCTGAAATCGTGATGATAAAGTTAGTTTGTTTTTTTTATATGTTTTCTTTTAGATTAAACTTTTATGGATTTCGCTCTAAAAATAACAATTCAACGTTTCATTCCACTCGAGATGCTGCCTCGAAATTTATTCGTGTGCAATGAATCTTTAGCTTCATCCATGCATCCTTTATTTTTGTATTTGCTTTTTTCCTGCTCATTGCCATGAGAGGCAGAGGCCGCCAAGCCATATCAACATTTAAACAACAACAGCAGCAACCATTTTCATTCTAGCCAAATGCTAGCCAGACTACGATGGGAAACGATATCGATAGCAAGCAATATGAAAAATAAAATTTTCAAAAAGAAAAAAAAAATGTACTATATACAAGTAATAAAAGACTAAAGGTTGGAGAAATCGAAAATATTGTAGCTGCAGGCTGTATAAAACAACAACAACAAGAGCAAACAGCTTTGAACAAAGCCAAGCTGCTGCATTGAATGATTCGCTTTTCGTTTCTATGAAAGCGTTTGCAATGGCCGGCATTTGAGCCCGAGTTAAGCGCTCGGCTTGCATTTGAAATAAATATTTTCTTTTCATTCTATTTTCTTTTGAGAATGTTTTTTTGTTTACCTTATAAAGTCTAGAAATACAAATACAAATACAAACACTAAGCAATGGATAAAGCTTGAACCCAACTGCACCGCTGAAGCATTAAATGCATGTGGCATCGGCGGAATTCTGGACCCGATGCAGCCATATTTTGATTATTTCTTTGTTTTAATAGAAGGATTTGCAGTATTTTATGTTTGAATTTTAGAGAATTATGTTAAGAGTAACGATTTCCAAAAAAAGCAGGCAGTATAAAGGACACTTTAGTTTGAGAGGAGGGAGTGTGGTGCTGGTGGGAAGGACGGTGGCGGAAATTGGTTGATACGCAAAGGTTGTTAATGGTTCTCCGTTTGATTGCATGATATAAAAATGGTGAAAGCTTTCAAAAACTATCATTTGGTTCCTCTTTTACGTGATTTTAACCCATTAACCGCCGACATGTGATTTCAATGATTTTTTCAGGAATTGCTTATTTTGATCCCTAGATCACAATTTCTGAGTTTAAACAAAATAATAAAAATTCTGGTTTCCCAGAAAATAGATGTTGCTGTAAAGCAACGCTGGCCGTAAGTGTGCTCTAAATTAATTGCAAGTGTTATATATTGCAATCGCTTGTATGTTTAATTATATATTAGGTACAAGTTATTTTATCTTAGAATTTTTTATTTTGGTAAGGCATTGGGGAACTTTTAGAAAAAGCGGTGTGACTATCAGGTTTTAGAAAGAGGGAGGGTTGAAGGCGGAGGTAAGGGAAAAATGGGATATGTACTTGAGAATTGCTATCAGTCAGCTGTACTAATTTTTGCTCTTGGAATCTTGCTCAGATAAAAGTGCTTTCTAAAATATTTTTGTCAAATGGGGGTGTAAAAAAAAATCAGCAACATTTATTAAAAGAAACATGAATATGAATAAACAAATTTTTTATTTTTGTTTCAAAATTAGAAAAAATAAAACTAAATAAATAATATTAAAATTTCATTATTTTTAAAAGTGTATCCAATTTCGATATTAGAGACCATTTTTTTGTAATATGACATATTGTAATATGAAAATATAAGAAATAATTGTTGCTTTTATAAAGCAGGACTAGATTTATCTTTACATGGTTTAAATGCAACAAGGTACAAAAATTTATATCAATATAAATTCTTCCAAAATGTTTCTTTCTGTCCTTGCAAGAAAAAAATCTTTCACCACCTCCATCCATTTCAATTCTTCGGTTTTATCTTTGTGAATGTGTATGAGTGAGTCGTGAGTCGTTTCTGTGCCATAGTTGCTCGAAGATACGTTTTAAGCTGTCTTAGTGCACTAAATGAACGCTCAGATAAAGCTGCTGATGCAGGCACAGTCAAAATCAAAGCACCAAGTTTTTCAGCTTCATTTAATAATTTTTTCAGTGTATCCAAATTTTTTATGAAGAAGAAGAATTCTTATGAAGAAGAGAGAAAGAAGAGCAAAATATATAATACAAAAATAATATCGTTGTAAAAAAAACTGATATTTTAAATAACTTTTGAAGTTTTCTTTTTAAATTGTTTATCTAGCTAAATAAACGGGAAGGGCAGTTGCCCTCCTTACCCCCCGCTTATTTAGCTAGATACACAATTTAAAAAGAAAACTTCAAAAGTTATTCAAAATATCAGTTTTTTTACAACTATAATATTTTTGCAGCTGTCCCCCTTGCCCCCCGCTTGCTACACCAATGCACTTGAATCGTTTGGTACACCCAAATGAAGAAAAAATTTTCGAATTACGGAGTCGCAGCCAGTTCGAAATGAGTTGGATTAGATGCGTCAGAATATATCTATGACTTATGTTAAGATAACAAGACAAACATCATTTAGTGTTACTCAACTCGTTTTTGTATTTTAGAACACAAGTCGCCGATTAAATATTTTGATCTGTTCTTCTATAGCAAAGTCTTAGAATTACTGATAAATCAGAGCAATCTATACGCAAAAAAGCAGACAAACATGCAGCCATTTGTTGATGAATCACTAAGGAAAAGATTTTTGGGCATACTTATTCTTTCGGGATATCATCGTCTTGCCTACCATGAAAACTCAAATCAACCAGACCATGGATTACAAATTGTAAGGCAAGCTATGTCACGCAACCAGTTTCGCACTCTTAAATCAGTTTTTATCAAGCGACAATGATAACTTGAGCCAGAATGATCCATTGTGCAAAGTCCGCTCCCTTATCGACTTATTATATACAAAATTCTTACAGTTTGGTGTAACGAGAAAAAGTGAAGATTACGATAAAAAAATTGGACTTGGTGCTCATGTGGTGCTGGAGTAATTGAAAAATGTTAATCGTCCGGAGCTACACTCCGTTTGTCTTGAAAACTTCTTCAATTCCTATTATTTCCTTTGCCTGTGCAGAACTTTCGGACCACTGGGACTATCCGATCGAATCGATTGAAAGTTGGCGAACATTTTTTGAAAACTGATCGAAGTATGGCTAAGGGTTCATATGATTACTGCTACGACCGCATGAATAATATAATATATGTTCGTTGGCACGATAATGCTGATGTTACTGTAGCGAGCAACCACTAAGGTATAAAGCCAGAGTTTGAGGTCGAAAGATGGGGACAAAACAAGCCGTACAAAATAGACTATTTTGTAACCGAAATTAATTTACTATAATTAATTTAATATAATCAAGGAATGGGTTGCGTCGACTTTTCCTGACAACGCCGTTGCCAATTATCGCGTAAGAATAAGAAGAAAAAGGTGGTGGTGACCGAAGAGGGTAAATTCGATTGGGGCATCAGTGTCAAATGCTTGGAAGCTGCAATACATGGTAAAAAAGTATGCTGAACCCCATTCACAGAAAATGTCACAACATAACTTTCGTTCTTCCATTGCCAGAGCCTTGCTAATCTGCACAGAAAACAACAATTCACCGGTTGAGCCAAATATGACGGTACCTGAATTTGATCACCAGAATAAGTTTTGCCGGGTTAACGACAGATATCAAGTCGTAGCGTCATTACTAGATGAAAAAAGGCTTCGCTATAAAAAATGTCACAAAACAAGCAAAAAATGCAATGTTACCTTATATCTGAATGATTGTTTTGAGAAATACCTTAACACTTTACAATAAGAACTAAAAAAAATGTGTATTTGTATGTAAAATTAAAAAAAAAGAAATATTAAATTGATTAGTATTTACAGTACAAACAGTTCATTTTTACTTGAACAAAATGTATTGAAGGGGTTTTCACATCAGGCCAACGTTGCTTTAAAGCAACACCATTTCTCTTAAGTATTTAAAAAATCGAAAGCTCACTTGAAATTGAACTTTTTTATTGAACTTTTAGTTTTATATTTTTACTTTACATTTCAATCATAATCTGCTAAATAACACCTCTATTTAAATGTGCTACACTGTAAAAAAGGTGTCCAAAAGAGGGGTTTTTTTATAATCTCCAAAGGTACCTCTCTCCCTCAAAAAGGTAAAAGGTTTATTAGCTGCATTAAAGGCCAATATGTTAAACTTTATATCTATCCTCTAAATTTCAAGTCAAAAGCTCAGTGCGTTGATTTTTGAGATTTTTTTATTAAATTTGATATTTTTTTGCTTTAAAGCAATGCCGGCGTTTAATGGGTTAAGGCAATTCTACTGTCGTTTTTAAAAAAAAATGTTACCGCTTACAAAATTTGTTCTTGTATGGTTGAAATGTACCGTATTCAAAAAAGAAAAAAAAAACTAATTGGCCTTTTCAGTTCTTTAGAGGACTTCTATTCTGACCGATCTATTGATCAATTGTGATGTGCGTGTATTTAAAGCTTGAACACAAATGATCGAGAACTAAATCAACGTGCTTTATGCCAACTCCAAACAACTCATGCTCTCAACAAGTTTACATGGCAGCTTTTACTTTCTAAGGTAAGGCATTATCTGCAGAAAGGTGTCGGCCGACAGAAATATTAATTTTAACTGAAAAAACATTCTTTGCAGATGGTGGGACTGAGCTAGGTTTCTTTTCGTTTACACTCTAAGCATTGAACTAGTATATTACGGCCGGCTTCATTTATTTATGCAGTCAAATTTTCGCATTTGTATTGCGGCAATAAAGTAAGTCGCAGCTGACTACAACCTTTTCTTGAGAATTTAATTATATTTTTAAACTTTATTTTAAAATAACGACATTAAGTGTTTCTCCAAATATATAAGAAACGCGTCCGATTTAATTTCTTCGTTTTGCGTGGGATCTGTTGAATGCGTAGCAGGCTATTGAAATTGGTCTTGTAAACATTTTTGTTCGATTGCTTGAGCTCAATATTAGAATAGGAGAATGACTAGTAGGAAATTGTAATTTTGACGTAGAATTACGTCTTACAGCGCGGTTTGTATGGGGGTCATTTTTACGAAATTTTTCAAAGTGATATTTGACACTTTGGGGTATACCTACAGCCTTTAATATTCATCGTACAAAGAAAAAAAAATGCCAAAATATCAGTTTTAGTGGGAATAAAACGAATATCTAATAAAATAGCAAAATCTAAGAAGATGAAAAATTCATATATTCGTATGAGTAATGCACAAGCTGCTTAGGTGCAGTAGCTGCTTATGCTGTTTTTAAGGTTGTTGTTGTTGTGTTTGGTTGTGTGGTTCGTTATTACGTCGTTCGTTGTTGTGCTGCTTTTGTTGTTGTTTTTATTAATATGTATGTAAAACATACATATATAAATACACATGAGTTGCTTTTTTTCCCAGATAGCCAATCGGCTTGGTTGAAAACGGTGTGCACTTTTAAAAGCACTGAAGCGGACCGTTTCGTTGTCAGCAAACTTTGCATTGTGTGTTTCATATAAGCGTGCCATTTATTAAGTTGTATATTAATGTTGATTTTCTATGATTTAAATACAAATTCTATAAGTTTGATAGTTTAAATCATTCTTGATTTTAAATACAAAATCTAGTTGTTTGATAGATTAAAATCGTTTACTGAGCTTTAGGTCAGGTTAGAACAATTAATTGCTCTAACGAATTTTTTTCAAAGAAACAACAACAACAACACTTTCAATATGAAAAGAAAAAAAAACATCACTAGCTGATTAATTAGTTAGCTGATTGATTAACTAGTTTAACCTGACCTAAAGCTCAATAAACGATTTTAAACTATCAAACAAATAGAATTTGTATTTAAAATCAAGAATGATTTAAACTATCAAACAATTAGAATTTATATTAAAATTATAGAAAATCAACACAAAAAATAACAAGGTCATTTAGAAAACTTTAAGTTGTATATTAATTTTATTTGTTGTTAAACAGTTGTAACCTTTTCTTAAAAAAATTTTTATTAAGTTGCAACAATAAACTAAACAATAAACGGTAACTCAACTGCACTACCTTGATTTCAATACAAGGGTGAAAAAAAAGGGGAAAAAGGCAAGAACAAACGACAAATCAAGCGAATATGACATAAATTTCAATTCGATTCTTGATAAATATAAAAAAGGACTTTACAATTATATAGAGTACAGTTTAAAGCAGCGCTGGGCGCCCCATAGCTCACTGAGCGCTCTCTGAGAGTAACTTTTCACATGTACACAAAACTCACAATAGAAGAGAATATAATTCAGTCGTTCGCTGACAGTTATGCTGTGAAGACCTATGTCGGAAATTTTATGTACACTCTTAAAAAAACCAACTTTTTAGTTTGTAGATACATAATTCTTATGCATATATTTTTTATTATATTCAAGTTTAATATAATTTATACATATTGCCTATTAAGATTCTTTGCACTAATTTCATATTATTTGTATTCATTAATTTTTTGATTATAATTTTAATTATTCGTACAAAGCAATATATCATAATATTAAAATAAAAACAAGACAACAAAAACAACATACCAAAAATTTTTGACTCTGAATTCGAATGTGATTTCTTTTCCGCAGAGAATCTTTTTGGTGAAGCAGAGTGTTTAATTTGCCACTGCAAGCAAACTTATATATTTTATTTACTTAGAATAAAATTATAGAGCTTTGATGTTGACAATAAAGAAATGAACAATAATTAATGTTAATTGAACAATTAAAATAGTTAATGAACAATAACGATGACTAAAAACATCAAATAAAAATTAAACTCATATAACTCATATGTGTGGGGCATAAACATACAATCTTGTCAATCTAGATAATTGTGACCACCATTTCGCTCAGTGTGCGCTATTCGAGAGCGCTCCAATATTAATAAGACAAAAAAAAATGTGACTGTGTTAGAATGCTCAGCCCTGGTTTAAAGGTACAAAAACTTGTCATTTTCATACTAGCAAATCTGACGCTGCCGTTTTAAGTACCGTTTAGCTGGCACAGTAACATTCATGGCTTGTTGGGTTGTAATGCAATAGAGAATACAGATGCATGTAGCTAGAGAGCCAGTTTGTGGCTACAAAAAATGTACTACTACTAGCCAAGGTTGCCAGTTAAAATTTAAAACAATCCGACAAAAAGTTACTTTTTTCACAATAACATAAATTAAATACAACAAAAATTACCATTGTAAAGAAAAACAAAAAATTTCACAATCATTAAAAATTACAACACAAATACCACGCGTTTAAAAAAAAGGCACAGTTTCGATAGTATCGTAAGTATAGACGTTGAATTTTTTTTATATAGTAATAGAGAAAAATTCTGTTTTTTTCATTCATATTTTTAAAAACTATTTAAAAACATTTCATCTTCTAAATAAAAATTATTCAAAAACAAATTTGTTGTTTTTGTTGCCTTCTTTAAACTTACTTGATCTAAAAAGCTCACAACTAAATTAATGTAAAAATTTGTTTTGTTTTATAAAACGTTTTCGTTTGATATTTTTAGTGATGAATTTGTTGTTAGTTTTTTATGTTGGTTACAACTAAATGTAATTCAAAGTACGTTTAATAAATGGAAATAAATATCGAAAAAATTTGAATTATTTATTTTTCCTGTAGTAAAGAGCATTAACATATATAATATATATGTATATCAAACGAAAAGTATTTATAAAACAAAACAAATTCTATTATGAATTTAATTGAGAGCTTTTTAGATCAAGTAAGTTTGAAGAAGGCAACAACAACAACAACAAATTCGTTTTTGGATAATTTTTATTTATAAGATGAAATGTTTTAAAATTGAAATGTTAAAGTGATGGAATTCCAAGGGAATTTAGCCAAAGATTCACAAGAAATATGTGAACTTTTTGCGAATTTTTTCGGTTCAGTATTTAATAATCACGACCCTGATGTAAGTTCTCTCGACTTCTCCAAACTACAGCAATCCTTAGATATCGGTTCTTTAAAGTTTTCTGAAGATGAAATATATAATGCTTTTAAAAGTCTAGACCCGAACAAGGGTAGACCGAACCAAGTTTCCTATTTTGTTCCCTAGAATACAATTTTCACTGAACAATGGGCGATTTTAAATCGACCCGCCCTAATGTACACCGATAACTCCTAAAGTACTTGCCCGATTGCCGCAATTTTTTGTCATCAGATAGAGACATTAGACGCGGAGGTGCCCGTCAACAAAGGGGCTCGACACAGGGGCGGTATTCGATAAGAAAAAATCTGTATATCGAATAATATTAACACCAGAGCAATGAAATTTAGTACAGGGATAGAAACAATTATTAAAAATTATGTAGAAAAAGTGGACGTGATTTGATAAAGGGCGTGGCGACATTAGAAAAAACGCTGTAACTCAAATAATATTGACACTAGGGTAATGAAATTATATACAGGAGTAAGCATACTTATGAAAAATTTTCGGTGAAGAAAGTGGGCGTTGTTGCACAAAAGAGCGTGGCAATATAAGAAAAATACTGTATCTCAAGTAATAATGACACTAGGGTACTGGAAATTGGTACAGGGTAGGAACAATTATTACAAGTTATGGTCAAAAAAGTAGGCGTTATTTGATAAAGGGCGTGGCAATATAAGAAAAACGCTGTAACTCGAATAATATTGACACAAGGATATTGAAATTAGGTACGGGGGTAGTCATAATTATGAAAAAGTGCGGTCAAGAAAGAAGCCGTCGTTGGACAAAAGGGCGTGGCAATATAAGAAAAATACTGCATCTCATTTAATATTGACACTAGGGTACTGGAAATTGGTACAGGAGTAGCTATTACAAATTACGGTCAAGAAAGTGGGCGTTATTCGACAAAGGCGTGGCAATATGCATTAGAAAAACGTTGTAACTCGAATGATATTGACACTAGGATACTGAAATTTGGTACAGGGGTAGGCATAAGTATGAAAATTTACGGCCAAGAAAGTAGGCGTTATTGAACAAAAGGGCGTCGCAATATAAGAAAAATACTGTATCTCAGTTAATATTGACACTATGGTAATGGAATTTGTTACAAAGGTAGGAACATTATTACAAATTACGCTCAAGAAGGTGGGCGTTATTGAACAAAAGAGCGTGGCAATATCAGAAAGACACTCTATCTCGAATTATATGGAAACTAGGTTAATACAATTCGTTACAAGAATGTGTAGAATTATTACAAAACACTATGAAGAAAGTGGGCGGTAATAGACAAAGGGCGTGTAAATTTTCGAAAAACACTGTATCTCAGTTAATATTGACACTAGGGTACTGAAATTTAGTACAGGGGTAGGCACCAGTATTACCAATTATGGTTAAAAAGTGGGCGTTATACGACAAAGGGCGTGGAAATCTTAGAAAAACACTGCAACTCGAATACCATTGTTACTAGGATACGGAAATTTGGTTCAAGAATAGGTAGAATTATAATAAAACACAATCAAGAAAGTAGGCGGAATTTTTCAAACGGCGAGCCACTATAAGAAAAACACTGTATCTCGAATATTGACACTAGGGTACCAAAATTCGTTACAAGAATGGGCAAAATTGTTATCATAATCTCTAAAAAGGAAAAAAATAAACACTTTTTATTTACTTTTCACATTAATTCTTGGTCAAATTCAATAATTTATTTATATATATTATTAAATTGAAAATCTTATTATTATACTTTTTTTCTATTTTGTGTTATCATAAATATATTAATATCTCCATGAATATAAAACCTTTAAAGTCGGCGCTTATATAACACCGTGTTACACACATTCTGTCCTATGAACCAAATTTACTTTTTTCGGAAAGGGTATAAAAAATAAAAATACACGTGTATCGGCGATTTTCATGTACACATCAGAATTTTTTTTTTTTAAGTTTGAAGTATATATTTTTTTTAAATGGTTATCGTTTTTTTAAGGTTTCAGTTCGTTAAAAAAAAAATTTTTTTTATTACTTTTGTTTTATAAAAATAAAGAATTGTTACATTAAAAATTTTAATGTTTTTAAAGAAATTGAGGCCTTTTATTTTTGCGGTTGTAAGCATTTGCTTCAGTATCGCGACAAATAGACCAACAGTATTCGCCAAGCATAAGCGTAATGTCTTTTCCTTTAAAGCGCTTTTCAATAGCCCCAATGTCCTGACGGAACCTTTCGCCATGCTCACCGCTACAAGCTCCTAAATCATCAGGGAAAAAATCTAAATGACTGTGAAGACAATGGATCTTTAGCGACATTAAAATGCCCATTTCGCCATATGCCGAAATCATTTCTGCGACAATATTTTTATAATTGACAGATCATTTGTTGCCAAGAAACTGCTCAATAACGGCAACTGTACCTTTCCATGCACGTTGTTCGATAGCATTTAATTTTGATGAAAATTCAGAACTTGCAATTATTTGTTTTATCTGTGGACCATTGAAAACACCTTAAATCAAAAAAATCATTAAAAACATAAAGTTACTGAATGACTTCTTAAAAAAAATACCTGCATGAATCTTTGCGCCGCTCAATTTCAGGAAAATGTTGCGCAAAGTTGCAATGGCCTCGCCATCACGATCCAGTTTTTTAACAAAATTTGATACGAGACCGAGCTTAATGTGTAATGGAGGCAAAATGATTTGAGACGGCTGCACCAATGGTAGATTCTCTATACTTTCTACGCCTACTTTGTAGCATGTTCGCGGCTTCCACTTAAATTCAGTGTAATGCTCATCTCTTATTCGACCTTCCCATGTACACAAAAAGCACTGGTGGGTTGGAAATCCACGCTTAACACCCATGAGTAAACCGACCACTTTCAGATCGCAGCATATTTTCCAATTATGCTCTTTGTACTTTATCAACTGTAATATTAATTCCATGCCTTCGTATTATTTCTTGAGGTTTGTGGCATATGCGATCGGGACAGATGGATGTGTGTTGCCGATATGAAGCAGCACGACTTTAAGGCTGTTGACCGATGCATCGATGAAAAGTCGCCACTTCTCTGAAATATGTGGGTAACCGATTTTTGCAAACAGCGAATCAATGTCACAACAATAAGCCAAGTTTTTTTCCCGATCTTTGGTCATATTGGGAAAAAAATTGGTCATATGGAATAGTGCTACCTCGATCACGAGCGGCTGTTATTTTAAAATCAGCTGCCACTATATTCCACTGCTTAAAGCGTGATGCAAAGAGTTCTGCTGTTCTCCTCGACAAATTTCCGTCTCGTACGAGGTCATTGAAGTAGGCTTGCGTTATAAAATGCGGCATTGCAGTCCCAATTTCACTGGGTGTTGCCACAAATTCCGATACTTGTGGACTCTCGCATCTCGCATCTCGCATCTCGCATTCGATGGAAGAAAAGTTGATAGCAGTTTTGGTACAACTGTTGATTCTGCATCGCTTATTTCGGGAACATTATCAAAAATCTCCACTGAAGCCGCTACACGGTCTTCTGGTGAGTATAGAACTGCTGGAATTACCGATTCTACATTAGCGTAGCGAAATTTGTTGCGGTGAATGTATTGGTACCCTTTTGTTTGAGCAAAAGTTACACAAAAGTAGCACAATTCATTGCAGTGCTCCGTGCGTGGTAGCCAAATTGTTGGTACAGCGTACTTTATTGTTGAACTTCCATCAGTAAACTTGCACAAATTTCTGTAGCAATAGTCGCACACGACTTCCGGAGTATACCACAAGTAAGGAACATGAGCAGTCTTAAATATTTTCTGAAACGAATTCACCACTGTTTTAGTAATATTTTTGAAATTTTTACTTGGTGCGAATAAGCCACAAACGTAACAAAAGTTATTTCGCGTCGGACACTGCATTTTTTTCAGATGAAATATATAGAAATACGTTTTCGCACAACAGATAGGATGGGTCAAAAAACATTTTTTTTCCTAACGTTTTAATAGTTTAAAAATTTGGAGTCCCTTCAAGTTATGCTAAGAAAAGTGAAAAAAATATTTTTTTTTTAAAAAGAAAAATTGGGGAAAATCTGAGAATTGATAAAAATTGATAAAAAAGCTCGATTAGATCACTGAAAAAGGGTTACAAATCGGTCCAAAGGGATCCACAGGCCACTACGAGCTTTATACTTCAAACTTAAAAAAAAAAATTCTGACGTGTACATGAAAATCGACGATACACGTGTATTTTTATTTTTTCCGCTCTTTCCAAATATGTGCATTTGGTTCATAGGACAGAAAAAAAATTTATTTTTTGTAACACCGTGTAATCAAACTTTTATAAAATAAACGCTAAATAAAAGGTTTTATATTCATGGAGAAATTAATAAATTTATGATAATAATACAAAATAGAAAAAAAATTATAATAATAAGATTTCCAATTTAATAATATATAAATAAACTAGCTGAACCCGGTGTGCTTCGCTACTCCCTTCGTTATAAAATAAAATTAAAAGTATTTATATATTTTTCACGCCATCGAATTTTCGAAATAAGTCCACCCCAGCGCCACCTACCGTGTCCATTTATACACAAATTATTTTCTTATGATCAAACAAACATACATTCTGAATTTCAGTTAAATTGGTCCATAAATTCAAATTTTCGATATAAGTCCACCCCAGCGCCACCTATCGGGTCCAAATATAGCCTATGTTACCCACCGTACCAAGATGAACATTACCTGAAAATTTCATCAAAATCGGCCCAGCCGTTTTGGAGTCCAAACGTTACATACATACACACATCCTATTTTATATATATAGATAGAAAATAGATTATCAAATTTGAACAAGAATTAATGTGAAAAGTAATATAAAATTATTTTTACTTTGTAGTGGTTTTGAAATTGGGTTTTTTTTTGTTAAAAAGTTTTTTAAGGGTAATTTTTTTGCAGTTTTTAAGGTCATCAAAATCTGAGCCCTGATTATTACTATTGCAAAAATATTTAATAAACTCTCGCGGTACCTGGCATCGGCGCGCCAGTAGCAAAGTATATCTCATATTTTCGCCTCATACCGTTGTTCTCTGTATTATATGACCAAAAGTATATATATATAGTATGTTTTATATTTTTAGTTGAATAATATTATATATTAATAAATAAGGTTTTATAAAAAATTAGGGCAAACTTAAATAAACAATAACATTATTTCAGCAAATAAAGTGATATATATTAAGCCTTATAATCCCGGGACTGTCGGGACTGGAAAAAGTTCGAGATCCCGGATTGGAAACCTTCTTAGTGTGTAAAACTATTCCCGGAATTATAAGGCCTAAAATCCTGGAATTTTAAGGATTCCGGAATTTCCTTCAAAAAAATTAAAGTTTACCTCAAATGCTCAAAAATGAAATAAAAATATATTTAAATGGTGGAACTAGAGTTAATCTGCTTCAAAAAGCATATGAATATTTGATAAAAATTCCACCTACTAGTGTTGAGTCCGAGAGATTTTTCTCTTCGACAGGAAATTTTGCTACCAAAATTCGGTCAAGCCTGGGGGATGACATCTTAGAAGCCTTAGTATTTTTAATAGCATATTTTCAAAGTAAATCAGCCAAACTAATCGTTCACAGACTTCAGTGATCTCAAAAAACTAATCCCGAAATCCCGAAATTGCTTTTGAGTCCTTAAATTGGAAGCCCTACTCACTACGTAATTTATATTATACTATAATACAGAGAACACCGATATGAGGCTAGAATATGAGGTGTACTTTGCAACTGGGGCGCCGACGACAGGTACCGCGCGAGTTTATTTAATTTTTTGCATTAGTAATAATCATTTCTCCATCGTTAAAAAAATCGTTTTCTATGTAAAATTTAACGAAAAATACGATGGTTATGTTTAAAACACGCTAAGTTGTGGGCAAGATTGTTAAAAATTTATTTAATCATTTAAATTATGTATAACAACATGAATATTTTTTCTTAAAATTCATTTTCTTATCTTCAAATGAAATAAAAAGTTTTCTCTAGCTTTAAAAGAGCCAAAGTTATGAATTTTTGAAAATGAGTCTACAAGGCAAAAATCACGAAAATCTCAAACTGTTAACCCCTCTCTATTAAAAGAAATCCTCGAACACGTGTCTTTTTCCGATATAGAACACGTAAAAAATTTTTAAGCCAAATTAAAAATGTGTCGGTCAGAATGGTGTTCGGTTTGTAAAAGAATGACCCAAATACAGGCAAATTTCTTTACAACTCTTACACCAATAAAGAGGAAATTTAAATCAAAAGGTCTAAGTGCAACATTAAAAACGTTTTTTTTTCAATTCCGCAAAACTTATAATTTTGTCGTTACAACGTTATTAGCGGCGACGCTGCAATTTTATCGTAGAGACAAAAAAGTTGCTTTTGGAAAAGTTACATTAGCAGGGTTTTTTTTACAACTGTAGCTCGTTCCTGTACCAAAATCGGCAAGTTACCGATTTGTGTGACGTCAGCCGTTATAGATCCCTAGTTACAGATTTCGTGACAAATAATGTTTCTGTACGTTTAAATCAGTAAAAACTCGGACTGTGATGAAAAAGAACACAAATCGAGAAGAAAAGTTGCGAAATTGAGTCAATTGAGAGACAAGCAGCTGTTTACTCGAATGTATTATTTTAGGATTATATATTATTTTTTTTACTTTATAACAAATAGGTGCTTGTCTTGTTAATAAAAAGTGAATATTTGCAGTTTTAGAAAATTAATCATGTTATAATGATGTGTATTAATGGTTGCGGTTGTAAATAATGTAAATAATTTTACACTTAGTGCTGTGTTGCAAAAACTTAGCAAATATATGCAACCGGTTACTTTTTCATAGCTCAAACAAATACTGTTTTGCTAAAATTTTTAACTTTTATGTAGGTAGCAGATTTTTGCAGATCTCTGGAATTGTAAAGTGAAAATCAAGCTACTTGAAAAAATATCAAGCTTTGAGTTGATATGCAGGAACTTGATTTATTTTTGTCCTTACAATTCGCGACTGGCTTCTGAAAAACGAATCATATGTCTGACGTGATTCTATTTTGTTTCTACTCCACATGAGTTGGTGGAAAAAGTCAAGTTTTCTACTTTTCAACTCTGGTTTCGACTCTATGCGACTGACGATCGTTTTTTTCGTTGTTCGTTTCATTTATTATGCGGAGTTCTTGTAACTTTTTTCTGTTGTTATTGCCA
This sequence comes from Dichetophora obliterata, assembly GCA_963920525.1. Classification (NCBI taxonomy): domain Eukaryota; kingdom Metazoa; phylum Arthropoda; class Insecta; order Diptera; family Sciomyzidae; genus Dichetophora; species Dichetophora obliterata. The sequence goes on along the minus strand of OY986435.1, from coordinate 16,149,164 downwards.
TAATATTAGGTGGCAACCCTATTTCAAAATTTTATAATTTGGATATTTTGACAACGGATTCACATTCAGCGACCCATTTTTGGTGTACCATTTATTTTTGCCAGCCCCGAATTCATAAAACTACAAAAAATTAAGGTGGCAACCCTATCCACCATCTTGAACTTTAAAATTCTGACTTTAGATTCGAAATCAGCGATCCCTTAACACTGATAAATGATGTTTAAAACTCTTAAAAATACATATTATTAGGTGGCAATACTGTGGTAAAAATTTAGGTGGCAACCCGAACCTCCATCTTAAATTTTAAAACTGTGACATTATATTCGAAATCAAATCCGTTGTCAGAATTTAAAAATTACAAGAATTCGCAAAAATAAAAAAAAATAGGTGGCAACTCTATCCGCCATCTTGTATTTTAAAGTTTGACATCATCTTCGAAATAAGTTACCCCTAAAACTTGCAACCACGGAGTCCACAGAATCATTAAAAGTCCTATTACGCTTAAGCTCTCTCTAAACAAGCTCATTGAATTTTATGGATACTTGCTTTAATTGGATACTTGCCTTCAAATTTAAGCTTTTCAAGCTTTTTGCCGAAGGCATCAAGCTTTCCTTTACTTGAAACTTCGTGCCGTTCGCTTGTAAGCTAGCATACTTGCAAGTCGCAAGCTGTCGTGGGCTTATTTATATTCAATTACAAGCTATACTTGATTCAAAATTATAAAGCTCAAGCTAGCTTGAACTTGTATTTTAAGCAAGTACTTGAAAAAGAGTTTCAAGTAGGCTTGTGCAGTTCTCTGGTAAGTAGGCGTTATTTATAAATTGTATTACCTTTAAAACTAAAACTTTTTTAAGAATAACAAAATATTTCAGTCAGAAAAAAATTTTTACTTATATGAAAGTAATAATTTTTAAAGGTATATTTCGAGTATTTATAACTTAATAATACACAACATTACTGACATTTGATAAGTCGGTAGAATTCTCACTTGCCGCAAAGCCAGTGAGAAAAAATACACATTGTTATCGATTCACTTTACGTACAGAAACACTTTTTTAAAAGGTTCCATTGAAATGAAATCGGAACGTGTGATAGCTTATCTATTTGGAACGAATGAATCGAACAGAAATCGATTCAGTTACGTACAGAAACATTGCAGGTGAGAGTGACATTAGAGTGACGTCAAATCGGTAATATGAGTCGGTAACTACGATCGCTACGAGTTATAGGAACGAGCTACTGGGCAGCTAGGCACAAACACATACACGCTTAAGGCATTTTTGTGTTAAATACGCCCAAAGAAATTTCGTTTAATCAGTTTTATCAAAATGCCATAAATAAATAAAGTTTATACAGTCTCGCACAAACACAAATCCACACAGAAACACACATAATAGTCTTACAAAATTGACAATCCTTAATATTACACACATACACATACATAGTTGCAGCAATTTCAGAGTAGAAAAAAGATAATACAACAACAACAGTTACAATATGAAGTCTTATCAAAAAGCCATTCAGCCTAAAAGCAAGCTACACATCAGCCAGCCAACGGCTAAAATCTAGGTAAATGCTATTTATTTAAGTGGTGTGTTGTGGAATGTGTATGTGTGTATGTGTTTGTGTGAGTGTGTGCTTTTTTCATCGTCGCTGTCATAAAATGCTGTTGTGACATATTTTTTGACATTAACCGGTGCTCTACAGAAGCACCACCGGAAGGAAACTGATACGTGTTCTCCTCTAAGCACACAAGCCCACACACACATACACACACTGATACACATTTGCTCAAAATGTGAACAACACTAAAAACTTCCGGAGACAGTGCAAGCCACACAAACTTATAAATTACACAGATATACATATTTATTAGAAAAGATATAAAATAATAAACACACACACACACATACACAGACAAAGCCTGACATGTCCGTCAGTGGCGTAGAGTGAATGAAGCAGCATAGAAACTGGTCAAAAACTACACAAACTAGCGTTAAATGTTTTGTTATGTTTGCCTTCGTGCTTGTTTTAGTGACCGTTTCTGTCTGATGTTCATTCTGGTGGGATGTTTTATTACTTTTTGGCATGGTAATTAAAGTTGTAAGGATAATGAATTACCGTTAGTTTCTTGTTTTTATTATGCAGTTACATCGTATCAATCTCTGTACAAAAAGTGCTCAACATAAAGGCTGGAAGATAACAAGCTGTGGATATATAAAGTACATTCAGGATGAGGCACCGACCGTCAGCTGTGACCAGAACAGGCTTTTTAGTATTAGATTTCACGTATTTTTTGCTTGGGTATCATTTTTCTCTACATACTCTATATGTATATAACTATGTATTATAAAGATAATAAATAATTCTGATGCAGTTAAGTAAATTCGATCTTATATCGATTGTCTTCAATGCCACCAACACCAATGCCTCAATCAGAAATAGCTCTGTTAGTGTAGGTATAAGTACACGAAAGAGATATAATTAACTTTTTGAGGATTAATAAACATGATTTTAATATATCGCCACCTGAGAAATTAAGTGTCGTATGTGGCATTTTATCGGTTCTGAGTTAGAATTGGTTCCTTATGTTTCGAGGATTTTTCTTTCGTTTGGGAGTGTCAGCTTTCCGATATCTACCGATATCGAGGCATTATTTTGTCGTATGTGGCAACTTAATATCAAATTCGAAAATAAAGTATCTTTTGCAGTAGCAAAATTCTTTATTTGTCTTACCTTTGCAAACAATAATATTTTCCTTTTATAGTTACAAGTCTCATAACTCATTGCGCACTTAAACAAAACTATTTATCAAATAGTACAAATATTTTTAAGCATGACTGAAGAGGATCTAAGAAGTAAGAAAATCGGAAGTTCGCCCTCTTTAATTAATCTATAGTAATTAAACTCATTTTCTGTTTGTTTGTTCGTTTGGCCTTAATACAAATCTAAAAAGCTCAACGGATTTCGCTCAAACTAAGTATGCATATTAAATGCATCTAATATTAAAATTTTGAATACTAAGTTTTTGCCACGCCTTCTCCAAAAGTTTTCAACTAACGGTAATTTTGTTATAATACTTTTTCTATCGGAGTTTTTTGTGTAAAATTCTCTATATAATTTGAACGTCCCCATTTATCTCTAAGAATGCAGTTGTGTGTCTAGAGTAATTACAAAGATTTTGGTTTATGTAAAATCTTCCTTGTAGTAATCTACGGGAAATTTTTAAGATTATGGATTTAGAATTATGAATTTTTCTTATGCTTTCTTGTCTGAAAATTTTTCTAATTAATTGTCCATTGTCTACCTTCATAAAAAACAACAACCGAAAATAATTTTTTTACTCTTTCTTGTAAAAAATTTATTCATCAAACGCTGAAGTAAAACACAGAAAAAAATCCCTTTTAGTTTAATAATGTGTTTACACTAGTTGTATATGACACTTTATCCCTACAGCTCCGCAGCGCAGTCACTATTTATAATACCTGGTAATTATATCATGCTCGATAAGTTTTCAAAAACTTTTTGACGTATGTTTCCAGGTTAGTTTAAAAAAGTGTAAAATTGCTACATACGACAAACCAATTCTAAACAAATATCACATTAAGTCCTTACCGAAATAAGGTACGATATCTAAATTTTAAAATTATATAGTCAAATCCCAAGTGCATGTCCATTTTAAAATTGAAGAAAATCAATTTGAACTTAATTACTCAAAACTATCAAAAGCTACGACACTTAATTACTCAGGCGACGATACCTGTTGTTGAATGTTGGTATGTATATTTGTTTTTTTTTCTAAAATTTACTGATTTACAAAAAAAAAGTTATTTGTTTTGATTTTACTTAAAAACAATGTTTTTCTAAATTTCTTTTAACCTATTTTCGTGGCTTGTGAACATATATTTCATCTCTGTAAAAACATCTTTAAATGCTGTTAAAAGTATATACTAATAGTTTTGTTACATTTTACATAGCTTTCTTCTATATCTGTATATTTTATTGTTTATCTACTAGTGTCACTGTTACTGTCCCTGTTCCTGTTCCTGTTACTGTTCCTGTTCCTGTTCCTGTTACTGTTACTGTTACTGTTCCTGTTCCTGTTTCTGTTACTGTTACTGTTACTGTTACTGTTACTGTTACTGTTACTGTTACTGTTACTGTTACTGTTACTGTTACTGTTACTGTTACTGTAACTGTTACTGTTACTGTTACTGTTACTGTTACTGTTACTGTTACTGTTACTGTTACTGTTACTGTTACTGTTACTGTTACTGTTCCTGTTCCTGTTCCTGTTCCTGTTCCTGTTCCTGTTCCTGTTCCTGTTCCTGTTCCTGTTCCTGTTCCTGTTCCTGTTCCTGTTACTATTCCTGTTCCTGTTACTGTTACTGTTACTGTTACTGTTACTGTCACTGTCACTGTCACTGTCACTGTCACTGTCACTGTTCCTGTTCCTGTTACTGTCACTGTCACTGTCACTGTCACTGTCACTGTCACTGTCACTGTCACTGTCACTGTTACTGTTACTGTTACTGATACCGTTACTGTTACTGTTACTGTTACTGTTACTGTTACTGTTACTGTTACTGTTACTGTTACTGTTACTGTTACTGTTACTGTTACTGTTCCTGTTCCTGTTCCTGTTCCTGTTACTATTCCTGTTCCTGTTACTGTTGCTGTGACTGTTACTGTTACTGTTACTGTCACTGTCACTGTCACTGTTACTGTTACTGTTACTGTTACTGTTACTGTTACTGTTACTGTTACTGTTACTGTTACTGTTACTGTTACTGTTACTGTTACTGTCACTGTCACTGTCACTGTCACTGTCACTGTCACTGTCACTGTCACTGTCTCTGTCACTGTTACTGTTACTGTTACTGTTACTGTTACTGTTACTGTTACTGTTACTGTTACTGTTACTGTTACTGTTACTGTTACTGTTACTGTTACTGTTACTGTTACTGTTACTGTTACTGTTACTGTTACTGTTACTGTTACTGTTACTGTTACTGTTACTGTTACTGTTACTGTTACTGTTACTGTTACTGTTACTGTTACTGTTACTGTTACTGTTACTGTTACTGTTACTGTTACTGTTACTGTTACTGTTACTGTTACTGTTACTGTTACTGTTACTGTCACTGTTACTGTCACTGTCACCAGAGAGAATATATAAAGGAGAGCAGGCATCGGAACATTAACAGAACGTTAACATAAATCCAACGATCCGATTATTAATACGGTTCGAAAAATTGGTTGCCAGCGTGCGCTGCCAGCAACACAGACTCTGCCAGCAGAAGAAAAAAAACCACTACCAAATGCGAGACAAGCAACAACGAAAAACAAAACAAATACTCCAATTGAATTTTATGAATGAATTGGAAACAAATTAATAAACACTATTTGTACTGCTACTTATTGGTATGTTTGTGTGTTTATGCAGAATTTGTTTTGTTCTTTGCTTGACGTTGTTGTTATGCTCTATTGTATGCTTTTGATCGTGTTTCCGATATTTTTCTTGTTTGGCTGAGCTGAAACAAAAGAAATTGGCCAGTTTGTGCTGTTTCTTAACTAAGCCAAATATGAAACAAGTGAATGTCGTTATGGCTTAACAAATTATTTCAATGCGCGAAATAGCGAATATATATTTTATTTATCTATACTTATGTTATATATTTTATCTTTCAATGTATATATTTTAATATTTTATCTATATATGTATATTTTATCCATGTTTTGTAAAATTCTAATTTATCTACAATCTTCTGGCCATGCATTTGTATGAAAAATTAAATTTTTTCGAAAATTAAAATTATGTCTTTTTAAAAACGTGACGTTTACAATAAAAACCAGCATGTATTCATATGAGTTCGATAGGAGTGCGCTAAATTACCGCGAGTTGATCTTTTTGTTGTAAATTGAAAACATATGAAAATTTTTGGACTTTTTATATATTTCTCTATTTTTTGCACATAAAGCCTTATTTTGTGCATAAAACTGTGCAAAATTTAAAAAATTCACGGTTGGCTAAAGCATAGTCTTATGCTATTTCAGGCAAAAAATTACAAAAACAAAAATTCAAATAAAAAAAGTTATAGCTGTTGAAACTTGCTGTTTTTTTTTCAAAATTTTATAAACAAATTACCTTAGTCCATGCATAATGATAAAATGACTCACTGTAGTTTCTAATAGACTTAAGGAATTTATTTGCAGAGTAGATTTCTCACATTTTCCTGCTATAGTTTCTCATATTGTCCAAACGTAAACTTTGATAAATAAGAAGGTAGACCATTCACGAATAGTTTTAACTTTTATTCGAACATAACATCGTTTTATTGCGATAAAAAATTATATGCCAGAAACTAAACTGAAAAAATTATTGCGGATAGTTACATAACTAATTTCTCTCTTGGATCGGTGTTGTTATAGAGTTGCAATCTTTTTGGTTCAATCTTCTAAGCAAAGCAAATTTTATCTGAAGCTCCTGGAAGATATCATTAACAAAGTATATCATTGAGAGCAGTGTAAAAATTAAACTATAATTAAACTATAAACTATAATAATTTTTATGCTTAATAATTTCTAAATAAGTAATATACAGGCATGTTCTGCATTCCACTTCCGAGTGGAAGTGAAATTAAATCGTAATTTAATTCGATGCATGGTGTTCTATATATCACTTTTTTCGTTTTGTATTTTATTTAATTAATGCCTGATATTCTTTAAGTTTTTGATTTTATTGCAATCTCTAGCTACAGGATGCCTGATTAAATTTGAATCACATAAATTTTTCCTATCAGAATAATATAAGCAATTAGTCGACCATGATCCGATGATGCTAAAGCAATGAATTCCTTAAGCTTTTCCTCAAAATAACAATAATAATAAAAAAACCAGGGGTATATAATTTTTACAAATTTTGCTTAAGTCAGCAAAATGCGGTATTTTTCATTAGGAACATTAATACATATATGTGGATATCATATTATCTCATAAATGTCCACAAATGAATATATAAAAATTAATTCAAATGCCAAAATTTATATATGCATAAACAAAAAAAAAAATTATTGTAAAATGTTTAATTAATAAGATTGATTACACTAAGGTTTTCTAAAAAAGATTTACTGTTGAAGATGTTATCAATCTTAATATACAAAATAATGCAATACATATTTCAATTATAAATGTTTTTTTTTAAAAAAACAACAAAATAAAATGGAAGAAATGAAAAGTTGGATTTCAGAAAATTCAATATTTTTCAATATGTATATTATATATACATATATGTGGATATCATATTGTAAAATGCTACAAACAAATTAATAAAAAACAATTAAAATTCCCAAATATATATAAACATAAGCACGAAACTACCAATACAAAATATTAAATTTATAAGATTAATTAAATTAAATTAAAAATATTTCTAAAAATATTTCCCGTTTAAGATGTTATCAATGTAATATATACATACTATTATGTAGTGTTTATAAAATGTATGTAATAAAAAAATAAACCAAAGAAATGAAATTTTTTATTGAAAACAAAATGCATATAAAAAATTTTTAAGATTATTTTAATAGGTAAATAGATAAATATAATATAAATATATTTAATAAAAAACAACAAATATGTGGTGGGTTATTTGCCTTTTTTGCATAAAATTGAAAATTGAATTAGAAAAACATAAATATATAGTAGGTAATATACCTACTATATTAATTATAGCAAATTTTTGTAATTAAGTATGATCTATTATTTGATTTTACATTATTTTAATTAACAGGTATATAAATAGAATACAGAAGTAAATATAGAGTATTAAGAATCTATGTACTTATTAGATAAAATATTTTTCATATTGAATTAATTTGTTTAGCCAAAACGACACTCACTTATTTCATATTTGGGAATATAAAGAAAAATCACAAATCGCAAATTTATTTCATTTCAACTCTGCGTATCCAAACAAGAAGAATTTGAAACACGATTAAAAGCATAAAATAGAGCATAACAACCGTGAATTTTTTAAATTTTGCATTTTTAAATTTTTGAAATTTTTTGTAAAAGTACTCCAACTCAAAATTTACAAAATGTTACACTTCAAGTAAAAAATTTAATTACGACCAAGTTATTGAACGTTATCACATAATTTGTTTGTATTTTTATTAAATGCTGTTTCAGAAAACATTTCAATAGAAATTTATTGCAATTTTTTCAAATTTGAATTTTTAAGATTTTTTTACTAAATAAGAAAAAAATTAAATTATATCAAAAATTAAAATATTAAAACTCTGATAATTTTTATCCGATTTTTATGTTGTATACCTCATATTTTGGGACAATTTCATAACAAACGAAGTGCATACCAGTTTTATGCACAAAATAAGGCTTTATGTGCAAAAAATAGAGAAATATATAAAAAGTCCAAAAATTTTCATATGTTTTCAATTTACAACAAAAAGATCAACTCGCGGTAATTTAGCGCACTCCTATCGAACTCATATGAATACATGCTGGTTTTTATTGTAAACGTCACGTTTTTAAAAAGACATAATTTTAATTTTCGAAAAAATTTAATTTTTCATACAAATGCATGGCCAGAAGATTGTAGATAAATTAGAATTTTACAAAACATGGATAAAATATACATATATAGATAAAATATTAAAATATATACATTGAAAGATAAAATATATAACATAAGTATAGATAAATAAAATATATATTCGCTATTTCGCGCATTGAAATAATTTGTTAAGCCATAACGACATTCACTTGTTTCATATTTGGCTTAGTTAAGAAACAGCACAAACTGGCCAATTTCTTTTGTTTCAGCTCAGCCAAACAAGAAAAATATCGGAAACACGATCAAAAGCATAAAATAGAGCATAACAACAACGTCAAGCAAAGAACAAAACAAATTCTGCATAAACACACAAACATACCAATAAGTAGCAGTACAAATAGTGTTTATTAATTTGTTTCCAATTCATTCATAAAATTCAATTGGAGTATTTGTTTTGTTTTTCGTTGTTGCTTGTCTCGCATTTGGTAGTGGTTTTTTTTCTTCTGCTGGCAGAGTCTGTGTTGCTGGCAGCGCACGCTGGCAACCAATTTTTCGAACCGTATTAATAATCGGATCGTTGGATTTATGTTAACGTTCTGTTAATGTTTCGATGCCTGCTCTCCTTTATATATTCTCTCTGCTGTCACTGTCACTGTCACTGTTACTGTTACTGTTACTGTTGCTGTTGCTGTTGCTGTTACTGTTACTGTTACTGTTACTGTTACGGTCACTGTTACTGTTACTGTTACTGTCACTGTTACTGTTACTGTTACTGTTACTGTTACTGTTACTCTTACTGTTACTGTTACTGTTACTGTTACTGTTACTGTTACTGTTACTGTTACTGTTACTGTTACTGTTACTGTTACTGTTACTCTTATTGTTACTGTTACTTTTACTGTTACTGTCACTGCTACTGTTACTGTTACTGTTACTGTTACTCTTACTGTTACTGTTACTGTTACTGTTACTGTTACTGTTACTGTTACTGTTACTGCTACTGTTACTGTTACTGTTACTGTTACTGTTACTGTTACTGTTACTGTTACTGTTACTGTTACTGTTATTGTTACTGTTACTGTTACTGTCACTATCACTGTCACTGTCACTGTCACTGTCACTGTCACTGTCACTGTCACTGTCACTGTCACTGTCACTGTCACTGTCACTGTTACTGTTAGTGTTAGTGTTACAGTTAGTGTTAGTGTTAGTGTTACTGTTACTGTTACCGTTAATGTTAATGTTAATGTTAATGTTAATGTTAATGTTAATGTTAATGTTAATGTTAATGTTAATGTTAATGTTAATGTTAATGTTAATGTTAATGTTAATGTTAATGTTAATGTTAATGTTAATGTTAATGTAAATGTTAATGTTAATGTTAATGTTAATGTTAATGTTAATGTTAATGTTAATGTTAATGTTAATGTTAATGTTAAAGTTAATGTTAATGTTAATGTTAATGTTAATGTTAATGTTAATGTTAATGTTAATGTTAAAGATAATGTTAATGTTAATGTTAATGTTAATGTTACTTTAGCTGTTACTGTTACTTTTACTTTTACTTTTACGCACAGTATGCACAGTAATAAAAGTGCACTTTTTTAATTTTTTTCTGTTTAATCGATTTCAGAATATATACGATATAATTTCAGAAATCCCAAAAATCGCGCGATTTTTCATAAACATTTATAATTTTTTGATATATTAGGCTGGAAGTGCAAATTAAAGAAAAAACTAAACTGGTTTAGTTTATTGAAAAAAGCTGGGACTTCCATATGTAATTAAAGTGTTCCATCTTGAAAAGTAATTCATGGAATTTAATAGTTAATAGCTTATTGAATAGGTAATAGCATAAGGTTTCTTTAAATATTCTTGCTTAGTTTATAAAATTATGCAATTAATAGAAAAATAGCAAGTTTTTCGAGCCCATTTTCTTAAATTTGGACCCCTATAACTTCTAAACCAGATGAAAGCGGCCATTAATTTGTATAGATTTGGAATTCAAAGCTCTTAATACATACATACTCTCCACGAAAAAATAGTCAAAAAAATAAATTTTGGCTAAAAGCAAAACTATTCGAAATGTCTATCCGAATTTTCTCATTTTTAGGCCCAAAAGTGACATTATCCCAATTGAGGCTATGACACTTTACAAGCAGTGACATTTCCCCAAGTAAAAAGTTTGGGCTTATGTCACTGGATAAGAAGTGACATAATCCCAAAATTAAAAATTGGGATTGTGCCACTTGAGGCTATGACAGGGTACCGTAACAATTGTCACATTGCCAGAATAGGGCTGTAAGTATACAATTTGACAAAATCGAAAAAAAAGTACGCTCCTTCCATGCGAATTGACTACATAAAATTAGCAAATTCTTTAATAATTCCACAAAAACTAATGAACTGATTTGACTTTGTACACATAAGTTGTGCTTTTTCAAATGTACTTTGAGTTTAAAATTTGGAAAAATTTGATAAAAACCACAAGCTTTTCCACTTATGAAGTGCCAGCATAAAAACAATAAAACCATCTTAGCTTCGTCAATACTAAATCACGATCGTTAAGTTTTTTAACTTCGATTTAGTCAAAGATAATTCATTACTTGGTTTTTTCATATTTTTTAAATAAAAATTAAAAGTTTTCTAATAATTCCTAACCACTCTACAACTTTTAACGCAATAAATATTATTTAATTTTCTCCACGCGCTTTAAATAAGCAACTCGCATTAAACAGGCATGCAAGCGTCCTTTGAACACAAAGTCGGACATAATTTGACCTCCATTAAAAAAGGACAACAAGTATTAAGCACTTGAGCATCATGTTTCAATGCTGGCACAAAAGTTTCAAGGGGTTAACTTATTTATAACTATATTTAGTTGCGTGCTGTAGTGTGGTATTTATTTTGTTGTATATAAATAAATTAGCAACAACAGTAGCACGAACACAAAAAGTAAAGCTAGTACCCACCCACACGCACGCACTCACACATTCTCTCGAACACGCTTGTATAACAATTAGTTAAATAGCCGTTGCATAAAGGTTGTAAGCAAGTTGCACTGTCTGAACGTGCCTCTCAGAGGCACACTGCTTGCAACTTAATTTCCTTTTCCGTGTTTTTGATAAATGGCTTATAAATCCATAGAGACACACTCACACATGCACACACCCCTCACTTAAACAGCCGCATAGCAATATTATTACCACACACTTGTATGTATTTATGATGTGGTATACCGACAGGCTGACTTTGTGTTGCACGGTAAAGTGTCGGTACAAAAAAAAAAGTTATATTTAATTTGAACGCTTAAATTATGCAAAACACTGCGTTGGCAAAGTTTGTACGCTACTAAAAGGACTCTCACGTTATACAAAAATAACACGAAATAAAGCGTAAAGCAAATAGCCCCAAAGCAGGAGGATAACGTAGTATAGTATGGTAACAAGAACAGAAATAATAACAGCAACAATAAAACTTACGTGCTGTTTTTTTGCATCAGAGGTCAAAGCGACCTTACTTTGGCAAAGCAAGACCAAAGGACGAAACGCTGAAGATCTACAGCTTGCATGCACAGGTTACTGGTGAGAAGGCATCCATCTGACGCTTTACGCTCTGGATGTTGACGTTAAGGCAAAAGTTAAAATTAATTTATACCTTACTAAAGGGGAACAAAGTTTGCTATACGACGAAAGTTTGACTAGAAGATGAAGCTGGATTGAGATTATTTACATAGAATAGAACTGCTGTAGCACACAACTTGGCCTGATATTGTGCTTGAAATTGAGTCGTCAAGGTGGTCATATAAACCCACTGAACCACAAGTGAAGGTTCAGCGAAAAGTTGAAGTTTTGTGAACGTTTGTGAGCTGTTATTTTTTTTATAAAAACTTGTTTCAAACTTGGAGATTTTTAGCATCATGTAAAAATAATTAGAGATCGCAAACAAAAAAACCAAATATCATTAAAGTTTTTCTACCCATTATTACATTTCATTATTAATCGAATAGACAGCATGTTTAGGACCATATTTATAAAAAGAAGCAATAAATAACACTCTGCAAGCATCCGAGAAGTGGCTAGATGTTAAGGACTTATTAAAAATTATAGACTGCGGAAGTAAGAATGATTCAGTATAACTTTTCAGAAAAATGGGCGCGATGCCATCGTGGATCAATAGTAAGCATACCAATATCCAAGACGGTTATTTGATGAAGGGTATTATCGGTAGTAGAAAGCACTGAAGAAGGTGATTGATTTAAAATAATCTGCGAAGAAGATACAAATCATCATAGTATCCTCCGAACAATTACTGCATCTTGATTCCTTCATCAAAAAGCCCGATTTTATCTTTATGACTGAAACATGGATTTATGAGGAGGAACAGACCCTTTTCAATATACCCGGTTGTAGTTTTTTTGCTAATTGTAGTAGTAAATACGCTTCTGGAGGTGTTGCGGTTTTTGTCGTTGAAAATATAAATTGTGAGTTTCAATGCTTTTTGCAATTTTCAGAGTTCCGGTGTGTTAAAAGTAAATTGTTCAATTGTTGAACAGAATTTTTCCAGAATATGTATTTATAGGTTTCACGAAGGCACATCGTAAGAAGTTTTTCTTCATGGTTTAAATGATTTGTTATCAACTGATAAATCCGATCATCTGATAGTTTTAGGCGATATTAATATAGATATTTTACAGTCTTCAGTTTTTGTGGACAACTACTTGTTCTTGCTTTCCTCATATGGTCTTGAATGTTGCATAAATCAACCAACTCGTATAACAAACTCTTCTGAAACGTGTATTGATCATATTTTTGTGCGTTTAAATAGGTCCAAACAGATTTCAATTAGTAGCTCAGTTTGTGATTTTCATATATCAGATCATTGTTTAGCTTGTATAAATTTTGAATATATTGGAACGAATAAAAATGAAAATACACCACAGCTTTCTGCAACATAGAAAACAGATTTTTTTCAAGTTGAACAATATACATCTATATGAATCGTGGGATAGCGTATACAATAAATCTGATACATCAATAGCTTTCGATATGTTTATCAAAACTTTAACACAACATGTTGGTCACTGTACAAAAAGTGTCATGCACACAGTTTTAAATAAAAAAAAGGCTTAAGCCATGGATGACCGCTGAGTTACTCCAAAAAATAACACTGAAAAACCGGCTTTATAAAAAGTGTTTAAAAAAAATCCAACCAATGCTAACATGAAAATAAACTATAGAATTTATTGTAAAGAAATTTCCTAGGAGACTGTTATAGCTAAAAATAATTTTTATTTAAAAGAATTTATTAAAATAAAGGGAAACGTTAAAAAAATAATGGGATCTAGTAAATAACATTCTAAGCAAAAATAAAAAAGTTATTAGTATTCCAAATTCAAAAATATATAACAATGAAATTTCGAATCAAGACGATAAAGCAAATATCTTTAATGAATATTTTTCAAACATTGGAAATGCTGTGGTTTCTGATAATGGCTTGCAGTTCATTTCTTGCAATTGTCTAGATAAGGAAGAATATCTTAATAATACTTTCTTGTTTGAGCCCATGTCGTCTTAAGAGATTTACAAAATAATTATGTCTCTAAAAAACTCGCACTCTTGTACTGAAAACAGTTTTTCTAGCGCATTTATTAAAAACATAGCGTTCAACGTTGTAGATGTTATCTGTCATTTATTTAATAAAAGTATCGAGGCAGGAATTTTTCCAGATTGTCTTAAAAAAGCTGAAGTAATTCCCCTCTTTAAAAAAGGAGATAAAACCATTCTAAATAATTACAGACCAATCTCGATCATTTCAACATTTTCCAAAATCTTTGAAAAAGCCGTCAAGACAAGAATGCTCAAATTTTTGAATAAATACACGTTTTTCAATAATAATCAGTTCGGTTTTAGATTAGGTCTGTCCACTGAAGATGCTCTTTTGAACTTTTGCACTAATATATATTCAAGCTTAAATCACAAAAAGATATCAGCAGCTCTGTTTGTTGATATAACCAAAGCTTTTGATACAGTTGATCACAAAATTCTGCTGAAAAAATTATACAAATGTGGTTTTAGAAGCAATACTTATAAATTGTTTTGTTCATATCTATCAAACAGAGTACAAAGAGTGAAAATATGCAATCATCTTAGTTCATTTAGTGAAATAAACATTGGTGTTTCTCAATGTAACATGTCTGACTGTCTCAACCTGGCGAGGCCAGCATAATCTTTGTGAAATCGCCTCAAATCGACTCAAACCTCCACGTGGTGTTTCCTGGGCAACGTCAAAACTGACAACCGTTAGTTTGGCAGCTAATCTGAGCGGCGGGCCTCCCTAGGCTTAAAATAGGTTGTGCGTCGGGTTTGAAGCCCACCCGTAAAAACCAATTTCAATGAAAACAAATAAGAAAAGAAGAAAAATGATCCCTAAATCTGATGACGACTACCGCAAACGAAAAACTGATAATGATTTACGGATATGCACCTGGAATGTCCGAACCCTTACTTGGGAAGGTGCCTCTATCCAACTGACTGATGTCTTGGAAAGATACAAAGCTGATATCACTGCTATCCAAGAAATGCGATGGAAGGGACAGGGTTGAATTCGGCATGCACCCTGTGATATCTACTACAGCGGCCATGCGGAGAAGCACGAGTTTGGATGCGGATTTGTAGTTGGCAAGAGACTACGGCCCCACGTCCTGCGATTCACACCTGTGAACGAACGACTTGCCATAATCCGCATCAAGGTTAGATTTTTCAATATAAGCCTAATATGTGCGCACGCTCCGACAGAAGACAAGGACGATGAGATCAAGGAAATTTTCTACGAGCGCCTTGAAAATGCTTACGAGCGCTGCCCCCGCCACGACGTAAAAATCGTGCTTGGTGACTTCAACGCTAAGGTGGGCAAGGAAAATATTTTTGCTCCAACAGTCGGAAAGTTCAGCCTCCACAACAACACCTCCGATAACGGAATGAGGCTGATTGACTTCGCCGCAGCACGAAACATGGTCGTAAGTAGCACTAGATTCAAGCATCTCAATATTCATAAAGCCACCTGGATATCCCCTGATCAAAAAACAAAAAATCAAATTGATCACGTTTTGATCGACGGAAGGCACTCTTCCAGTGTATTAGATGTACGCACGATCCGTGGTGCAAACATTGACTCGGATCACTATCTTGTTGCAGCCAAGATCCGTATACGTCTGTGCGCAGCTAAGAATACACGCAACCCTACACAGAGAAAGCTAGACGTTGACAAGCTGCAATCGAAACAGACAGCCGATGCTTTCGCCACTCGACTCTCACTCCTGCTTCAAAGCACTCCTCCAATCGATGATATATGCGCAGTGGACACACATTTCCAAATCCATGCGTGCGGCTGTTGAAGAGGTGATTGGCTACCAACGCCCTCGCCGAAACCAGTGGTACGACCAGGAGTGTCGCGACGCCACTGCAGAGAAAGACGCCGCCTACAAAGCCACCCTGCAGTTGGTTGTAACGCGCGCTGCAAAGGAGCGAAACAAAGAAAAGAGGAGGGAAGAGAGACATATTTTTAGGCGGAAAAAAGAGAGGCAGAAAAGCGCGAGCAAGAGAAGATTGAGATATGTGGTGAGAGGAATGAGGCCCGAAAATTTTTTTGAAAAAATAAGACGCCTTGCCGATGGTTTTAAAACCGGGGCCTCTTCCTGCAAGGATGAAAACGGGAATCTAGTGACAGATGTCCAGAGTACACTGACGTTATGGAGGGAACATTTCTCTAAGCTTCTAAATGGCAACGCTGACAACAATCCCGCCAATAGAGATGATATTCCGGAAACCCCAATTTTGGATGACAGCGTTGAGGTTTCGCTGCCCGACTATGATGAAGTTCTGACAGCTATAGCTCGGCTTAAAAATAACAAAGCCGCGGGAGCTGATGGCTTACCTGCTCAGCTGTTTAAGAATGGAGGCGAAGCTCTACTTAAATGCATTCACGAGCTTCTATGCAGAATATGGTCGGAAGAATGCATTCCGAATGATCGGAATCTCAGTGTGCTCTGCCCAATTCACAAGAAAGGCGATCCCACTATCTGTGCCAATTACCGTGGGATAAGCCTTCTTAATATCGCATATAAGGTCCTGTCGAGCGTTTTTTGTGAAAGATTGAAGCCCATTGTAAACGAACTGATCGGACCTTATCAGTGTGGCTTCAGACCTGGAAAGTCCACAATCGACCAGATTTTCACGCTGCGACAAATCTTGGAGAAGACTCAAGAAAAACAAGTCGACACCCACCATCTTTTTGTCGACTACAAAGCCGCCTTCGACAGCCCAATAAGGAAGCACCTGTACTCCACCATGTCTGAGTTTGGTATTCCTGCAAAACTAATACGACTTTGACACTGAGCAACACCAGAAGTGCAGTTAAAATCGGGAAGGACCTCTCCTCACCATTTGTTACCAAACCAGGCTTCAGACAAGCTGATTCCTTATCGTGCGACTTTTTCAACCTAATGATGGAAAAGATCATCCGAGCTGCTGATCTGAGACGTAGTGGCGCAATATTCTACAAGAGTGTTATGCTGCTTGCGTATGCTGAGGACATAGATATCATTGGCCATAATACGCGCGAAGTCAGTGCAGCATTTTCCAGATTAGAAAGAGAGTCAAGTCGAATGGGTCTGTCAGTGAATGCAGATAAGACGAAATACTTAGTGTCAACAAACAAACAGTCCCAGCGTCTTGGAACCCACGTTACCGTTGACAATACCTCATTCGAGGTTGTGAAGAACTTCGTTTATCTCGGATCCAGCATTAATTCAACCAACGACATCGGCATTGAGATCAAACGAAGAATGACTCTTGCCAACAGGTGTTACTTTGGGCTCAGTAGGCAATTGAGAAGCAGAACCCTCTCTCGACGAACGAAAATCACGCTCTATAAATCGCTCATCATGCTCGTCCTACTTTACGCATCACAAACCTGGACGCTGAGCAGTTTAGATGAAAAGACTTTAGGAGCATTCGAGAGAAAGATTCTTCGTAAGATCTACGGACCAATCTGCGTCAATGGCGAGTACCGAATACGGTGGAATGTTGAACTGTATTAGCTGTACGCTCACATCGACATAGTCAAGCGCATTAAAATCGAGCGTCTTCGCTGGCTTGGTCATGTTCAGCGCATGAAAGACGATGCTCCAGTGAAGAAAACATTCGATTTGGTACCCAGCGGCGGTCAACGCAAAAGAGGACGACCGCATCTTCGTTGGAAAGACCAAGTAGAGGACAACCTGACGAAGCTTGGAATTTCCAACTGGCGCCAGCAAGCGAAAAACAGAAATGGCTGGCGCAAATTCTTAGATGAGGCCAAGACCGACATACGGTTGTAGCGCCAACTAAGTAAGTTTCTCAAGGTTCAGTTTTGGGTCCTATCTTGTTTTCAAATATTTTTATTCTCTTTTCTCTCAAAAATTCTCTAGTCAGGCTTGTCACTCCTGTGATACAGTGTTTAACTTTATGATTGCAGTTAAAAGTGATTTGGAAATCTTAAGACATTGGTTCACTACTCACAAATTAGATCTAAGCGACAAAACAAAACTCATGATTTTTAATGTTGGTGGTAAAAAAGCTGGACTTAACAACTTCACGTTTCACTGCGCAAACTGTGAAAAGTTTTCAGTTTGTAAAGATATTTGTGGTTCACAAAATAACATTCACACTTGTATTGAATCCAGTTCTTGTTCCACAAATTGCTTTCGCATCGACTGCGTTAAAAGTTTTAAATATCTTGGATTAATAATCGATTGGAAAATGAATTGGATTGATCACACAGCCGCTCTAAAGAAATATCTAAGCACTGTTACCAGACAAATGTATCATTTAAAAAATTGCTGTTCTGAAAAATTTTCAACATGTAATTACTATGGCATTTTTTATTCGAAATTAGAATATGGCTTAGCATGTTGGGGAGGTACGCATAGTAATAAAGTACATCCTCTACTTACTGCTCAAAAACATATCATCCGCATAATATGTAAAAGGAATCGTCTTGCAAGTAGTTTTCCACTATTTAAACAACTAAATATATTACCTGCAAAACATCTTTTTTTTTATAAAGTTTTAAACATATTTTTTTATTAGTTCCGGCTATCTGATGAATAGATGTTAAGCAAATTATAACCTAAGAATAAATTACCTTAGCAGGACTCAAGTTCCGCCTCATGACTTGCAACACTTTTTGTCGTCTTATACGTCTATAGCACCCAGGCTGTTCAACCGCCTCCCAAGCAATTTAAGGTGCCTTCGTAATAAATTTGCTTTTCTAAAACAGACGAAATCGTGGCTTTTTGATCTGTCCTATGACGATGTAAATTCTTTTCTTAATTTAATAATCTAGTAACTAAATACATAAGTTTTTATTGTTCATTTTAATTTATTTTTCTATTTATATATAATTTTGTATTAATTTATATTGAATGACCCCATGTAGCTTACATACTTTAATCAGAAACTGCATTCGGTTCTAGTTCCTTGAGAACTACAGAGTGCAGACTTAACATTAATTTTTAACTTATTTGTGATATAAGTGTTGTAATTATAATCATGTCTATTTTTAAAACTAATAAATAAATACTTGAATTGAATACTTGAATACTTGAATACTTCTCCTTGTAAAACATGTGGTAAGTAAGGCCATTGGTGATTTTATTGTTGTTTATACAAGTCACAAAAGTGTTTGCTATTCTGCGTTCATTTACTTTCAATTGAAGATATGCATATATGAGTTAAATAAGAATTTATTGAGAACATTGAACTGCTTTTGACAGGAACGATAAGCTAATTTAATTTAATTTAACTCTCGATTTTCTCCATGCAGGATTTGTTTTTTTTTTCAAATTTGTTTTTAGGTACCCAACTGTGCACACAATCATTATTGACTAAGAGAAAATAGTCATATATATCATCAATATCCTTCCCGAATACATTTTCCCACCAGGAGACTGAACTTAGAGCTCTATTTGATTTGTCGAAATTGGCTTTATTATAATAGTTACAAATATACACTAGACGTTAAGGTTTAAAAGTTATAAATAGAGAATTCAAGACCTAATGATACGACATGGTGAAAATTATTACCAATTAACCCTCATCCGACCCTCAAAAAAAATCACAAACTTTAATGGGTGGAATTTCACATAATTCACTAAAAATTGTTAATTTTCTTTTATATGCTTTTATTTTGTTGAATCACAGTTTATTATTTACAGTTAGTGTAGTTTATTATTTACAGTTACAAAAGTAGAAAGCCGTTTTATGCTCACCGCATATATTTTTGTTGCAGGAAGGAATATGCTTTTCGGTCCTTTTTTCGCATATAGGTTAAATTTCACCCGAAGGTCGCTTAAGTTAGTTTTCAAATATATACCGTTATGTTTTATCAACCATAATATTGATAACACATTCTAAAAGAAAGGGACATTTTATACAAATACCATCATTTAATTTTTGCATAAAAAATCAGCTAGGTATAGCGTTTTAAACTTCAAAATGGGTGAAATTTCACATGAAGGTTGCTTAAGCTACTTTTCAAATATTTGCCGTTGTTTTATCAACCATAATATTGATAACACATTCTAAAAGAAAGGGACATTTTATACAAATACCATACATTTAATTAATTTTGTATTAAAAATCAGCTAGGTATAGCGTTTTAAACTTCAAAATGGGTGAAATTTCACCCGAGGGTCGGATGAAGGTTAAGGGGGAGGGAGAATCTTGAAAAGCAATGAATCTTTCTTTGTTGATTCGATTAATTAATGTCAAAAATATATGTTTTTATAAAAATTTAGCATCACTTTAACTTAAACCTAATGAAAAAGCAACCAGTTCTCTCGCTTAGAAGAGAGCGCAATGTGAGCGACAAACTGAAAATAGAAACAGACCCAGCGGTAAAATTAATTCGAATTTTGCAACTGATCCGAATGTTTCCTATAATTGCCTTCACACAAATATATTTATTTTGTCGTACATCCTATTGTTAGCGGTCCTTATAAGGTTAGCAGGTCATTATAAGCAAAGAATTTAAGCAAAGCATAAACTCATAGAGTAGTGATGAACGTGTAGTAGACACTTCGTATTTTAACGGAAACACGATAGAGTGAATGAGACAATTACTTTTGCTGTCGCTATCACTGACAGAATGAAAAGCATGAAAGCGAATGAGTTGAAATAATGACAACGAATAAGTTGCCAGGTAAGCCACAAAAATACGAAAATTCTGTTTGGAATGCAAAAGTTCTGTAAACGTTCTGTTCTTATATCTGGCAACAATTTCAGTTTCAGCTGTTACAAATTTTATTAGTTGGTGTGCTTTCAAAGTGATTTGCAAATTGTTTAATATTGAATTTAAAAAACGCTAAAAAACCATAAAAGTAATGCAAAGATACTAAATTATTTACAAATATACTCAAATAAACAATAGTGAAAAGATTGTTTGTGCAAAGTTTAAGTAAAAGCTAAGAAAAACTATTGAATTAGTGGCCGAAATTGAAAACGTTTGGCAAAAAAAGAGCAGGACAATATTAGAGGAAAAAAAGAAAAGCTTCTAAATTATTTAACAACTGATTTAAATGAAGTTGAAATGGAATTGCCTTGTACAACTAAGGAATTCATTGTTTCTAAACAGCAGACATTGTCAAGTACAGTTAAGGAATTTAATTCTTTTTTAACACAAGCTGCAGTTTTTTAATCTTGAAACACAAGTAAAGGAAGGAATCACTGAAACGTGAAATGTTTAAATAAAAGAAATTGTTTCTTATTTATTTATTCGCCAATTGTAGTACTAATCTCATTCCCACTTACAATGTTTCATTACAGGACTGATCTGAACTCGCTTACAATGTTTTAACACATGACTGATCTGGCTCTGACTTACAATGTTCATACACAGGATTGATTTGACTCTTCTTTACAATGTTTTTATACAGGACGGATCTGACTCTCAGTTACAATGTTTTTAAATAGGACTGATCTGACTCCCACTAACAATGTTTTAATACAGGACCAATCTGACCCTCACTTACAATGTTTATATTTAGGAATGATCTGGGTGGCTATGACAAGCCTTTGTAAATGTAAATATAATTTCGATACAGAATTAGAACGTATCCGACATACATTGTATGGGAGAGAGAACCTATCTAGTCATGGGTCATTTTACCACTGGGGAGTAGTTTTTTCCTCTTTCTACGCTCATCTGAAAACGTAATTGAGAACGAACTTATATCATAGTCAGTGTGACCAGAGTGGAATATTATATTCCACTTTGGCATATTTAAACTTCGGGAAGCATATTTTTTTTTTATAAAAATATGCAGCACAAAAAGTGGAATATTTTTCGTATGATTATATTTTTCAAAATTCACAAAAATTGCAATAAAAAAAATGTCTATTTGGTTACTAAATGGTTATTTTTTGGCTATCGACACTTTATATTTTTTCATCTCTGAACCACCTTGTAAAACGCAATATAAGGAATTTATTTTGTGGTTAACTTCTTCGTTGTCAATTTTATTGCAATTCATTTAATAACTTCACGCAGCTTAAAAAGTGAAGTAAATTTGCTTATATGTTTGTTTGGTTAGATTTTTTTATGGATTATGTTACAGCAGTAAGTAATTTACTTCAGAAAACATTAGGGGTATTCACGATGTGTTGTATTTTCCCTTGTATTGTTTATTTTTGATAAATTTGATATTTGTAGTAAATTTTGTAATATAACAAAAACAAAATGCACAGTTTTCAAAATACAACCCTGTGGAAAATATACAACGATGGAACACTATTGTATTCTGTGTAAATTTCGTTGTGTATTGGATCAGCTGATTATACAAGCATTTCTACTCAGCATGGAGCAAGCTAAAGGCTACGCTGTGAATTTATTTAATAAAAATTAATATATATTATTCTTTCATTTCAATTTTTGTATGATTTCCTTTAGTTAAATGATGATTTAAATTAATATTTCCAAACAGTAGTACATGCAAAAATCAGCTGATTTTAAAAATATAATATGTACTTTACTGAAGGTTCGATCACAATAAGTTGTAAGTATTTTAAATTTTGCAAATTTTGCACCACATCGTGAATACCACTATTATTGCTAACAATAGCTATTTCATTTAACTATTTTAAAATGTGGATTCAAAACAATAAAGCAGAAAAAAGTGATTGATCAAAGTTCGGAATCTGAAGATTTATCAAAATTTTTGCTTTTCTCGCTTAGCTTACCATTTAGCAATGCTGAGGTTGACAACATTTTTAGTTATATGAATCTTTCTTATTTAAACGAAAATTTTAAATAGAATGCAAGAAGAACTCTGAAATAATGTAAAAACACGGCTGCATGTTCAAAACAAGTGTTGTAATACCTATCAAATACCAGATAGCTTAATAAAAAAATTTAGAAATGCGAATTTCTATGATAATAATACAAGCAACAATTTAAGAATTGACCTTGAAGATGTGCCTGAATTTTTGTTTTGTATATTGTATATCGTTAAGCAATATACAATTCAATTTCATGTGAAATTTCACTCAAATCTCCATACAAAGTATGACAGCTGCGAAACAAGCGTGGACATTTTCACAATACTTTCGTCAGGGCAGTACTATGTTCCGCAGCGTGAAATTATCGCAACATGTTTCTGAGCAACATTTTTTCACGACAATTTAATTGTACTGCCTATTTATTTTGAAGTGAAAAGAGAGATATCATATGAAATCTCCTAACTTATTCTCTGAGTCTCTCTGAGAAATGTTGCCATAGAAATTCCTCGCAACAAACTTTAAGTCAGAAGTTTCACGCAACAAATAAATAGATGTTGCCAGCGAAATTTCACGCAAACGAACAGAGTACTAGGCTTTACTTAAAATTCAAAAAACCATAACAATGTTTATAATTTTTTATAAGAGAAGAAAATAAATTTAAGTGCGATAGTAATCAAATAAATAAATGTTTTTAAACTTGCTTCTGTGTTTTTTTTATATGCATATTTAGACTTATTTAGATATATATCTTTGAAATTGAAAGTGGAATATTTTTGTGAAATATAAAAATTGAAAGTGGAATATTTAGCATATTTTTTTTTAACAAAAAGCATATTTTTTTCAAAAATCTTCTGGTCACACTGATCACAGTGTAAAAAAAAAAAAAAACCTAACGAAACAATGCTGAAATTGATTGTATAGGAATAGTAAAAAAAACTTTATAAATTTCTCAATCGCTTGCACTTAGGGCTTTTAGAATTTTGTTAATAAAACGTCGTTTATAGTTGAAGGAGTGTAAAATTTTGCAGGAACATGTACTTTGATACGGTGCATCATAATTAACCAAAAAGTCGATTTTGAATTTTTTGTTGTTACGCCTTCTTTCATTTTAGATGAAAATATGAATCAACAATGCGTGAAGTACATCACTTCACCTGTTTAAATCAAGTTAATTTCTAGAAAAAACCATTCCGTGCACTCCTTATCTTTATTCTTATTCACAAAGCAAATTTATGTTTACACGAGTCAGATTCGTGATAAGCGCACAAGTGGTTAAGAAAAACAATGTTTTTAAAACTTTACTTTTTAGGGCCTTTAGTAAAGTAATTTCCAAACAAAAAAAAGTAAAAAAATCAAAAAAAGTAAAAAAAAAAAATCTTTTATAAACCCATTTACAAACAAATATGAGTGCAAATTAAGGTTTTTTTAAACTCTTTTCAAAAAAGGTTCCTTTTTGAGATTCACTTTAGTCTGTTAAATGATTCGAAACGGTTTCATTTCTAATCGAAAAGTTTCTGGGAAAATGAACAGCACAGCTTTAGTGCTCGTTAAAAGTTAAACACATTTTTGCTGTATTTCTTTTTCCACAAAAGGGTATTTCATCTCGGCTGTGTAAGTAGCTGCGTGTTAAACTTATTGAAAGTGGAAGAAACAATTTTCTTTGCATGCATGAATTTACCGAAATGCTCTTGTTGTTGTTGTTTTTGTGGTTGTTGTTGTTGCAATTAATGCCTCCAGCAATAAATATTTGTTATGAATGTTTTTTATTTAGATTTGAACCAATCTTAGATTTGGTAACTTTTTAAAAAACATCTTAGAAATTTCTAAAAAACTTTACACATGTTTATACAATTTTAAAACACATTTTGTTTCATTTAAATTTTCAGTATTTTTCGAATTTTTTCTAGGTATAAAACCTTGAAGTTCTTTCAAAAATGTTTCACATAACAATAAAATGTTTTTTATGGAGAAATCATCATTAGGTAGAAAATTACAAAAATAAGGGTGTCTTAAATGAAAACTAAGAAGTCTGGTGGATTTTGAATGTTCTATGAGTGTTCACTATATCTCAATCGAAAGAGCAACCTCAAAAATACCTGAATGTGAAACTTGAGAAATATATTATTTAGCACCCGTTAATAGAATTACCGCTGAAGTTTGGTGTACATGAAATCTGCAGTTGTGATGTCAAAGGATTAAGACACCACATTCTTTAAAAAATTACACAAATTCGCTTATAAAAATGTTGCTTATAAAGATTTAACACATATCAGAATGACAACAAAAAAAGTTTATACAATAACAAAGAAACATAAACTAATCTCTAGTAACGAAAAGAAACTAGAACCAAACACAAAAAAGTGTACAAACGAGAAGCTCATCTAATCCCGACACATCCTTGCCATAACAATTTGTACTGTCGTCAAACCGAAATGCAAATGAAGTGCGAGCTTTGACGAGGGTTGAGTGCAGAAGGAAAAGAACACAAACACACACACACACACACACACACACACACACACACACACACACACACACACACACCCTGCTTAGGCTGTAAAGACCTTAATCCCAGCTTATAAGAAGCACACATTCATACACTACACACACGCACATCCACTCACACTCTGACAACGCAACACACCGCAACGAGCTAAACTTCAGTTTTAATACAAATTGCAAACTTATCGATTACTCATGCGACACAACAGGAACCACGTAATGCGGTTACGTTACGTTCAACAACGTTCTGTGAGTAAAACAGCCAGCAGCGTAGCATTTGAGGGGAAAAAAACAGGAAACGGAAGCCAGCAGACAAGTCAAAGTCAAAGCGTCGCGACGCTTCGCACAGTGAGTCAGTTAGTCGTCCCATAGACAAAAACCGATCTATTTTTTGTTAGCCAAAAAGGAAATATAGATATCATTTCAAGGGAAAAACAGCCGCTAAAAAAATTTCATTTTGCGTTCGCAGGAGCTTCTAAAAAAATTACTGTTTTTATATAAAATTTATGTTTTGTCCCATCTAGACAAAAGAGGAAAAATTACAAAAACTAAAATTTGAGAACAACACCGTTAAAGTTTTTTTTTGTACGCCCGACTTTAAGGATACTGAGGTCTTCGCGTCCGATTTCGTGGTTTTCAGAGACGATGGTCTCGACAAAGATGATCTCTCCTCAGGTCGTGGTGTCCTTCTCGCTATTCACAATCGCTTCAATCCAACCATTATAAAAACTCCCACACTGCCAACTTTGAATTTATATGTGCCAAAGTTTGCATCGCAAAACGTAATGTATTCATTATTTGCTGTTATATTCGCCCGTCTCAACCAGTGAATGGTTATCAGCTCGCAGTAGACGCAATAGATTCACTTTTGTACCTTATGGATCCATTTGACACCGTTATTTTTCTGGGAGATTTTAATCTTCCCAACCTTCAATGGGTCCTCTCTGATGATGAATCCTACTATCTTTCTTCAAATCCTACCTCTGAAAAAGAAATTTTTTTTACTAGTTGTATTTCAGACTGCGGCCTTTACCAGTTGAGCGGAGTTACTAACAATTTAGGTAGACAACTAGACCTAATTTTTTCTTCGGATTTAGATAACTGCGTAGTCTCCGCAAGTAACCATCTTCTTTCAACACTCGATCAGTACCATCCACCATTATCCCTTATCTTATCATATAACATTGATATCAAAAATACACATTTCGAACACTCGTACAGCTTTAACTTTCGGAAAACTGATTTTGTAAAACTAGAAATTTTATTCAGTAGAATCGATTTCCAACATCTCTTCGATAATGCTCATGAAAGCGTTAATACTGCAGTTGCTCACTTCTATGACATAATTTTCGACTGCTTCACACATTCTGTCCCCTTCACCAGGCAGAAAAACTTTTCGTCATGTCCTCCCTGGTACAATAAGAAACTACGTGTACTCCGCAACAAAAGGAACAAACTATGGCGCGCATATTTAATTTATCGTTCTTCTCTTGATCTCACAAATTATCTTCACGCCTTTAACCTTTTTTCCGCACTCTGTGAAACGCTATCGAGTCTTATCTTGCTCATATTCAAACTAAATTGCTGTCGGATCTTAAAAGCTTCTACAAGTTTATAAATATTAAAAGAAAATCTGACAACTACCCATCTACCCTTACTTTTTCGGACATCTCCTCAGACAACCCGGAAATAATTGCAAACCTATTTGCAAATTTTTTTAGTCAGTCATACACTAATCATAACGACGAACTAGACTACGAGTATTTTTCTTTGTTAAGGAACTGTCCTCAAACGTCGCTAACTTCTGTTGATATTACACTAGCTGATGTGTTAGAAAAGATAAATAATCTGAGGGACGATTATTCTCCAGGACTCGATGGCTTGCCTGCTATTGTTATAAAAAAATTCGCGGACGTGTTGGCTAATCCCCTATTGGCTCTTTTTCAACTTTCTATTTCTAATTCCATTTTTCCTAAGTTGTGGAAGAGCTCATACAAAATACCTCTGCATAAGAAAGGACCAAGAAATGATATTTCCAATTACAGACCTATTGCAAAACTTTCATGTACTCCAAAAATGTTTGAAAGCATTATTTATGACATTCTCTTTTTCCATTGCAAATCTATTTTTCCTCCCAGCCAACACGGCTTCCTCAAGGGAAGATCGACTACCACTAACCTTGCAGAATTCGTTTCAAACGCTCTATGCTCGTTGGAAAGCGGGTACGAAGTTGATGTAGTGTCTACCGACTTTACTAAAACGTTCGACAAAATCTCACATACTATCATTCTTCGCAAGCTTAAAGCCTTTGGTTTTCCATCACTCTTTATATCTTAAATTAAATCACTTCTCGAAGATTGCCGTTATAATGTCATATTTAGATTTTCCAATTCAGATTCTTTTCAGCTACCTCTGGTGTCCCACAAGGTAGTCACCTTGGTCCTTTGTTGTTTATCTTAACAATCTCTGATTTAGATGGCATCATCAAAGAATCCAATCTCTCTGTGTATGCTGATGATATGAAAATCTATCGGCGCATACAAACTAACGACGATTCTCAATATCTTCAAGAAGATCTAGTTAGTTTTTCCACTTGGTGTCAAAAAAATCTTCTAGAGCTCAACGTTAGTAATGTCAAGCTATTACATATTCACGCAAGCATCTCCAGCTTCCCCCAAGAACTTATTACTTACTCGGCAAGCCAGTTCCTCCTGTAAGCTTTTTAAGGGACTTAGGTGTAATATGTGACAAGGAACTTAATTTTAGGTCTCATATTGATAATATCATTAGTAGAGCCAATTCTGCACTGGGTTTTGTGAAACACTGGTCCAGAGAATTCTCCAACCCTTACGTTACTAAATCTCTCTACCTTACCTTTGTTAGACCCATCCTCGAATATGCCAGCCAGGTTTGGTCTCCTATCTACAACATCCATTCTGTGCGAATCGAAGCCGTTCAACGAAGATTCATTAGGTTCGCACTACGCGGTCTTCCCGGTTCTGACAGTTTCAACTTACCTCCTTATGCAGACCGCCTGAAGTTGATTAACATGCAATCTCTTGCAAAACGAAGAGAAGTTGCAGATGTACTCTTCATTCATCAACTTGTATGCGGTACCATTAACTGCACTGCACTACTCCAATTAATATCCTTTAATACCAACCCACGTAACCTTAGGTCTATTGCTCTCTTCCACCTCAACTTCCATCGTACCGACTATGGTTGCAGTGAACCTGTAACCAGGATACTTCGTGTAACTAACAATTTGATCAGCGAATGTGATTTTCATCTGAGCAGATCTCGACTCCGAAATGCCCTTCTAAACTCCAACGCCACTTCTTCTTAACTCCAACGCCATTTTTTCCCCCTCTATAATCTTTTTTTTACAATTAAGATATGATACATATTCCCTGTTAATTATTGTAAGTTCCCTTTATTACTTTTCTCCCCGTATTTCCTTTTTGACGTGTTCTTATAATTACTTTTCTCTGGTGGGCGGATTACGCCCACCACGAATTGGATATCTTTCGAACACTAAAACAAGGAAAGGAGAAAAAAAAAATAAATAAATAAACCCTGTTAGAATAAGTTAAGACTTTGTTAGAATAAGATTAGTTCTTAGTTAATCAGCTTGTATTAAGCTTAACGAATAAATAAATAAATAAATAAATGTTATTTAATTTTATTATATTTTCATATTTCATGTAAACTACCTACTATTTAAAAAATTTGCGTTATCTTAAACTTGAAGCTTATTTTTTTATCCAATGAAATCAAAATCACAAACATTACTATAAAATTAACAAAGTTGGTTGTATGCACATACAATGTACATACTTAAAAATAGTACAAGTACAATAGAACAAGTGTTTCAAAGGAAGAACATAAACTCATAAACAGAGGAAAACTACTTTAAGAGTAGTTTTTCTACATATGATACGAATAGCATATTTGTGTGAAGTAAGTAAGGGATTTATTGGACATTAATCCACCAACCGCTTGCAGAGAGTGAGTACCGTGGAGAATATTGCTGTTGTATCGGCCAGAGTTAATGTAAATCACAATATGTCAAATCGTTGCCATTTTCAACAATCGTGCTTGAGTTATTCGATTACCTAGAAGATTTTACGTAAGGACCTCGGTATGAAACCATACAAAATACAGCTGGTGCACATTGGCGTCGGAAGCGGGGGAAAAGGGGGGCAGTTGCCAACCAGATGAAATTCGCTTCCGACGCGCTTGCTGGTGCAAGAACTGAAGCTGGGTGACCTACCACAACGTCGTTTGTTTAGAGAATGGGCCTAGAAAATGTTGGATGAAGACCCACTTTTTTATCGAAAAATAGTCTTCAGCGACGAAGCTCATTTTTGTCTCAATGCGTACTTCAACAAATAGAATTGCCGAATTTGGTCTAAAGAGCAGCCAGAGGCAGTTCATGAGCTGCAAATGCACACTGAAAAATGCCCTGTTTGATGCGGTTTTTGGGCCAACAGCATCATTGGACCGTATTTTTTCGAAAATAATGAAAATTGCAATGTTACAGTCAAGCTATTAAGGTTAAAGAATTAAACTTGGTTGATATGTGATTTTAACAAAACGGTGCCACATTTCACGAGAGGCGAGTATGGTGAGCAATTACTCTCACGTTTTAGACCAGTTCATTGGCCGCCAAGATCATGCGATTGGACCTCATGACTAGATCTAGACAATTTTTTGTAGGGCTACGTAAAGTCTCTCGTGTACAGGGACAAGTCAACCATAATTGCAGTCCTGGAAGACAACATTACAGCTAACACTGCTGAGATACTGGCCGAAATGCTGGAAAAAGTATGCCAAAATTGGAGCTTTCAGATGGACTACCTCAGGTGCAGCCGCGGGCAACATTTACATATGCATTTACATTTACAAAAGCAGAAATCCGGCGCGCTGCTGCCACGACCCCATTGCCAAACTCACATAAAATGTTACCACAGAACCTGCATGTGTAAATTCAGTTCGAATACTGAATTCCGAGGTTTTGCTACCTTTAATTTTTAAGTAATTTGATATCGCAAATTTGGGCTGTATGGGATGTCCCACGCCCCCTTGTCCAACACCCACAAAATTTTATCAGTAAAACTGCATTTGGTCTAACCTGACTTAAGGCTCAATAAACGATTTTAAACTATCAAACAACTAGAGTTTGTATTTATAATCAAGAATAATTTAAACTATCAAACATTTAGAATTTGTATTGAAGTCATAGAAAATTAACATAATCTTATTATTATATATAGGCAAACACCAAATGTTGTCGTACACTTTTTCGACACTAATTTTAGAATAAGGCAATGAAACTTATATCATTTGAAAGGTACTTCGCTCTATATGTGCAGAATCATTTTAGATTTTAAATTTATGACCTCTGACCCGAAATATTGACTTTGAAAGTTTGTATTATTTTTAATAAGTAATCTCAGGGCTAAGAAGAGGTAGAATAGTGAATGATGTATCAAATGAAAGATCTGTCTGCACAGTATGATAACATTTGAGACTGGTGACCTACAACCTGAAATATGAGAGTAAAAAAAAGCATTTATTAAATAAAAGCTAAACTGTAACATATGGAAAATATAATGTAAGCGGGAATTTTAGACATTGATAAGGTGTGCAAGAAACACTTCCAACATTTTGCGTCATCTCTTACGGATACCCTACAATAAGCATTTTTTTATACAACAAGAGTGAATGTATATTGTGATGGTAAAATTTCTTACAAATAGTAAAGTCTGAAAAATTTTCGTTAATTTGGCTTACAAATTATAGCGATATCTTGAAAACTATAGATGTTCTCAGTACAACGTATTTTTGTATGAAAAGTCGTTGGTTAAGGAATATAACGCTATACAAAAGCTGTCATGGTAATATTTTCCACGGATATTATGTTAAAAAAATCCCCTTAAAATGACATTCAAATAATATAGATATTTATTTAATAAAATTTCGATCTTCTCAGTACAACGTATTTCCTTGAAGCAAGGCCATCGCCTCAGAATGTGAAAAAAACTATTGAAATTTCAAGTTTTGACTTTGCAAGCAAATATCTAAGCCATTTCTTAATCGATTTTCAACACATTTTCTTTGGCTGAAAGATCAATTAATTTACTTTGAAGAAATAAGAAAAGATTTACCGTTATCTTACCAATTCAATGTTTTATATGGTTTTAAAAATACCTCTAAAATACTAAGTTTTTGCTCAAAAAATAGGCCAAACGTTTTTGTTGTTGTAATATTTTTTCTTATAATCTTTTCTTTTTTCCCACTCTTTCATATGACATATCATTTATTAGAAAAATTGCGTCATTTTAACACATAATGCAAAAAATAGTTTCTATCATCGAAACTCCTATGATTTTTTTGATGAAAATTCAATTTTTCAAAATGTTGTTTTTATATTTTCTACAAAGTTATACAGCTTAAAAAATAATTTCTGTGGAAAAAATTTTCAAATATTTCAAATCACTCCAAAGTTATATACACAAATCTATGTTTTAAGCCATTTGGTTATGTATGAAAATAGGCATAGGAGAAACAGTTTTTCCGTTTTTCTGAGCCGATTTTGATAATTTTTTAAATAAATTAGAGTAGGGAGAAGAAGTTCACCGAATAATTATGTGACCTAAAATATGAGCGTTGAAAGAATATGTTAAGATGTTATTTTATATATAGTACAATACTTATGTCTACTTTGTTCATATATACTTGTATGCTTGCAATCATAACAAACTTGAATTGTATTCATTTATTTTTATTATACTTCAAATATTTTCTGAATTTAAATCATTGAATAAAAGTATTTCAATCGATAACGTCTTTCAGGTTATGGGCCCAGGCAACGAATTCTAAAAAAAAAAAAAAAAAATTGTATTTTGTGAAACTAGCTGAATTTGCTCTTATATAATGGCTGCGTCGTCTGTGCGAATTGAATTGTTGTCAAAGAATAATTACGACACATGGTGCATGCAAGTGGAGGCACTTCTAATAAAAAAATGATTTGTGGCAATATGTAAATGGTAGTTTCGTCAAGCCGGGGGTTGAAGGCGAAGATGTTGAAAATTGGTCAATTCAGGACAAAAAGGCCAAAGCCGATTTAATATTATCAATTCACTCATCTGAGTTAAAACAGATTCGAGGATGCGAGACTTCGCATGAAGTTTGGATGAAGCTAAAATCGATTTATGGACTTCGACAGGCTGGTCGTCAATGGTATTTAAAGCACCAATTAATGTTCTGTACGGAAACTCTTCACTTAACTCATCATTTGACGTACAATCAAAGTGTTCGTTAACATCTGCTGGCGTTGCTATTGCATTACACTGAATCATACCAAATTGTTTTAACAATCCATTTACATAACCTGTCTGTTTCAACATTATTTCACCATTGATCTGATTGATTTCCAAACCTAGACAGAACTTTGCTAATCCGAGATCTTTTAACTCAAACTCATCAAGTAATTGATGTCTCATTCGATCAATATTTTCATTATGACATGCTGCAGTCCAGATTGAGTGCATTTTTTTGGCCAGAAGCTATTTCTACGGCTTGTCATATTCGTAACCGATGTCCTACAAGTAGTTTAAATGGAAATATTCCTTATGAATTATGGAATGACAAAAAGTTGCAGATAAACTATATTCGTATTTTTGGGTCGAAGGTAATGGTTTTAAATAAGGATCCTAGTAATGATAAACTTGCGGAACGGGCATTTGAAGGTGTTTTCGTCGGATATCCTATAGATAGAAAAGGATATAAAGTATGGATTCCGACGACTCGAAAAATAATATTTGCACGTGACATCAAATTTTTGGAAGAGACAGATATAAAATCTTTTGAAAATTGTTACATAGAAGATTTATTTTCATCTGCAGAAGAGATCAAAGAGAGCGGCGAAAATCATCCGGCAGAAATTGAATTTTTGACACATTCATCGGATTCAATAGAATTTAAAAATAATGAAGTAGAAGAAACTAATCATCCGATAGATAAAATTTCTGCTAAATCATTGGAGTTTAGAGAAAGAGAGAAGTGTGTAGCGACAAATGACAATGAAGACAGTAGAGCACATGAAAGGGCACCTGGTCGACCGAGGTTATTACGCACGGGAAGTAGAGGGCGTCCAAGAAAGTCATATCAAATACGAGCTTTACCACTTAAAAATAAAGTTCTCATTGATGAAACGGAAGCCGAAGTCAATGCAAGTGATGCAGAATGTGATGATTTTCAAGATGCTTTATTTGCTGGTATAGCTGAGGTAAGTGTTTCTTATGCTTTGAAGGGTGATGAAAGAGATGAGTGGAAAGATGCAATTGAGTCTGAAGTGATGAGTCTAGTCAAAAATGATACATGGGAAATTATAGAATGCACCGAACGTGAAAATATTGTCGGATGTCGTTTGATTCTGTCCAACAAGTACGATGCAAATGGAAAGTTGGAGCGACGCAAGGCACGATTAGTGGCCAAAGGATATAGCCAAAAGTTTGGTATAGACTATCATCAAACTTTTGCACCGGTAGCTAGATTGGAGACAATAAGACTATTATTGGCACTATCCGTGGAGTTTGGTCTTAAAGTTTGGCAGTTTGATGTGGTGACAGCATATTTAAATGGTTCTTTAGAGGAACGAGTCCTAATGCAAGTGCCAGATATTTTAATCGAAATGTTAGAGCGTATTGTAATTAAACACAGTGAGAAATCAGATATTGGTGAAAAAGCCAGAAAAATGCTGTATGGTTTGAAGAATGGTGGTAATGCTTGCAGACTAATAAAAACATATCCGGTATATGATCGCCGATCTTGAATGCAGCACGTCATAATGAAAATATTGATCGAATGAGACATCAATTACTTGATGAGTTTGAGTTAAAAGATCTCGGATTAGCAAAGTTCTGTCTAGGTTTGGAAATCAATCAGATCAATGGTGAAATAATGTTGAAACAGACAGGTTATGTAAATGGATTGTTAAAACAATTTGGTATGATTCAGTGTAATGCAATAGCAACGCCAGCAGATGTTAACGAACACTTTGATTGTACGTCAAATGATGAGTTAAGTGAAGAGTTTCCGTACAGAACATTAATTGGTGCTTTGATGTATTTGTCAGTGGCAACAAGACCTGATATTTCAAATATTGTTTCGAGGTTAGCACAATTTGTTAATAAACCACAAAAATGTCATTGGGCAAGTGCTAAACGCGTCCTTCGGTACCTTTCTGGAACTTCGGATATTGGTCTTTTATACAAGAAATCTGGTGAGCTGTTAAAGGGATATACGGATGCTGATTGGGCAGGCTGCATTCAAGATCGGCGATCATATACCGGATATGTTTTTATATGTAGTGGCGCTGCTATAACTTGGAAGTCCCAAAAGCAAAGAACGGTCGCCCTTTCTTCTACAGAAGCTGAATACGTAAGTTTAGCAGAAGCAGCAAAGGAAGCAGTATATTTGCATCATCTTTTCAATGAGTTGGGACTGCAAAACTGGGCTAATATTACCATTTTTGTTGATAATCGTGGTGCTCAGTGTTTGGCAGATAATCCAGTTTTTCATACTCGCACAAAGCATATTCATATTAAGCATCACTTTGTGCGTGAGTCAGTTGCAGCTAAGTTTTTTATATTAGAGCATGTGTCAACGCAAAACATGATTGCAGACATATTAACAAAGCCCTTGACAAAAGTTAGTCATTTGCGGTGCTTGGTCGGATTAGGTCTACTTGTAAAGGACGACATGCGTTTTGAGAGGGCGTGTTAAGATGTTATTTTATATATAGTACAATACTTATGTCTACTTTGTTCATATATACTTGTATGCTTGCAATCATAACAAACTTGAATTGTATTCATTTATTTTTATTATACTTCAAATATTTTCTGAATTTAAATCATTGAATAAAAGTATTTCAATCGATAACGTCTTTCAGAATATTTCTGAAGTAAAACCTAAAATATAAGAAATGAAAGAACATGGCGTAATAGGAAATTTTAGACATTAATACAATGCACAAAAATCATTTTTCGCTATCTCTTATGGATACCCTACAATAAGCATTTATTTATGTAACAAGTGTGAATATATATTGTGATGGTGAAATTTCTTACAAATAGTAAATTCTGAAAAATTCCATTTATTTTGACATCAAAGTTATTACGATATCTCGAAAACTGTAACTTTTCTCAGTACAACGTATTTTTATATTGAAATTTCAGATTTTCTTAGTACAGGACATTTTATTAAGGCAAAAATAACACCTCAAAATGAGAAAAACTATTAAAATTTCAGAAAGTTGGTCGAATTTCGGCCACAGGCGATACTAGTAATAAATAATAAGGTCATATAGAAAACTTTCAACTGCATTTGTACACTGAGATCGAATACTGAATTCCGAGAGCTGTCTGGGAGGTAACACGACCCCATGTTTTACGCCCACTAATAACCGTATTCTAGCAAGGTGACTATTGTTACCCATTTTTTTTAAAATTTCTATGTGTTTGTTGTAATTTTTTTATTTCAAAACAAAATTTGAAGCTCAAAAATAATAAATTTTGATAAAAATTTTCACCTGCTTTGCAGAAATAATAAAAATGCTGGGTAACAAACAATTGTCAATTTGCTAGAATAGGGCCGTAAATTTGATCAGTGAAACGGCATGCGTAAATCGTGGTCGAATACTGAATTCCTAGGTTGTGCGGCCAAAACTCCAAAGCTATTCGATATAACAAATTTTAGCTGTATTGGAAGAGCCACGCCCTTTTTTCCTCTTTAAACCTGGCCTGAGCAGAAGTCTTCCTCTCTGCTTAATATCGAAGCAATCGGCACGCTAGTAGTGCTTTTATTGGCGTCAATATACCTTGCATGCTCTCTGTTTTGCTGAATGCTTCTGTAAGGCCTACCTTTTGAAGTTTTAGAGTCTTTTAATAATATTTTATATGAAAATTTTTTTAAGAAAATTTGGAAAAAATTATAAATGATCAGTAGCTCGTTCCTGTACCAAAATCGGCAAGTTACCGATTTGTGTGACATCAGCTGCTATCGATCCCTAGTTACCGCTTTCGTGACAACTAATGTTTCTCTACGTTTAAAACGGTAAAAACTCGGACCATGATGAAAAAGAACACAAATCGAGAAGAAAAGTTGCGAAATTGAGTCAAATGACAAGCAGCTGTTTACTTTATAAAACTTTTTAATAAAAAGGTGCTTGTCTTGTCAATAAAAAGTGAATATTTGCAGTTTAAGAAAATTAATTATGTTATAATGATGTGTATTAATGGTTGCGGAAATAACCAGCGATTATAAATGTAAATAATTTTACACTTAGTACTGTAAAGCAAAAACTTAGCAAATTTTTGCAACCGGGTACTTTTTTATAGCTCAAACATATACTGTTTTGCTAATATTTTTAACTTTTATTTAAATAGACATTACACGGTGTTACAAAAAATAAATTTTTTTCTGTCCTATGAACCAAATTAACATATTCGGAAAGAGGGGGAAAAATAAAAATACACGTTTATCGTCGATTTTCATGTACACGTCAGAATATTTTTTTTTTTTAAGTTTGAAGTATAAAGCTCGTAGTGGCCTGTGTGGAAGCCTTTGGACCGATTTCAAACCCTTTTTCAGTGATCTAATCGAGCTGATTTTTTGCAGGCAGACTCGTGGAAATGTCTGTAGCACGTCAAATTTTTTAAAAACAATTTTTATGAATTCTCAGATTTTCCCCAATTTTTATTATTTTTGAAAAAAAAAATATTTTTTTCACTTTTCTTAGCATAACTTGAAGGGACTCCAAATTTTTAAACTACTAAAGCGTTAGGAAAAATTTTTGATATTTGATTTTAAAATAACAGCCGCTCGTGATCGAGGTAGCACTATTCCATATGACCAATTTTTTAGATTGCACGAAGATCGGGAAAAAAACTTGGCTTATTGTTGTGACATTGATTTGCTGTTTGCAAAAATCGGTTACCCACATATTTCAGAGGAGTGGTGACTTTTCATCGATGCATCGGTCAACAGCCTTAAAGTCGTGCTGCTTCATATCGGCAACACACATCCATCTGTCCCGATCGCATATGCCACAAACCTCAAGGAAACATACGAAGGCATGGAATTAATATTACAGTTGATAAAGTACAAAGAGCATAATTGGAAAATATGGTGCGATCTGAAAGTGGTCGGTTTACTCATGGGTGTTAGGCGTGGATTTCCAACCCACCAGTGCTTTTTGTGTACATGGGAAGGTCGAAAAAGAGATGAGCATTACACTGAATTTAAGTGGAAGCCGCGAACATGCTACAAAGTAGGCGTAGACAGTATAGAGAATCTACCATTGGTGCAGCCGTCTCAAATCATTTTGCCTCCATTACACATTAAGCTCGGTCTCGTATCAAATTTTGTTAAAAAACTGGATCGTGATGGCGAGGCCATTGCAACTTTGCGCAACATTTTCCTGAAATTGAGCGGCGCAAAGATTCATGCAGGTATTTTTTTTAAGAAGTCATTCAGTAACTTTATGTTTTTTAATGATTTTTTTGATTTAAGGTGTTTTCAATGGTCCACAGATAAAACAAATAATTGCAAGTTCTGAATTTTCATCAAAATTAAATGCTATGGAACAACGTGCATGGAAAGGTACAGTTGCCGTTATTGAGCAGTTTCTTGGCAACGAACGAGCTGCCAATTATAAAAATATTGTCGCAGAAATGATTTCGGCATATGGCGAAATGGGCATTTTAATGTCGCTAAAGATCCATTTTCTTCACAATCATTTAGATTTTTTTCCCTGATGATTTAGGAGCTTGTAGCGATGAGCATGACGAAAGGTTCCATCAGGACATTGGGGCTATTGAAAAGCGCTTTAAAGGAAAAGACATTACGCTTATGCTTGGCGAATACTGTTGGTCTATTTGTCGCGATACTGAAGCAAATGCTTACAACCGCAAAAATAAAAGGCCTCAATTTCTTTAAAAACATTAAAATTTTTAATGTAACAATTCTTTATTTTTATAAAACAAAAGTAATAAAAAAATTGTTTTTTTAACGAACTGAAACCTTAAAAAAACAATAACCATTTAAAAAAAAAATATATACTTCAAACTTAAAAAAAATCGCCGATACACGTGTATTTTTATTTTTATCCCCTTTCCGAAAAAGTAAATTTGGTTCATAGGACAGAATGAGTGTAACACGGTGTTATTTATAAATTGTATTACCTTTAAAATTTAAATGTTTTTTAAGAACAACAAAATATGTCAATCAGCAAACAATTCGACTTGTATGAAAGTAACCATTTTTACAAGTATATTTTGAGTACTTATAACTTAAAAACATACAACATTACTGACATTAGGTAAATCGGTAGAATTTTCACTTGCCGCAAAGCCAGTGAAAAAAGTGACATATTGTTATCGATTCACTTTACGTACAGAAACACTTTTTTAAAAGGTTCCAATGAAATGAAATTGGAACATGTGATAGCTCATCGATCTGGAACGAACGAATCGAACATAAATCGACTCAGATATATACAGAAACATTGCAGGTGAGAGTGATATCAGAGTGACGTCAAATCGGTAATATGAGTCGGTAATTACGATCGCTACGAGTTACATGAACGAGCTACAGATAAATTTCAAAAAATCTAAATTTAAAAAACAAACAAAAAAAAATTTTTTTTGTCCGAGTTGGGGCTCGAATCCAGGTCTACGAAATCTTACACATTTCATAACATATTATATGAAAACTTTCATATGGAAAAAATCGAAGTCTTTTCTCTTATTTTTGTATGAAAAAATTTTACAAAAAATTAAAAAAATTTTTTAAATGAATAGAAAAATTTGTAAAAAATGTAGATTTTTAAAAAATACAAAAAAAAATTTTTTGGTCCGAGCTGCGTCTCTAACCCGCGCTGCCGAAAACTTACTTTGATTTGTAATTATGCAAAATAAGCTGAAATTGTTAACAACTGCGGTAGATGAGTGGATAAGATGTCGGACCGCCAAATGAGAGGACATTGGTTTAAATCAATAGTTTTTATTTCAAGTTGATATTTATACTGCTTTTCTTTCTAAGGGCGCATTTATAGTGGCGACTTGTTGCTGGACCGGACCGAACCGAGAAGGAAAGCTGGAAAACGCTGCACATACAATTATATGAAACAAGCTCAAAGTGCGTATAGTGCCAGCCGAGCTTGCAACTTCAAGTGACTTGTGCGCTGGTTTCCATCTTCCCGATTGTTGCTTTCTCGCTCGCTCGCACGGTTTGCTTGTGTTTTGATTCATTTTACACGTTGCTTACGCTTGTTATTACTTTCGTTAAATAACATGAAATGGAATAAGAAACAAGGATATCAATTTTTTTTTTGTTTTTGCTGTTGCTCCTTTTCTTCGTCTTTTCTTTGTTATTCTAGTGCACAAATTCAAGTGTGTAAAATGAACAAACGAATGAAAAGGGATTTTTCCCACAAAGTTGGCAACGTTGGCGGTAGCAAACTAAATTAATCGAAAAAATATTGATATACGAAAAAACAACAAATTGCAGCACATTTGACTGCCAGCGTCGCGATCGATTCTCTATTTCCTTGAATTCATTCATTCAAAAAAACAATGAACCGCACGATAGCAACAAAGAAGACCAACAAGAAAAGTAATAAGCATACAAGAACACGAAATTGCGCTCAGTTGTTATGCTGTATTTTCTTGACCGCAAAAAATATACACAGAA
The DNA here is from genome assembly GCA_963920525.1 of Dichetophora obliterata. Lineage (NCBI taxonomy): Eukaryota > Metazoa > Arthropoda > Insecta > Diptera > Sciomyzidae > Dichetophora > Dichetophora obliterata. The sequence continues at coordinate 16,109,006 of OY986435.1, read as the reverse complement.
AAAGCACTTTAAAGAAGCAACGAAGATAAATTTCTATCAACTGTTGCACACAGAAAACAAAAAGAGAAATAGTGAAAAAAGCTAAACCAGCCGGTGAAGCAATTCGTCGATTAGCGGCTGCAAGTGCGTTTCATCTAAAACAGAGAATCGAAGAATATCAAATTTTCTTATGTGCGCTCTTCCTTTCTATTTGATTTTAAGCACAAAAGTAAACAAACAAAAATAGCAGCAACAAGATATAGCAACTTTGTTTAATCCCGGTTTATACTCGTCAAGACTTGACTGTCAAGTCTTGCGTTCGGTGGTGCGGGAATCGTAACAAAAGGGAAAGAAAAAATTGACCGTACCGTCAATTCTTGGGCAATTCGTTTTGTATTCGTTCGTTGTCCCGCTATTTTCAATTTTATTTCGGCGTCATCAGTACAAACTTGAGAAGGAAAAGGGAGGAGTGAAAGAAACAATTGACCGTCAACTCTTGACGAGTGTAAATTGAATCGTCAAGTTTAAAAGAGAATATGCAAAACTTGAACGTCAAGTCTTGACGAGTATAATCCGGAACTTAGATTAGTTTTGTATTGCTTTGTTGCAATATCAAAAATAATACAACAAAAACAAAACCTAAAGAAAAAAGTTAAAAGAGTTAAAACCAGTTGGATGATCAAGTGGCTTCATGCGGCTTGAAGTGCGTTTTCGCTGAGTTATAGCATAAAAAAATCTTGGGTCAGCTGCTGATGTACGTTTTTTTAATGTGCTTTCTTTCTACGATCTTCTCTTTTGTCAAAAAAAATTTGAAATTAAAAACACATCAAGAAAGCAACAAAAACCAGCAGAAAACACTTGCGAAAAAAGTCGAAACAAGTTGGTACCTCAAGTGACTTGAAACGACTTGCAGTTGCAGGAAGCGCGTTTCAGCAGCGTTTTTTGCATTTTCGTCTCTGCACTTGTTGGTTTGAGGAAAGCAAAATGAATGAACGAAATCATGTGGCTTTTTTGATACTTCGGTTGCAAAAATAAACAAAAGAAAAAGTAATATATACAAACAAACCCAAAATAGTCAAAAACCAGCTGAAACAAGTCACCAGCGACAAGCGCGCACTATACGCACTTCCAGCTGCTTTTGGCAGGACGCGTTTCCAGCTCGGTCCGGCCCAGCAACCAGCCGTCACTATAAACGCGCCCTAACGTGCATTCTCAAAAAAGGCTTCTAGCAGGCTTCTTTAGAGTCGCGAGAAAAGAAGGCCCAGAAAATTGTCGCGTTTCATATAAAAAAGTTCATGGGTTTAGATATGAGAACGGAAGGGCCAAGAAATCTATATGATGGCCTGCTAAAAGCGCTTCAAAGCCCTGCTTTTGCCCACTGGGGTATCGCTCCAAATAAATATTTTATTCACTATTGCAGGTTTTCTGTTCTTTTACAATTTTCAAAAACCAAACGCTTAGAAAATCACTTTTTACGAAGCATTATTTGATTACGACCATTCTTTTTTTGTCCATCGTTTGAATCAAGGCGAATCACTGTGCGCTGCCAAAAGCTGAGCAGCTTTTGTTGTGTGCAGGAAGTTGGTGTAGTGTGGGGGATAAGAAGGTGTTTGTCATGAGAAAAAAACATGACAGAAGATAGCTTTGGGCGGCTAAAATGGTGATATATAAGAACAACAAAAGCAGCAACAAAGAATTGCATAGAATAAGCAAAATAACCGAAGTATGACTAACAAACACAAATGTACAAATTCACCTTTGGCAACAACAAAACACACAAACAAATATACACACGCTTGATAGCTGCTTTAGTCCTTAACAAAAAAGTAGTTTTAATAACAACATTTACAAAAACAACTACAACAACAGCAAAAGCAACAACCACAAAACAACACAAGAATAAATTTAACTGCAAGGAAGAAAAAACAAAAAAGGCCATCAAGGATATCCAGTATCATCCATATTAAAAGACTTCTTTTTTCGAGGACTGAGTGAATGTGTAACAGATAGAGGGTGCAAGAGAAAGAGATAAACTGATAAAACAAGAGTAAGTGAGCTGGTACTATATGCATGAATATTTGTAGCTATATGTTTATGCATTTCTGTATGTGTGCTTGAGTTGCGTGAGTGTGCATGTTTGCGCCTTCTAAGCAAGCATACATTTCATTTTGTAAACACGCTGCTGCTGCTCTGCCCCAGTGTTGCCATTTTATCTTGTTTAATATTCTAAAATATGACACAGATTTAAAATCTGATATATTTTATGAATGTCAAAAATATGTACAAAAAAAAACAACAACAAAACCACAGCAAAAAAGTATTCATGCCAAAGCAAATCCCTTGTTGTAGTTGTTTTAATTTGTTTTTGCCAAGCGCCACCGCTACAATCTGTTTAATATTCATATAGAAAACATTTATGTAAATGAGGTAATATATGCGAACATTTAAATTAATGAAAAAGAAGAGTGAAAAAAAAACAACAAACTTTATTAATAACTCTGCCAGAATATATAAAATTTCGCCGAAGTGGTGGAGGTTGTTTTTGATACCTTATCTTGGTTGCAGAAAAGAACATGATTGTTGAAGATTTACCAGAGTTACTTTCAGGCTTAACCGTTTCAAGGCTAAATGTTATTAAACTCTTAACGTAAATAAGATTTTATTTAAAAAAAACATTTCGAAAAATTAATTTCTAATAATGCTCGCAGATGCCGATTTTGAAAATTAAAGTTCTATTAATTTCAATCAATATTTAAGCAATCCTTATTAACCAATTATCAGATGAGCTGATCACATCATCAAACATACGGATTACAGGCATCCGTGAGCGAACGTGCATTTAAATCAAAAATTGTCCATCTAACTACACACTTACAAATGTACCTTACAAATTTTTTGGAGTAACACCAAAGTGAAAGAAAGAAGATTCGTTTTACTTTTTATTAAATTTTTAAAACTTGTTGTTAACTTTATATCCACCTGTCTTGACATACATACAATCATTTAATGCATTGACGTCAGGATGATACTCAAACATACACACAAAAGTCATCAACAAAAATCTGGCATAAACTTTTAACATGACGCAACCAAAAAAACAGACACACACACTGTCATGCACATGCTTGCAACTCACAAAACACATACAACTACATATGTATAAACCTCATGTGTGGACACTTTCCTGCCAAGATTCTGTGTGAACTCATACATATATGTACAAGTATGTAAAAATAAATTCTATAGATATCGGAGAAACTTTTTCATTGTAGAGCTGGCTGAAGTGATGCACCTACATACACCTACGCTCCATACATAACCTATACATAAACATAACTTGATATTTTATATGTTGCTTCCCACCTAGCATTTAGAAGATTATTTAAAAAATTATCACCTTACTGAGTCTTTTGCGATCACTTTTGACGATTGAAAACTGATTAATCGCTTCCGCGATTAAAAAAAGACCTGAAAATGAGTCGCGCTTACGCTTAAAAAGTGAATTATTGGGAAAACAATAGCAAAATGTAGAGCAATCGTAAATTTATTATGCAGGGGATTAAAATGTGACTGTTTTCTCTGTTTACTTAGCTTTTGTGTTTAAGTGGGCTTGCTTCGGAACTGTTACATATTTTTTAAAAAAAATTTTAAGCACCTGTCAAGTTCCGTATTTCTGTTAAGTTATATCAGTCTAATCATGGTGTGAAGTGCGTTGTAAAAAAAGATTGGTATTTATATAACTTAGTACATTCAAAATTACTGGATATGATAGAAATACAAATAAACTGGAAGGGGACCAGCACTAAGCCAAGCGAAGAAAAGTGCTACGTTATAACAGCAGTTAAAAGTAGGTACACATTTATTTTATTGAAAAATAAAACTAATAATTTATATCTTAGAAATTTGAAATCTTAAACTCAAAAGCACAGATAAAGACATGAACGCTGTGCTACAAAAACATTTTGTCCATGCTAAGGACAGGATGGCAAAAACAAAGCATACAAATTGGATTGTTTTATTGTAATTCAGTTTTTGCTAGTTTTGATTTTGTTGTTGTTGTATATGATATGGATTTCTTGAATTAAATTTGTTTAATTTTTATAATTTCAAAATATCATTTTCATATGTAAAAATGGATTTTTTTAAAAATAGTTTAATTATTTTATTTACATCCCTTAAATTTTGATTCAATAAAATATGCTTATTTTAACAATCTTTTCATATACATCTTTCTTTTAACGCAAACGATTAAAAATAAAACTGAAAAATGACTCGAAAAAGACTCGCAAGTGCTTAGCAATACGACTGAAAAATGGCTCTAAAAAGACTCGCTAATATTTAGAAAATGTTTAGAAAATGGTTAGAAATACGATTGAAAAATCATTCGAAAAAGACTCGAAACTGTTTAAAAAAGCTGGTAATAAAAGACTCTTCAAGAAGAAGGTACCATTTTCTCCCGACAAAAGAATCTTTTATGATCAGAAAATTAGCGCATTTATGACTGTTTCTAATCGCGCAGAGGACTCAAAAAAGACTCGAATATGATCAATTATTTCATAAAATGCTAGGTGGGTTACACATATGCATGCATGTGAATTTGTTGAGCTGCATAATTGATTGTGAAAAACTTTTGACACCAGTCTGCAGTGAGAAATACAACAACAAAAACTGGAGCAGTGCAATTTTCATTCAATTTTGATAACAATTTAGTTTGTTTGCTACATTTTTTGAAGCTTCACAAGGATTTATGAGTCTGGGTTGATTCGATTATCAGATTTCTAGGCGCTATGTTTGTGTGTGATGTATTCAAATATATAAATTTAATTAAAATTTATTGTTTTTTTTTTATAAATTTTTTATTTTCACTTGATGAAAACATAGATACTCTTTCAAAATCTCGATACTAAATAGAATTTCAATTGGATGTGCTTTAATATCTAGGTCCGAATCGATATCTCATGATATTAAAGCATTAATTTTAACTTCACTTGAGATATAGTAAAAATTTTCAAACTACATTTATCAGACAAAGCAAAAGTGAATTGTAAAGAGAAAAAAACTGCCATTTGGAAGTTCCAAAAATCAGTGGTGCACTTCCAAATAATTTATATAATTTTTTAAAATTAATGAAAATTCATAAAAGCGAATTCATAGAAGAAGAGCTTAGATTTTACTAAAGATATTTTTTGTCAAATAAAAGTGTTTTGTGTTTTTGCAAGTCTTTATATTTCATATAATACGCACTCAAATTTTGGAAATAGTTAAATATTTCACTCATAGACAGGGCTGAATTAACCATGTTGGGGCCCCTAGGCAATGTAAAATTCGAGGCTCCTTTACCCCTTTCTAACGCCTTCAAATAACCTTTTTCTACCACAATTCAATTATATTCATAAATAAACCATTGATATCCCTAATCGCACTGTGTCAGGGGCATATTAACTTTGTCACGCTGTTTATAACGCTTGTAAGGAGGGGTATGGTATGGGGGTAGGTATAGAGAATTATATATATTTTTGATCAGCATCACATCTTAAGTCGATTTTGCCATGTGCGTCTGTGTGTCGACAAGATAACAGCCGCAATTTTAAAGCTATCGTATTGATCTATGGTATATCTGCTTATATTCAAATAACGAAGATCAAGTTCGAGAATTAGCAAATTTATTGTTAAAATGTAATGGTAATGGAAAAAACTGCATTACCTCTAGTATGTAATAGTAATGGAAATTTTAATGGTAGTGGAAAATATTTGTATTATCACTAAATTTTTAATGGTAATGGAAGAAATTTACATCACCATTAAATTTTCGGTACTCTTGCACCGAATTTCATTACCCGAGTGTAAGTTTTAACTGATTTCTGTATCCTTAGTTTTTTCTGCGACATAACTTTAAACTTTGCCCGAGGATTTTTGTATATCATTGCAATACAAAAAGCATGGTTAATTTCCAGGAAGGTCAACCACTACCAACTTAGCAATTTTTTCTAAATATATTTAAAATTGTTTTCAAAATGAACCTCAATGTGATGTTATTTTCACCGATTTTTCAAAAGCTTTCGGCAGAGTTAATCATAATTTACTTATTAAAAAACTAGAACTAATTGGATTGCACTCCAATATTCTAAAGTGGTTTGAATTATACCTTATAGGTCGCACACAATTTGTTCGAATAAATAATGTTCTGTCAAATGCTGTAACGGTTTCCTCTGGGGTTCCGCAGGGTAGTCATCTCGGACCTTTACTGTTCCTCTTATTCGTAAACGACATTCCTATAGTAATATCTTTCTCTCAATGTTTAATGTATACCGATGACATAAAGATTTTTTCTGCCATAAAGGACATTCATGATTGTATAAATATGGAGAGAGATTTGTTACAATTATCTACGTGGTGCAGGGACAATTTATTGCCGCTTAACATATCAAAATGCCAAAGTTTGACATTATGTCGTATCTCTTCACCTCTCTTTTTTGAATATAGGCTTGGAATATGACGTTATCAAGAATTACTGAAAAGAAAGATCTAGGAGTTATACTAGACAGGAAACTTAGTTTTTCAAGGACCATAGATTACATTGTAGCTAAAATCTTTATTTAACCGTTGTGTCAACAGCTGTTGGGTTTTATCCACATCGACAGTAGATGTACCCGGGTACTTCATACGTTTTGTATGGCAGATAGTTGCTTTTGATATACAAATATTAACTACTACCTGGATTCTTGTAATTTTCTGGTTTTTTTTTTTTTATTTATTGGAAATATTGTCTAGTTAACAAAACTTTTATCATAATTTGGGAAAAAAAAAAATTTGGTACCTAAATAATCCATTTTTACCAAAAATGGGAATTGCCAAAATCCATAAAAATTTAACAATTTCCAAATTCTTTTTTAATCCTTGTAATTTGATCCCTTTTTACCAAGAAAAATAATTAACATTGAATTTTCATTCGCAAAATTCCGTTATATTTGAACTGAAAATAAACCCCTCTTGCTCATAGTGCTATTTTTAGTACCTGCGCAGAATAATTATAACTCATAAAATATTTGTTCAATGTAAACATTTTTTTTTTGGAATGTGTAGGAAAACACGTCTACTAACAGGAACAAAAGGGTATTTGGGAATATCTTGCCTACCTACCCTTGCACAACCAGTTTTGCAGGCAGAAACATGATTTTTTGCGCAGGTTTCGTTTTGAGTAGTTTTGTATGCATAAGTCAGTTTATGTGCGATTTTTGAAGTGGAAAGACCTAAAAATTTATTTTGTGCGGCAAATATATAAAAAGTGAAAATAAAATGGCAGATGGTGAGTGGCTAGCTCCGCGTCGATTGAATGCACTACCGTATGAGGAGCAGCACTCGAAGGATCATCCACAATGCCTCAGATGCTGCTAAGATTCATAAAATATATTTTTTACTTTCATTATAATGATTTTCTATAAATAAATAAACAAATTTCCATAAAATAAACTAAATATTTCCATTTATTTCTATATATTTGTATGAATTTTCAGCTGTTGACGCTAGGTCATTTTCTAGTAACTGGGTTATATTTGGTCCAATTGAGGTTGGTCCAATTGACCTGAAATTTCACACCAATATCAATTACATATTTCCAAGCTATGATACGAAGTTTCATCAAGATTGGACCAGCCGCTTGGAAGATATAGCAATATAAAGTGAACTTTGCCATTTATTTCTATATATTTGTATGAATTTTCATACAAGTACCCGGGTACATCAGCAGTCGACGCCATTCCACTAACTTGAATTTGGGCTGTATCGACTGAACTGCTGCTCCAATCTTGATGAAACTTTTCCACATGATGCAAAAGTGTATGGTTGAGGATATCATGAAATTTCAGGTCAATCGGACTAACCGTTTGGAAGATACAGGAAAATTAAAGTTGCAAATGTACCCGTGGGCTCTACGATCGACACAACGGTTAAATCCTTTTTATTTAAAATCTTTATATTTTGCCTTTGTCAGATCTATATTAGAATATTGCTGCATAATATGCGACCCCTTTTACTCATGTGCTTCGAACAGAATTGAAAGAATTCAGAAACGATTCACGAGATTTGCAATATCGAGTGGATTAGGTTGGAATATTGAAATGCCCTCTTATAATGTGAGAAGACCACTTCTTGGTTTTCAATCTTTAGAAATGCGTTCCTCTTAAATTCGCTATCATGTTTGTAAGAGATTTAATATGCTTTAATATTAATTGTTCTTCTCTACTTTTTCAAATACCTTTTCACGTACGTTCACGTGGCCTAAGGTCTCAAATTCTATTTAATGAGCCTTTTCATAGAGCTAATTACAGTCAAAATGAAAAAATCACTCGTTGCTTAAGACTGGCAAACTCTGTGAGCCGAAATATAGACTTTAATCTAGAATTAAGTAGGAGTGCTTTCAAAAATAGTTTGCTCATGTATCTTAATAGCATAAGTAATAACTCTAGTAAATTATCGTTAATACTACAAATTAGTTTATAAGAAAACTGGATAAGTTTAGCTTTTTAAGTAGTCAGTAAGAGAATTATACTCTGTTTGATGAATTAATAAATAAATAAATATTTTTTTACTGAAATTTGTATTTTAATCTGAAATCGCCAAATTTATGTCCCAATTTTTTTGATGCAAATCTCTCAATTAAGCCATAATTAATAACCTGTCATGAGTTCTTTATGATACCATATACGCGTTAGAAGATATTCGGGTTCTAAGTTCACCGTATTGGTCATCACCAAAATCTTCGCTTTTCTACGTCGCACATAAAATATGCTTAGAGCAAAATTGTAGATCAAATAATACCTTCAAAAATGCCATTAACAGTTTTTACGTAAAAACCACTGTTCTTACGCTATGAGACTATTTATATCTAAATGTACAAAGTAGAAAATTCTTACTAAACAGATCAGGTGGGTCTGTTCCGGTGAAGTAATGATTAACCAAAGAGCGCTGGCCTTTAGCTGCAAATCTTAGTAAGTAGAGCTAGTGTTTGCATATAATCTTCGAGCAATTTGTGCTCGGTTTATATGCAAACGCAGAAACAGAAAAGAAAAGCAGCACAACACCAGGAAGTAAATAGTTTCACAAATTAAGGTTTATTTAATAAAATCTTACGTTTAGTCGTCTCTTCAATCAATATCTTCATTCTCTCTTCATTCAATGTGATGAGATTAAAAATATGTTTTACAGCTGACTGCTTCTCTATGTCTCTCAATATGTGGTTATAAAAGGTTGGTTTTTAATCAAATGATTTGACTTTTCGGCAATCAATTAGTGATTAATTGCAACCGTCAAAGGCACTCGTCGGAGAAGCCGATCGAGCTACCCTTTCATGTATCGAGAATCGATACTGGAGCGAGTCGATAAAGCAGTAAGTTAATCTACTACTTGCATTAACCTTTAGGGTTGCGGCCTAAACACTTACTATGAGCAGATTTTTAATTAATAAACTATAAGTAGGTTTTTCTTCTCTCTCTGGGACCAAATGACTGGTGCAAAGGTATAGAACAAGCACAGCAGGCGGTCATCATATTTACAGACGGCTCCAAAATGCCTACGTGGGAAGGTGTGGCTGTGTATTACGCAGAGCCTAATATAAGGCAGCCATATAAACTGCAGAACCACTGCAGTATCTTTCAGGGGGAAATATTTGCCATAAGGAAGGCTGCTGATATAGCCCTCAGCATGGATACACAAAACTCTTAAAAGTGTCTTGGCTGGCAGAGATGCACTAGTTGCACTATGCGCTTCTAAGAGAGTGCGCATCTACTGGGTCCCTAGCCACCAGGGCATTGAGGGAAACGAGATGGCAGATGGTTTAGCAAAGGAAGGCGCCGGGCTGGAATCAGAACTCGCAGAACATGTACTTACTCCGCCACAAGAGTTATACAGGAACCTCGAAAAAAGAGCCACACTAGCAGTGAATCGTAGATGGAGAGATACGACATCGTGAAAAATCTCGAAAATCATGTGCTATGCACAATGCGAAAAACGAACTCTGTTCATCTTGGCACGCCCGCGCAAAGATTGCAGGACACTAGTGGGCATGCTCACTGGTCACTGCATGACGGCAGCCCACGCGAGGAAGCTTGGCATCACAACTGCAGGAAGTGCAAGGAACTGGGCACAGTGGAGACCCTGGAGCACCTACTATGCACATGCCCCGCCCTACTTAGATCGAGACTAAAATACCTAGGCTCATCGACATTCCCGTCGCTTAAAGATGTAGCCTGGGTGTATCTGGAATCCCTCCTAAGGATTGCGAATTCAACGCAAATATTTAAAGACTTTTAAATAAACACAAAGATTCCTTTTTTTCGCTACCAGTACCAATAAGGACCTGAATTGGTCTATGTGAGCCTTCACGAAGGTATCTGGTTGAACCTAACCTAACCTATATGTAGGTTGTTAGTAGAATTTTAATTTTTGCTTGTTATTTTCTCACTTCGAACATTTACCTCCAACCAAACACTTCGTCTATTAAATGTATAAAAACTATGTGAAATATTTTTAGAGATAAAAATTATCTGATTTACAACGTTGTTACCATCATATTTTATGTCCGACATAGAGGAGCGGCGATATCCGCGAAAGACCGATTTCGGTGAACTTTGAATCCGAATATCTTCTAGCACGAACATGGTATCATAGTGAAATAATGGCAAATTGTTAATTATGACTTATGGCATTTTATTTTCTTCCCTCTGCTGCCCTCTTTGAGTATTCAGAGTTTTTTTTACTTGAGTTCAACATTTTCGAGAAAGCAACACGATTCAATATCAGAGGTCCAGTTTTTTTTCTCAAGAGATCCGAATTTACAACTAGGACAGAAAAAATGAAGCAGTTTTTCGAAAAAAGTAAACGCCATTAATTAAGAGGTTTGCATCAAAAAAATTAAAACGAAAATTTTTAGATTTCAGATTAAAAAAGTCATTAAAAAAAATATGGCAATGAAATACAAAAACCCTCGGGCAAAGTCAAAAATTATGAAAAAAACCAAGAATGCAGAAAAATTTGTTGTGACGAGGAGTTTTCAAAAATAAATGAAGTCAATGAAGATTTTTTGCTTCCATACATTTCGTTCCACTATAATGTACATACATTAAAAGAAAAAAAAAGAAGAAGCCAGCGAACTTGGGAACCTCCTCCTGTTTGAAGTCGGTTAAAAAAATAAAGCAATAATATTCTCATTGAAGATACAAATCTTCAAATTAAATTTTCATTCGATGTAACATTTTCAAAGTTTTTTTTTCTCTATTCGCGGGGCCCCTATGCAGTTGCCTACACTGCCCCATTGATCCGGCCGGCCCTGCTCATAGAAACGTTTTGATCTTACAAAAAAATTGAAAATAAAGTCTTTTTTAAGATATAATTATTCTCCAAAAATAGAGTTTTTTTGCACTTTTTAGTGCTCTTTGTACTACAATAAAAATGCGGTTTGATATAAATTTACTTTTGTTCTAAAAAGGTCCAGATATCCTTGTTAACATCTCGATGATGGAAGTAAGATACTCAAAAATTTTCAACTAGTTCAAATTATTAAAAATTCAATGAAGAATGAAACTGTAAGAGCCGTTTAAGCTCGTATTAAAATAACCAAAAAATGAAATTGCACAGAAGAATTAAAATCTTCTCGATTCTTAAATCTTAACTTTGACCAAAAAATTAGATCTAGAACGGTGAAATCCAAATTTTGATTTGGTTTAGTTTCAATATTTTGCGATTTCAACAATATAACATACTTCAAAATAATAATAGTAATAATAGCGAATTTTTTGAAATGTCATTTTAAAGACATATAAACGACCACTGGATAATACATCCACGCATACAATATCTCCAAGTTGGAAAAGGAGCGCTGCTGTTTGTCTTCCAGCAACATGCCTCGGAAGGTTAGGAGACATGCTCACCTCCATACCCGCTTATATCTTTTTCTATAGGCATGTCCTAGGCCGGCATGTCTGCCAAAAGAACTGCCGTAGCTGCAATGCATCATGCAACTCATGGTATGAATGCAGAAAACAAATCTTAAAATGTCATTAGTTCATCATCAGGAGCGCAAATTTATTTTCCGGTATATTTTGTTTGCAACTCATATTTTAACTATTGCTAAAAAGAAAGATTTACTCAGCTGTAAATCAATTTTTTTTAAATGTTATGCTGTATTCAATTTAAAGCCAATGCTGGTTTTTTGCCTTGGTATTTGAACACAATACTCGACTCTGCTTCACCAAAAAGTTCTCCTTATTAATCCTATCTAATTAGTTTAAAAGCTATTAACTTCAAACAAAATATTAAATTCCAACGCGTTACTCTAAATATTTTAAAACCTGTCCATCCGCCCCTTAACCACAAAACAAGCAAAACGTTAAACTATTTGCCTTCAAAATGCTTTCGAATGTCAGCCAATGCTTTTGGTTGCTTCCTGATTAAATAGTATTTTTATTACTTTTATTATTATTCTGCGAACAAAGAATCCTTTTGAACCCCATGTGTAGCAGTGTGTAGCAGTGAGCTTAAGGGATTTATCCGACCAGGATTATGTTTCAAAGTTTTCTGACCCAAAAGGATTTTGAAGTGCACGCTTTGGGCTAGCGGTTTGGTCATGTGCGACGACACACTTGTTGGGCGCAGCTTAAATGCTCGACGTGCTGGCTCCTGGTTTCTTGTTGTTCTGCCTCTTTTTTTCGTCTTCGTATTCCTTGACTCCAGTAGGCTTGTGCGCAAATATTTGGACACATCAAGTAATCTTATATGTTGTTAAAAGCCGATTTTGATGGCTTTGAAAATGTTTGTTTAGGTTTTTTGTTTTGTGATAATTTTTTTTTTCTATTAACTTTGTAATAACTTTAGTCTGACAAAATTAGTAGGTATTTTTGGCATATTAAGCCTGAAAATAATTTGTTTGAGTTCGAAAATGAGTACAAAAGATGAGGCTGCCATGTGGAGTGCAAAACAAGCAACTGGATAGGCCGATGTCTTTGTATTGTATGGAACGATGATGGCAATTGTATTTGTAGTAAGCACATGTGGTCCATGATTTCAATCAACCAAAAGATTCTTCGAATTGCTTGCCAAAATGGTTCGTTTTTTCCTGCAATAGGCGAAAAGTGATTCACACTGTCATTCAATGGCCGGCGGGCAAACACTTAATTCAACGCAATCAGCTGTGCTTTGAATGTTCAATTTACTGAATTTGAGTTGATGGGGGAAGGAGGTGGTGAAGGCGGAACAATTGATAGATTTTATCCTTTGGACAAACTGCATGTTGAGTCTGTCACGCAATATCTTTATGTCCTTAGAGAATAAGTTGCTATAGTTTTTCTTCTCAAATTTGCTTTGCTAATCTTCTGCTTGGTTTATCGTTAAAGCATTAGGTATGAATTTCTGTTCAGAACGAACCTTTCTTGCTCGGCTATAGTAGTAAATTTTGACCCAGAATTGAGCGTAAGCTAAATGCTGCATTCGAAGTGTTAAACTTTATTCGAGGTCAAGTACTGTTGTTGTTGTTGTTGTTGTGGTTTGCTGCTAGTTGAGCCAAATTGAGTCGCCATTTTGATTTGCGCCCACCACTAGCTCGAAGCTCTTCATTATGTGCTCCTGACTGTGTGTCGTGTGCGTGATATGTGTGGTGCCTGCGTGTGTGTTTGTGTTTTTGTCTGTGTTTCTGTGATATAAATCATTTACAACTTTTACCACTGTTCCACAATTCTTGATTTATTTGATTGTTGACGTGATGTGGTTATTGATTTTTTCTGGATTTTTGGTTTGGCTGCTATTGTTGTTGCCATTTTTGTTGTTTTTATTCTTTATATTTTCTCTTTGGCTTTTTTTGTTCTGTTTGCTGAATCGTTTATGAGTTAATTTAAGTTTTTCAACTTGATAAGAAAAATAAAACAAAAGAAACCATTTGAGCTAAAAATCTCAATTTTGTGGCTCCAAGGAATTTATTGGAAAAGGACTAAATTAGAAAGTTAGTTGATGAATATTTTAGTTATTTATAAGATTGGTCAAAATCCAGCAAATTTAACAAATTGTTTTAAATATTTAAAATCTGTATTGTTTGGTGTTTTTCGTCTAAGGAAATTTTCATCTGAAACTTAAAATTATTGGGTTATTAAGCTTGAATAACTCTTCTCTTGCGTCCCGTTACTTCATGGTTTAGTTAATCAAAAAAAAAATTTTCACACAACAGTAAAAAAAGTTATGAATATAATGATAAAGTTAAGAGAGGCAACATTTTTTTGAGTTGATCATAGAACGGTAAAATACTTAAAATACGAAAATGTGCGTAGGCGTTGTGCAAAAACCAAAAATTAAGAAGCATTGAAAGTATAAATAAATGAATAAGAAAAATCTAAAATAACATTTCTCAAGAAATGTTAATTGATTGAACAAGCTAAAAATATTCTTATTCTTTTAACCCAAGAAGGACGATGACGTCACTAAGTCAAATGTCGCAGAACTAGTGGTATCGCAGAAAAATTGGTAAAAATAAATTATATCAGAATTGGCCCATGTGTGGCAATTGGCCCAATTGTCCCGTCTTGAAAAAATATATTGTTAAAAAAATTTGCAAGTGTCTTCACAAAATTTTGCTTAATTCTTCTTTTTTTGGAATAAAAATCTAATAAACAAATTCTTCAATTATGTTTTTCAAACAAATATCTTTCCAACTAAAAATACACTCTGCTGAACAAAGGTCGAAATGCAGCTAAACAAGTCTAGAACAGTGCCCGAACAGTTATCAAATAGCTGACGTTATAAAGTAATATCTTTCAGATAAAGTTTGAACAGCGGCCGAGCCTGTGTTGAGCAGTTGCCATGCAAAAGTCGAACTATATCTATATCTATATTAGGGCGGGTCAATTTGTATGGACGAATTTTTTGGAGGTCTGGCTCAGCGAAATTCGTAAAATACATGTAATTTCAAGACTTTTTCTCCACTACAGCATATACAAATTCTGAAAAAAAGCTGTGCGGACTTTCGTAAATAGATTTTGTTCTCAATTATAAAATATGAATGTATGAATGTATGTGTATGAATCTATTTACGAAAGTCCGCACAGCTTTTTTTCAGAATTTGTATATGCTGTAGTGGAGAAAAAGTCTTGAAATTACATGTATTTTACGAATTTCGCTGAGCCAGAATTTGACCCGCCCTAATTTATATCTATATCTATATCTATATCTATATCTATATCTATATCTATATCTATATCTATATCTATATCTATATCTATATCTATATCTATATCTATATCTATATCTATATCTATATCTATATCTATATCTATATCTATATCTATATCTATATCTATATCTATATCTATATCTATATCTATATCTATATCTATATCTATATCTATATCTATATCTATATCTATATCTATGCGCCATTCCACATGAACCAGAGGTCGTCCAAATTCATGTCTCCAATTTCAGTTAACATGGCTCTGTAACGCCCACCGTTGACCGAAACATTGTTCCCAGCCTCATTGTTCCCAGCCGCCACTCCACAATCCGCTCTAAACTGTCTCTCTCTGTTTCTTGGTTTCTGGACAATATCGTGCGGGTTTTCCACACCCCAGATGCGGTAATTTTATTTGTTAACGTAGCCGCCGAGATGAAAATGCGCTACTGTTTTCAAATAACGCACTGTTTGGTCTACACAACACTCGCTTAAGGAAAGAAGTTTTCCATATTTCAGAACTTTGTTCAAGCGTAAAGCCTCTCATTTCTTAACGCGGGGATATGAAACTGACTTTATATCAAGATTTTGAGCGGGAAACAGATATCAGTGTCAAAATAACCTATGATTTAAAAATAAATCACTAGATGGCCCACCCTGTAAATGCTGAGTTTTAAATATGAATTTAGTATAATATAGTAATAGTGCTTATATATTAAAAAAATATGGGATTTTGTCTATCAGAATCAGAAATAAAAGTTTGCGCATATTTGCGCGAACTAAAAATAATCTATTTTATCGAAAACAACTCGGATAAAAACGTATATTTTCTCTTTTTTAACATACACATTCTTAAGTGTACACATTTTGGCCAAATAAGCTGAATTTAAAGTCATTTGGCAGAAGACAAATAAATTTATTCCGCCGGTGGAATTTTCCGCGGAATGTCCAGCGAATTTTTTCTTAATGTTTATTAAATTTAACTAAATTATTATTAATTTTGAAGATGACTGAGCATTTCTCCGTTAACAACGTTTCAAAAGCAGTAAATGAAGATATTCTGCCTTTTTAAAATTTGTGGTCGTAGCAATGACCATATATATTGATCTTATTATGGTCGTATGTATCGAAATATATCGAAAATATTAAAGCAGCATCAAAAAATAAACCCCTTCAAATGGAATAATGTATCTTATGCAGCAGATTTTTGGTTTAAAGTTTTTGAATATAAGGATGCATATGAATATTTAATTTTTGAGGAACTGTCAAACTTTTCACTGCAACTGTTATAAATGGTTTTTTCAAACACGGATGTTGAATTAGCGTTTAGCCAGCTTAAAATGATGAAGTCCAGAACAATAAATCGCTTACAAATCGACAAAATTAATTGCATTTTGAATACTAAGTCATTACATCTTGCATAAAAGCATTTCCAAACTGGCGTAACGTACGATTTGTACAAAGAAATATAAAAAAAAATGAAAAAGTCTTTTTAGAAAATATTTTTATATTTGAGCAGCAATTCAGTAGCACTTTATTAAGTAAGACCAATGACAACAGTCAACCCTAAAAATTTAATTATATAAGCAAAAGTATGTGTTGGCGTTACGTTACAAAAACGGAGATGATTTTTGACTTGGATTACAAAATTTCCAAAATTCTCTGAATTGGACAAGATTTTTTGTCTTGGATTTGAAAAAATATAATACTAGGTTTCCACCTTCTCGAAATCTTGAGATTTTGTGTGATTTCGTACAACCTATATTGAAATCGACTGAGTTCTCTATTCAAGATTTCAAAATCTTGTGATTACAAAATCTAGTACAAAATCTCATAAAATGCAATGCGGCATCCCTGAAAAGTTGTACATAACTATCCAGCACTATTCAGATTTTATCAAAATTCTTATATTTACAATTGGCAATGACAACTGATTTATTATTAATAAAAACAATAAGGGTATTCATGCAAATGGGCAATACCCTTATAATTGGTATAAACTGTATAAGTTTATCAGTCTTATAAATGAACTGTCAAATTTTTATGGAGAAGCCTTTGCACAAACCAGATATATTTACTCTTCGGTTTAGGTGAGCAAACGAGGTGGCAAATTTATATGATCTATCAGCTGTTTTCGTTATTCGAAAGTTAATGAATTTCTTATCAGAAGCCGGCAAGAAAAGCAATGAGAGAGGTAAGAATTTGTGAATTGGAGCAAAAGTAACAAATATTTAATTGAAAGTTACAACCTAAAAACTTATTGGCAGCATATGTAGAGAATGAAAATATATTGCAGCTGACATATATGCTGCAATTGAACGATCGACTTTAAGGGCTGTTCATACAACTTGCTGAAAAAAATAACGAATGCATGAATACCCTTAATACAAATAATTAAAATGAAATAGGCAAAACAAATTATATAAAAAAGTAAAAATGTTTGGAACTTCACTGAGAAGTTATTGCTTGTAGCAATTTGGGTAAACAAAATTGAAGAGCTCTGAAAATGGCAAAAGAAATGTAACAACGTAATTGCTCTTTTACAATTTACTCATTCTTAACTTGATGAAATTAAGTCTTAATTGTCAAATGAATTCTAGGTGTCATAACATGACAGATGGAAACACTTACCATCACTACTTCAAAATCGGAGGATTTCGAGCAGATTTTTAAAATGATCAAACATAAAAATCTTCTCTGGTTTTTTTAGGCTTTTTGATTTGCCGTGACGTTACTTCAATTTTCATCGTAGTTCATTTATGTAATTAAGTAATAAGTTAGTTCAGAAATCATGTAATTTAGTATATAAAAAACCAATTTACAATATTTTTGTTTCCTTGCCTTAACCATATTTTCATTATCTTAAGCTATTTTTACCAAAACAAAAAAGTTTACGAAACATTTACTAAACATTTACGAAAAAGAAAAACTACATTTGTGAAACAGTTCAGACGATTTGATCATCATGGTAAATGAATGTATGTATTATTGCATAAATAAATAAAATTAAAATTATTCTCTTAGATAATATCAAAAAATAATAAGTACTAATTTATGGGCATAGTAGACTTTTCTGTGGAAATGCCCATATGTCTTTTAAAAGAAAATTGGCAACAACCATTTCAATTTTCAAGATACAGCTTAAGAGGGCACTAGAAGTGCTGCCATGACTATAATTTACCCCGATCATATCTAATGTTAATTAGGTTGAGTGAAATCTATGACAACAAGAACATTAATATAGAATGGATTGATTTAAATTAGTATATACTTTCAGTCTTTTTTAATTGGAACTTGAATTGATATTTTTTTTTTTAATACTTTATTATTATATTTCATCATATTAATATTTTGTTATAAATTGTGTAAATAAAATTTAAAAAAAACTAACTAGCGTATTTTTTGGAAAATTCTGCGGCAACACTGGCTCCCATCAAAGGAATACCCAAAGCAACATTAAAATTCAATTGCAAATAACGTAATTAAAGAAATGGTCCCAACCTAAAATCTTCAGTATTTGTATATATTAATTATAAGTTGCAAGGAATGAATTGTTTTCCCTTCTGTTTCAATAAAATCATGGGTTTTAAGATAATAAACCAAATAGCTTCAATGAAATAATGTAAAATTATATAAAAATTAATCAAAATAAAAAAAATCATTTTCCCAATTATAAGACCATGACTGTAAAAAGGAAGTACCTATAATGTATCTTAAAGTGTTTTCTAATGGACTCTAAGCATAACATAGCAGAGTAAAACTCAAAAATTTACAAACGAATTTTTATTAATTTTATTCTAACTTTCATTTAAAAGCTACATAACGTTAGCTTTGAAAAATACCCTATAGGAACAAACTGATTTTTTTTTTCAAAACAAGTAACTGAAAAACTAACTTAAAAACATGTAGTTGAAATACTACTTTGTATTATATTAAGGCGGAACCACCTTTGATTTGTGTTTTCAACAAACATTTGAATATTTTGTCATATAATAATTTCGTAGTAAAATACTTTTTTATTACGAGTACGCTCGATGTCAGCGTACAACTCATTCACTTCATCATTCCACTGTATTCGGTACTAGACATTGACGAAGACGGCTCCGTAGATCTTACTAAGAATCTTTTTCTCAAAGACTCCTAAAGTCTTTTCATCTGTACTGCTTAGCGTCGTGAAAATTTGGTCGATGGTGGACTTTTCAGGTCTGAAGCCACACTGATAAAGTCCTATCAGTTGGACTTCAATCTTTCGCATAAAACGCTCGACAGGACCCTTTATGCGATATTAAGAACGCTTATCCCACGGGAATTGGCACAAATACAGAGATCGCCTTTCTTGTGGATTGGGAAGAGCACACTGCGATTTCAATCGTTCGGAATGGATTCTTCCGACCATATTCTGCATAGAAGCTAATGAATGCACAAGTGCAAAATTAACTACATAGTTTTTAATGGATTTATTTTAAACTAATTATCAACTAATTTAAAATCAACTTATTTCCAAGTAGTTGAAAATATATGCAAACGAAGTCAATTGACTTATTAAGCGGACATCGCCATACAAAATATGTGAGTTCTATGTGAGTACTATGGAAAAAAGTCACAATTTCAACCAGTTGCGGTTAACAACAAACTACTTTTTCAATTACTTTTAAATTAGTTGATTTTCCTATAGGGTATTTTAATGCACACACACACACACATACGTTATCATACTCACACATTTTTGAACTTTTTGTGGAGTGGATTAAACTGGGGAAAACTTTTCAAATATTATTTTAAATGTTTGCAAATGCAGAAAGAGCATAAAATAAAGGAAATATTATTATTATAAGTCAAATAACGTGCATTTGAAAACAAACGCACATTCAAAATTTATAAATGATACTTGTAACATATGTGATCTCACAAACGCACAGAAGCTTAGATATAACCCAGTAAACAGCTGACTGAGTATTGAGTTAAACTACTTTGAAAATTTTCTCCCATCTGAACAACTTTTATTTTGAAAAACTTTTTTAGAACGAAAAATTATTTAATTAGAGATCATGATACCAGGTATTATTAATAGCGACTGCGCTGCCAAGCTGTGGGCATAAGATGTCAAAAACAACTGATGTACACCGAAACAAAAATAACAAGGGTTTTTTTTTTTGTTTTTAAAGCAAGCATTTTGGCGTCATATTGTTCTCATTATGTCCACAAAGCTATTTATACACTAAACTTATTTATTGTAAAAACTTCGATTTTACATCAATTTGGGATTATGTCAAGGACAACAATTTTTTATCACAAAAACATCTTCAAACGTAAAATTTTCTTTGTCCAAAAAGAGCTATATCTATATAAGAGCTATATAAGAGATTTGCATGAATTTTCAAGATTTATACTTCGTTGAATAGATACTTGCCTTTCTTTTGATACCCATAAATATTACTTTTGTT
Source organism: Dichetophora obliterata (assembly GCA_963920525.1). Taxonomy (NCBI): domain Eukaryota; kingdom Metazoa; phylum Arthropoda; class Insecta; order Diptera; family Sciomyzidae; genus Dichetophora; species Dichetophora obliterata. Next base: position 16,088,378 of record OY986435.1, on the reverse strand, counting down.
GGAAAATTAAAAATCACATGTTGTTAAGGTAATTTTTTCTAACTTTGGACCCATATAATTTTTTGAAAGACTTGAGAGCAGCTCTTAATTTTTTCACTACTACCTTTTTTAGCTCCAAATACACATTTTGAAAAAATAAAAAAAAAAAATACCATTTTTGCTATAGGTTAAATGTTCCGAAAATTGCGCCGTTTTAAAAATTATTATTTCCCTTTTAAGAAAAATCCCTTTTTTAATTAAGAAAAACAACATCGTTAAATGTCATCACCTCATTTTGACAATATATGCCCACGCTGAACAGCTGTTTCAGCTCGATTAATACTACCTTCAACTCATTCTATCATGATTAGAGATAAATCTGCTTCAAATGTCTTTAAAAGAGCTCGTACGAATTTTTATTTTATTCATAAATTTCAAGTGAAAACCGGTTTCATTTGAAATGTGTGAAAATTCCAAAAAGCGTGAAAGTGCATGATTAGATGTGTCCACTCAACTTGTTTAGTGGGAAGAAGTTTTTGCAAAAGCTTTGTTATGATACGCTTGTTAAATATTTAATCGAAAACTTTTGAATGCTGATGAAAGTGTTTTAAGCATACCCACGCACATATTACAAACACCAGGAAGTCAGTCAGCAAGGACATGCAGAGAGCAAGCCAATCGACAGACATTCAGCAAGTCAGTCAACCAGTCAGTGAGTGACGTAAGCAGCATTAAAAACACACAATCGACCTTCATTACATTGCATTGTTCGGTGCTGCAGCTGCAAAAGTTGTCTGCATCAGCAACAACAAATAATATCAAAAACAACAACAGCAATGCTGTCAGCATCAACAACGTTGCCAGATCTACGCATCATATGCAATGTATGTCCTCTTCAAAGTGATTGCCAACACTTAGAGTACATTTGTGCACTAAAATACAGTTAAAGAGTGGCCACTTGTGGTTGTCCGCCTGCAGCAATACTCTGATTCTTTTATAGATGTGTACACCAGTGTGTTTGTTCGTAAGTTTGTATTAATGTACATATGTGTATGTATGTGTGTTGCTGCACTAGTCAACAAGCAGTAAAAAGCTTAAGCTATCAAAAATTTTATTTTAGTGTCTAAAACATGCAGCATCTTTTTGACTTTCGTATGATTACTTAAATGTAGCATACAAACAAATATACAGAAAAACACTCACATATATAATCGTAAGTATCTATACTTGTGGGAGTTGCAATATGCTGTTTGCAAAAAGGTTGCAGCTTAGTTTGTAGCAAAATGATGCATTAAAAGCTCTAAGCGCATTAAGACATTTTTAGTCAAAGAAAGACTATTTTTGTATTTTTCTTGTTGATCAATTATTTTTATGATAACACACATCATAAGTTCTCAACCAAGTACACAAGTATACACATGAACTCATAACTCAAGAGTTAAGCTTGTTATGTTTAACATAAAAAGCAAAATCTCGTTGTAAGCAAAGCACTTTAAGCTTCTGTTTAGGTGGCTACCCTATTATAAAAAATTACATAATTTCGAATTACATAATTCTGACAATGGTGCTCGTCTGACAATACCTAGTGTTCGCGTCAGCACCGAATCCGTAAAAATTAAAAAATTAGGGTGGCAACCAGAGAACTGCACAAGCCTACTTGAAGTTCAAGCCTTTTCAAGTACTTGAATTCGGGTATGTATCCAATCTTGAAAAAGCAAGCTTCAGCCAGCTTGCAAAAATACCAATTTTCATACTCATTTTTGAGTAAGTGGCGCATGATTCAAAAATGTGATTCATTGCAAATCTCTGATTTGAATCGCTGGGTTGTCAACGAATACTTTTAAGTGCACGGCCCTAATTCAGAGCAATACTTTTTCGGTAGAGGATCTGAAAATATTCATTCAATATTTATTATTTTTATATGAAAAAACTCAATTTTAATACTTTTGGGGTCGTTTTTGTGACTCATAAAATTAGTTACTTCGAGTTAATTAAAGCAAACTTGAGCAAGATCCACGTTAAATGCCTATACAAGGGAAGTAAGAACAGCTACAGTGGGAAGCAAAACAGTCCGAATGTTTAGTATTTTCATGTTAATGCTGAATTTAAATGAACAGGCCAACAACAATTTTAAAAATATTTTTGGTTTATTTATTTAATTTAATTTTTTTTATTCAAGTTTAAAAACAAAAACAGCTTAAAAATGCGATTCTCGTAAAACAAGCGCAATAAACAAAGAAATTCTCTATGCGGACAGTTTTGCACATAATAAGTGTATGTCATTTCGATCTTGGTGTAATTTTCTGTATGTAAAATATTTCTGAAAACATTTAGTGTAAAAAAAAAAACTTTGAATTGAATAGGTAATTTGTCATTTTTGTGCTAAATACTTTTAAAATGTTAGAAAAATAAAGAAAACTCCAGTTGATATTAGAAACAGTGTTGTGAACTTATTGCAAAAAATTATTCATGCCGTAAAATTGCGATATTAAGATAACGATATTAAAAACGATATTAAAAAACGCCGAAATGTGACTTGTTCAAAGAACCGTGGAGGCCGACGAGGAATTATTTCTGATGGCGATGCTCGGTTGATGGAGCGTTTGCTTCAGAATAAGGATATTCGTACTCCAAAAAATTCTGCAATAGCTTTTAACTACAATGTCAGTTCATGGACAGCTAGACGAGCGCTTAAAAGAGTAGTGTTGGTCGCTAGCGTTAAAAAAAAGCCAGCTCTTTCAAATAAAAATGTGCAACGACGCTTGAAGTTCTGTAAGGAGCATAGAAACTGGACTATCGATGACTGGAAGCGTGTTATTTGGAGCGATGAAACCAAAATCAATCGACATCGAACAGATGGAAAGGAGCATTACTGGCATCGACCACACGATCGCATTCAAAAGCATCAGGTGAAGGAAACCATGAAGCACGGCGGTGGATGGATAATGGCTTGGGGATGTTTTACCTGGTGTCACATCGGGCCTTTGGTGCGAATCGAAGGCATTATCAAGAAGGGAGAATATTTAAATATTCTTCAAACTTCCTGATTTTATGGAATATCTTCCTGATTTTATGGATAAGACCGCATATCCATCCGAAGAAATTATCTTTCAGCAAGAGATCCAAGTGGAGATCCAAAGCATACAGCAAAAGTGGTTCAAAATTGGGTCCAAAATCAAAATTTTCAGGTTATGCAATGGCCTGCGCAGAGCCCGGATCTAAATCCTATAGAGAATTTGTGGGCTATTGTTGAATGAAAGCTGGGAGCGTATGAAAATCCTCCAAAAACATCCACGAGCTTTGGGAAAGAGCACAGAGAGAATGGCACAGTATTGACTACGAAATAATAGAGCATTTGGCGAAGAGTATGACAAGAACAATTGCAATCGTGTTAAGAAATAAAGGGCTTTGGACAAGAAACTAGATTGTAGGAATTTGTTGCCATTAGGCAATCACAACCAAAAAATTCCTTATGTGCAAAAGTGTCCGAATCAAGAATTTTTTGTTTATTGCTTAGTTTTTAAGTGAATCGAATCCTAAATTTGTTTTTGTTATTAGACTAACATAAAAATGTTTAATAAATATGTATATTAACTAAAAATATTTTTCAAATTAATATTGGTCCGTTCATTTTAATAGCGTTACAATCTAGACATCTGGAGGTTGATAAAAAGCACGGGCTGGTTTGAGGAATAATCGATACAATGGTTAACATGGTACCACAAAAAAATAAAAAAGGGACTCGTAATGGACCTATAGGCCCCCACGGAAGCGCCACAAACGGTGCATGATCCTATTTATCTAACCTAACCTTGCGTTAATTTGTAATTTTATTTAGCGCTTTTATTTTAGGAAAATAAAATTGCTTAATTTTTTGTTTAAACAAAACTTTTATACGAAACACCGGTTTTATTTTATATAATGAAGTCAATTTGGATCTTAAGAGTTAGGTTTTGGGTGTTACACTGTTTGAAAAAAATATTTTCTAGGTAATTTTTAACGTTTCACCTTAAGACATTGCAACATGACCTTACAAGTACTAAAACTAACGATAAAATTTATTATTACATTACTCTGTAAACTTATTTAAATAACTTTTATATTATAACTATAACTTCATAATTATCATTAATCTTTAATTATTATAACTATATAAATAGCATTAAAATTTATACTGCAGCTACTGAACATAACGACACACATTACTTACTTATGACAAAATAACACAAAAGAGTAGCAACAACAAGCACAGTACAGCATCGACCAGAAATTAATACCCAGTAAAAAAGTGGATCATCCTATGAGCGATCTGGGAGTGCTCCCTGAGGAGCAGTGGAGTGCTCCTTATTGATCCAAACTAGGTGTATTTTGTGTTCTCTTTTAACATTGCATGTCCTAGGAAGGGTAGCACTCCCTTTAACATCCCAGAGGAGCTCAAAAGGAGCGATCAATAACATCAAGAAAAATTTAAAATAATTTTTTTTTTAAAGATCAAAGAACCGACATGCGCCTTATACAAACAAGGTTTGGTCTTTGACGTGAAAGGAATGGGACAGATTAGCTACAGGAATTGATTGGAACCATATGTGAATTATTGATTAGATGAAACAGACGTGAAAGACAATGCTTTCAATTGCTTTTAACCGAGGCTAGTGTGTGTTATGCCTTAACCTCGGCAAGCATTTTCAGCCCTTAGTTGTTCGTGTCCTTTAATTCCACGTTTTCCACAATTTAGTTGTGGATTTTAAGTTTTCCATAATTCTTAAATGTAGAAAAGAACACAGAAAGTGAAAAGAAGAACCATGCCCGAACCCCGAGTCGAACCAGGGACCTCTGGGTTGTTAGTCTAGCGCACTCTCCACTAGACTACAATGGTCGATTTTTCACAGAAAATAATGACCGAGTTTCTTACAAAGCAAATACCTCACTTTATGTTCTTTTTTTTCATTGATTGCTCACCTTTTGATTTTATAAAACAGTAATGGAGCACAAGGGCACAAGTGCTCACTTTTTGAAAGAATAAAACAGCAAAAGAGCGCTCTCTTGTTGCTCCTCATAGGAGCGATCGCATGTTTTTTACTGGGTATAAACATACACACACGGCAAGTAACAAACGTATAATTCCTAACTGGATTTCACACCACACAATATAAAAGGGCGACACAAAACCCAAATCAGTATTCCTTTAATGTTAGATCACTGAGTTGGACTACGGTTCTGTGCGCAGAGCTCTGGAGCGAATCACTTCTGGTTCGCATCCTCCAGAGGCGGCACACTTTTAATTTTTGCGTGCCTTCTCTCCTCTGGAACAAACCAGTTCTGGTTCGCATCCACCAGAGGCGGCACACTTTTAATTACTCTCTTGGTTTTGTCGTTTTAATTATATTAATGAGCATTCCTTTTAGCCTTCCTGTTGACGTATGGAACCGATTACCGACAGCGATTACCGATTACTGTTCACCGATTACCGTTCACCGATACCGATTTTCATTCGCTAAAAACCTCTCTCGGCTACCGATATGCAACAGTAGTTTTCGACCGTCATCGACAAACACTCACTCCGACTGCAATAAGTATCATAAGTTAATAATAAGGAAAAGTTATAAATAAAGAACTTAAATTGAATTAGAAAGCTGCGTTGTTTTTATTTGTGAAAGCTTGTGGTCCTTTCATTTGGCCATGGCACGGCTGAGCTGACCTCAGCCATTAGATAAAACCACCGTCACAACATGAAGTCGCTAAAGGTAATAAGAAGAAAGCTCTAAGAAAAACTACATCATCATGTACTTGTACATTTGTAAAATTTCTCAAAAATGGACCGAAGAATTAAAAAACGGTTAACGCTATTAAATTCATAGTCCTTAAATTATGATGAAATGTAATGTCGCGAGCTTGTTTGTAAAAAAAGTGCCTGATTTATGCACAGTGTAATTAAACACTCAGTATAGCATGATTATGTGACTTAGGGCCATTTTGTTCACAAAGGGCATAAATATGATTTAATTCGGGGATAACTATCTCTAGGTTAATTTTATACCAAGCGTATAAATCGGGAGATAAAAAACTGGTTTTGTTCACATTTTATCCCGGCTTTATGCTTAGAGCATAAATTCGCTCTCAGTTTATATCAATATCCATTGGAATGTTAGAGTGTTGCTCATTAATTAAAAAATGTGTAGGGATTTTTGGTTTTTTTTGCGAATTTGGGGGTTAGAGTGAACACTAGGTACAAATGGATCGCTGATTTTGCATCTGATGTCAGAATTTCAAAATTATAAAATTTTTTTACACAGGGCTGATAACTTAACATTTTTTTAAGAATTTTAAACATGAAGAAACAGTATTGTGGGTTACTTCTTTCGAATCTGGTGTCAGAATTGTAAAATTCAAGATGGCGGATAAAGTTGCCGCCTAATTTCTTGTTTATGTATGCGAATTCTACTCTGGGAGAAAGACTATGTAAAATTGGGTCGCTGATTCCGAATCCGTTGTCAGAATTTCTAAACTCGAAAATTTTTCTACACATAAGGCTGCCACCTAAAAATGTTTTATTTTAAGAATTTTAAACATGAATAAAGAGTATTGGGGGTCGCTTTTGCTTTTGAAAATACATATTATTAGGTGGCAGCCCTATTGTTATAAAATTTTATCATTTTGAAATTCTGACCACGGATTCAGATTCAGCGACTCATTTTTACGTTTTAGTTCGCACCAGCCCCGAATTCATAAAAATACAAAAAATTAAGGTGGCAGCCCTATCCTCAATTTTTAATTTAAAAATTCTGACTTCAGATTCGAAATCAGTGACTCCCTAACACTGTTAAATAATGTTTAAAATTCTTAAAAATACATATTATTAGGTGGCAACCCTATTATTTCAAAACTCTATAATTTTGAAATTTTTACCATGAATTCGTATTCAGCGTCCCATTTTTGGTGTAAAATTTTTTTGCCAGCCTCGAATTCATAAAATTGCAAAAAATTAAGGTGGTAACCCTATCCACCATTTTGAATTTTAAAATTCTGACTTCAGATTCGAAATCAGTGACTCCCTAACAGTATTGGTGTTTAAAATTCTAAAAAATACATATTATTAGGTGGCAGCCCTATTATTTCAAAACTTTTTCATTTTGAAATTCTAGCCACGGATTCGGATTCAGCGACCCATTTTTGGTGTATAATTTTTATTTTGGCAGCCCCGAATTCGTAAAAATTTAAAATATTAGGGTGGCAACCCTATTCACCATCTTGAATTTGAAAATTTTCAGTTCAGATTCGAAATCAGTAACCCCCCAATACTGTTCCCTCATGTTTAAAATTCTTAAAATAAAACATTTTTAGGTGGCAGCCCTATGTGTAGAAAAATTTTCGAATTTTGAAATTCTGACAACGGATTCGGATTCAGCGACCCATTTTTACCCGTTAGTTCGCGCCAGACCCGAATTCGTAAAAATTAAAAATTATGGTGGCAACCTTATCCAACATCTTGTATTTTAAAATTCTGACACCAGTAGTGGAATTCCCAAACGCGTTAACGATACTTGTAGTTATCGTTAACTGACCCTTAGCTACACTTACTGCTAACTGGTATTCCCAACATTTTTACTTGCAATGTTTGTCTTTAATTTTGACAGTTAGTTAACGATGTTTATCGCAAGTTTAACTATGATTGTTTAGGTGCCGCTAACTGAAATAATTATAACGTTAAGCAAATATTAAGTGCAGTGTTTTTAGTTTAGCTTTAATTATCATTTTTTATTGAACTTTTCTTGCTTACAACTGAAAGTATAGAAACAAAAATTTTTAAATGGCCTTTGAATATTTGGCAATGGATGCAGCTTTGCTGCAAGATGAAGTTTCTATGCGAGACAATGCTATGGAGTGGGCTGTTCTACGAAGGGTGGACAGTCCATTTGATTTGCAAGAATCAAAATTTATACATTTGTACCGCTTAACACCGGAGACAGCTCACAATTTAATCGAATCTATTCGCGGTGAGCTGGAAAAAAAACAATCACAGCTTTGTCAGCTGAAAACCAAGTAAGTAGTAAAACAAAACCATTACAAAAAGATTACTTCAACTTTTCCCTAATAGGTGCTAGCTGCGCTTCGTTTTTATGCAACTGGCTGCTATCAGCGGCCAGTAGGGCAGCATAAAACTATCACTATGAGCCAGTCATCCGTGAGCCGCTCAATCCATCGAGTAACAGATGCCATTAATACAAAAATTTTTCGTCCTAATGTGCGCTTCCCAGTAACGCACATTGAGCGTCAAGCAGCAGTATCGCTGTTTAGGACAGCTCCTGAGCCTTTCGATGGTGCTATAGGTGCAATTGACTGCTCCCACGTCTCCATCGTTGGACCGCCACAACATGAAGAAGCATATGTTAATCATCATGGTTATCATTCAATTAATGTTCAAATGGTAAATTAAAGCTTGCACAGGAAATATTTTTTGCTCGATTGCTTTATTTTTAGATATGTGATCCTAATTTAAAAATTTTGCATGTTAATGCAAGGTACCCTGGGGCTCGCCATGATGCCTTTATATGGAATGCTTGTGCTGTTCGCAACGTCATGGAAAGGTCATTTGAACGTGGTGACCGACAAACTTTTTTAATTGGTACACTTTTAAAAATATATACTGGATTTGACTTCTAAATAATTATTTCTTTTAAGGCGATTCTGGCTACCCATTGGAGCCGTGGCTAATGACGCCATTGACAAATCAACTTGAAGGTACACCAAAGTACCGCTACAATGCAGCATTGTGCAAAGCCCGAAATTGCGTAGAGAGGCTGTTCGGTGTTCTTAAGGGCAGGTGGCGCTGCCTTTCAAGACAAAGAGTTCTAATGTACGAACCCGGTTTTGCAGGCAAAATTGTGAATGCATGCACTGTTCTTCACAACATGAGCCTTAGCACCTTGAGAGCACATGAAATTAGGGAACATTTGGGAGATGTAGAACCGGTAGCTGAATCAACTTATGACATGGAAGTTGGGTCTCGTTCATCGGTTGCAAAGCGTGTTCAAGAACGTTTGATTTCGCAAAAATTTTCATAACAAAAATTAAATAAGCTGAAATTTGGTTATTTTATCAAAATGAAAACACTTTTAAGCGAATATCGTTAAATAATTTTACCCTAAGTTCTTTATGGGTATATTTTGTTTCATTAATCTATTTCTTTCAAACTAATATATAAGTTTTTTCAAACTTAAAAAAGCAAATTATTATTAATAAAAAAATAAGAAAAACAGAGCACAATTAATACATATACAATTTATACCTTAATATAGAAAGGCCTTAACCCAACTCTTTTAAAATCTATTTTTTGAGACTTTTGCAAAAAAATTGTTGCAGAAAAGAAATTGCTACAGCATTAAATTGGCAAGCGTCTTAAATAAAAAAACCCCACTTAAAAAATTCGCAGCTGCAAAATTTTAATTTTTATCAAGTTTTTTCCTTCTCCTGTAAAGTAAAAAAAATGAGTTAGGGCCTTTCTATAAAAAGGTAGTGATATGTAAGTAAACAAAAAGTTTTCATCAACGAAAAATAAACAATCGATCATATTATCACAAATTCATATATGTTATTATTTAATAAAAAGGAACAAAAAAGGTACAAAAGAAGTCACAGCAAAAACAAAAGTTAACAAAAAGTTTTATCACATTTATTGCATGAGTTAAATGATATGAATTCATAAGTTATTAAATAGTTATTTGAAAGAATTTTCAACGGAGATTGCCAATCTTTCTAAGGCAGACGCAATCCGGTCGAAAGAATTTGCAAGTTGTTGCAATGCTTCTGCCTGTCGCTTTGCAGACTCAGCTTGTATCTAAAAGAAAAAATCTAAGTAAAAAAATAACTCTTTTTTGGGTTCTAAGCACTCCACTCACCATTATTGCATCTGCCTGTTTCTGTGCTATTTCAGAAAACTGCTCCCGAGCGAAATCCATTTGGGTTCTCTTTGGAAGCCTTCTTTTTGGGGTCTGAGCTACTTTAGTATGTGCAGACCTAGGTTGTGCTGGTTCCTCTGATATATTATCCAGCTCTTCGACCGGCCAGTTCCCTTCCACTTGCACTACTTCATCACCCCCTTGAACCTCAAATATTGTGGGCACCGTCGGATTCTGGTAGATGACTTCCGTTCTGCCACTTTCAAGTAAAATTTGCAAATCCTATATTAAACAAAGAAAAATATAACAATAAATATTTATAAGGCCAAAAGTATACATTACCTCTTCCTCCGGAAAGCTATCAGGGCAAATGCTGCTACCTCCTACGTAGTTGTGCCCAATAATGTGTAGCACTCGCATATCTAATTCGGTCAGCGCAGGAAGTGTGAGCGGCTTTCCACCCGTTTTTGCCATTTCCTTCCTGCGCTCCCTTGCTTTTACGGATACTCGACTTTTAAGGTCGCGCCAAGTCTAATATGAAAAGTGTTAATCATGAGAATATCTAGACCATTTAATACTTACCACTTGCCATTGCGATGCCGTTTTTTCAGCTCCATTCACGGCATTGAGATGTGCAGCCAGCTCCTCCCACTTTTTGCAGGCCTCCTGTCTGCCATGAATCGAGGCAAACCTGCCTTCAGCCAACCCTCTGCTGCTCTCGAAAAAGTCCAGCATTATTTTATGTTGTTCTGCTGTTGTTCTGGCAGACCTTTTTTTTGCGCTTTCCATTTTTACTTTCGTTTATTTTTTAATTTGTCTTGTTTTTTTTTTCAATCACCCGCCAAAAATACAGTGATGCCACTTTTTCAATTTATTTTAACGACGTTTGTAGCCTTTATTGTGAATGATGCTTTTTAAGAATATTTTCGCTAAGTCCAGATTTGGGAATGCGACAAACGTTATTGCAAACGACGAACTCTGTTAGTTAACGTTAACGTTATGGTAACGATAATATTTTGGGAATTCCACTACAGATTCGAGATCAGTAACCCCCAATATTGTTTCCCTATGTTTAAAAATCTTTATTTTCAATATTTTGACACCAAGTAAATAAAAAATATTAAAATGAGAGTGATGAGAGCGAATTAAAAATCTTAACTCACCAATTTTCACGAGTTAAATATTTCTGGGGTTAAGCTTTCTCGCCACTATTTTTATCTCCAGCTTGAAGAGTTAAATGCTTAACTCACTGTGAACAAATGAAAACTGGAAAAATTATGGAATTAACTCGGGGATAAATTTATCTCTCTGTGAACAAAATGGCCCTTAGAGGATAGAAGTTCCCATTCATAATATAGAGGTTGAATTAAAAAAAGTTGAAATAAAATTTAATAAACATTCTATCATTTTTATCTGTTCGTTTTTGCAATTTTCATGCAAGCAAATTAAGAAAAGGGCGCGTAGTAGTAGCATCGCTTCAAAAAAGTGGCTTATGCAAGCGAGAGGCAGCTATAAAATGTGCAGGAGAAAGCTTTTCCGTTTCCTATTTTAAATATCATATTGGCATGATAAAATTTTTTTGGTTACAAAAAGATGTCTGAAGGATGTCATCAAACAAAAAGGGCATCCATCAAACCAACAACTTTTGTATAAAATTTTTTTTTTAATTTAGTATTTGAGGATAATCGCCCAATTGGATATCCAAAGTATAAAAAACTAAAACATGGATTGAACATTTACTTTTAATTCGTATTTAAGTTTAATATTTTGCAAAATTTAAAGAAAAGCAAATGTGAAGATAATCCATTTATCTGACACTATTTGGCACCCGAGATAAAAGTTATGAAAATGCCCAATGCAATGAACAAGATCTAAAGCAGCGGCAGTACCGCTACCACCAACCCTGCTCATCATAATCATCATCAAAATCCTACCCAGCATTACTTCAATCATTATCGTTGAAAACTTTATACTAGACCAGTTAGGCAAGCCGCAAGTTGGCAGTGACGCCGTGCTTGGAACCGCCTTAACTTTAAAGCTTTGTCTGCCATTGTTTTAAGCAACATAGATTTTGTGAAACGTACCTAGATTTTTATTGAAAACAATTCGTAAAACTTTTCGCATTCAAAATAGAATTTATTTGATTTAAAAGGCAGGCGAACGCAGGAAGACAGAGCAGAGGATAGCAGACTCCCAAAGCAAAGAAGAGGAGTGCACAAGGACAACACCAGGAAGCAGCGACAACGTCAAGTTGTGCACATTTGGTTGTTCAGGGTATGCTTCTATTTGCGCTAATGTGATTCAATGTGTGAAGTTATGTGTTGTCTATGCAAATGTTGTGTGACATGTATGTGTGCATGTATGTAGATGTTTGTGCAAATGTTGGCGCTTAAAAAGTGGCCCACTTTATTGTGCCACAAAAAAATATATTTCTGTGACATCCTTTGAAAGAAAACTTTTTGTTTGCTGCTGCCATCACACTTGCTCACGCCAAACAGGCTCCACCCGCTCAACGACACCCACTCACCTACCCTCCTACCCACCTACTCTCTTCTGCTTCACGCTAATGGCAAAGAAATTTGCTTCCTTTGAATTATTGAATAACATTTGAAATATTGTTTGTGTTAGTTGCTAACTTTGAGTTAATATGTATGTGTGTGATTGTGTTTGTATGTTCAGCATACAAAGTTTTTCTGCATTTGATTAGAATTTTTCTGTTGAAAAGTTATTCCTGTTGTTGATGTTGTTGTTGTTGCCATTTTGTTTGCCTTCTTCCATCGAATTATTTGTATGTTTGCGCCAATTTGTTGCAAACTTTCAATACACTTTGCAAGCGTTTGTTTGTTTTAATCATGAAATAACTTTGAACTCTATTAAAAATAAAATTAAATTTGTACCATGCCACAAATTCTGAGCCATCTTCGTTTGCCGCTTCTCTTAATGCTATGCTGTGAAATTGACAACTGCCAAGGATAACAATCACTTTGCCAGGCATATCTTAAGTTTATGTTTATTTCATTGTTCCACTTTTTTCAGTTTTTTATTTTTTATTTGCTTTATTCTTCTTCTGCCCGTATGCTTAGAATATTCTTTTGTAAAATTAAATGCTATGGAAAAATTTTGCTGTTTGTTGATAATAAATAGGTTTAAAGAAGAAAAAATATTGATAATAAAATTGCCAAGAAGAATTGTTTGCAATTTTTTATAAAATAATCCATGTAAGGATATTTTTCAACACATATACAATAAGATAAAAAAAACCAATTTATTTAGATGAAGTGCAATATTTGGGTCATTGTGAGTTAAAGGTATACTTATAAGAAACGTGCTTATAGCAAAATGAATTTGGTTTATGAATATGCTTCTTTTTATTGCCTGCTTTTCTGTATAAAAATTGATTTATATGAGATATTATAAACTCATCTGCATTCGGGTGACCCTAAGAGAGACCTAATGGAAGATTCAATTCATAAGTAATTCTTATCCGGCACCGGAAGGCTGGCCCGTGCGCACGGTGAAGGGGGGTTTGTGGGTAAAATCCCCCAGGAGGGTTTCGAACTATACTTTTAGAATTCACTGAATTTCCCTGATTATGGAAAACTTCAATGAAGCAAAGCTGTATTTATTATGATTTATTATAATTAATCATTATGATTAAGGTTTTTCTGCACTCAATCAAAAAGGTACATGAAATCAATAAATAAATCTAACTTCCATTAGAATAAATCATTAAGTTTTCGTCAAAGTACGCGTTCATGGGCTTAGTGTAAAGAGGCTTCCTGGTAGCAGTAGGAGCGTTGGGAGTAATTTTCATGAAAACGTAACTTTTTTTTTGGAAGTCCTCCCCCAAAGCAGTTTGTTTGTTTGGAAAAAATGTTGGGTATTAAAATTTAATGGGGGCCAAACATATACACCACAGTTCTATGGGCAACTCCTGAGCAACTGTGAGCTGATTTGTCTGATAGCCTCACAATTTTTTTTACTTTGACCTTGATGAGACGCCATTTACCCCTCCTATCCCCTTGATTTTTTGGTTCATTTTTTTTTTTATCAAACTTCACTAAATAATTTGTACCAGCGTATTGAAAAACCAATATTTAGAAGCTCCATACGTCATTATTCTATAGCTAATGAACAATACATTCATTTTAAAGTACAAGTTTATTAAAATGTCGACATAAGTGTATGATATTTATACAGCCAATAAACACATTCATTGGCTCAATGAACAATACATCTTTTTTAAAGAACAGATTCATAAAAATATTGCTATTTTATTACGATTTTCAGACAACCAACGAACATATTTTTTTGCTCAATACAAAATACATTGTTTTTAGTGTAGTATTTCATTAATAATAAGGAAATAAGCCATTGCTTTAATGAACTTATTTATTGTTTTATTAAAATAATATTCAAAACTAAATGGCAATCCATATGGTATAACGCTATTTCAAAAGAAATAATAAGAAAACTCATAGAAATTACTGTATACCCTTTCGCGTGGAAAGAGGTCCTACATGCTACTAAAGTCAATTTCACTATTTTTGCTTTTTTTTTTTTAATAAAATAAAACAAAAATCTATAAAAGTGTTAGAAAAATAACTTACGCTATTTGTTTTTTTGGTCGGCCGTAGCCTAGTGGGTAGAGTGCGTGGCTCTAAGCTAAAGCACCGCGGTAGCCCGGGTTCAATTCCAGCTCAGACAGAAAAGTTTTTTCAATTGAATTAATTTTTCTGTTCGGTCGTCACCTCTCTGCAGACAATGGCAAACCTCAGAGAGTAAAAATTGCCATGTAAAGCTTCTGGAGAACATAAGCCGTTCGGAGTTGGCATAAAACACGTAGGTCCAGTTCTCGGTCATTTGTGATCAAACATTTAACAACACGCACAACACAATTGATCAATAGAAGCTAGGTCAAAGTCCTTCCAAAGGCTGAAATGGCCAGTTTATTTTTTTATTTATATTATTTGTTTTTTTCATACACACTTATGAATTTGTATAGAATTTTTACACCGATCGGTGTTCCAGGTCCTACACCGTTCGCTGTTAAAAAACACCGTGTCAAAGTGCTAGAATTTAATATCCGAAAGAGCAAATTTTTTCACACCCATCAGTGCAAAAAATTAAATTATCTAATGTTTTTTGTAGCCTGTTAATGATAATTTTTTTTAACACCGAACGGTGTGATTTTTAACTATTCGAAAGGATGTTTTTTACAAATTTTATTAAATTGTTATAAAATTTATTAATTTGCAAATAAGTCGCAAAAAACTTTAATTGGGACTTATTTCATTGAGCTTTATTTCATAATGGAATGAGGCCAAAACGAAAAAAAAGAATTATATCCCAAAATATGAAGTACCATCCAAAAATGTATGGTAGTTTTTTGGGGCTTATATAATTTGTTTGGGGTCTATTTCGTGGTGCAAAAATTAAATTTGAATCTTTAACCTTTATTTGCTCGGGACTGTAAATTGACGTAGACCGTATGATGTCTACATTTATAGCAAGCATGTATTAAGATGAGAAACCTTGTCAACATATAAAACAAAAAAATACTTTTATGTATTTTTAAGCATATAAGCATGTAAGAACTGTTCTTTAATAAAAAACTGTGGTAAAAAAAGTGTATTTTTTAATAAAACAGCATTTACCTAAAGTATATGTTACAGCATGTGTGTCGCACACTGGTTTTTTGCACCAACTGCAAATCATGTGTGTAGTCTGATGCTTTCTAATTTCACAATACTGATAACGGACGGGTATATGGACTATTCTGTATAAAGCTTAGTATGCTGTAGGAACGAAAAAAAAATTTCCATAAGAAATATATTGAGATTTTTGACAACGAACAGGCAGCGAAATTTTTCTTTCGCCAGCTAGTACGCTGTAGAAGCGAAAATGATTGCTATGTTGCCAAATTTCCATTCGTGAGTGGAGAGTTGAAATTTAAAAATTTCGCTGTCGATTATATGCCCGTAAATTGGCGCGGAAATTTGCCATTCAACAATAAAAAATAAGCAGTAAGTATGTTTACTTGTTGCGTGCAAGTTGCTTAATCTGAAGGTTCCGGTATAAATACACAGGCTAGAAACTTGAGTTGGAGTTGCGTTGACCAAGTGTGGAAAAGGCCTTAGTGTTGAATTTGTTATTTATTTAGTTTATTAATGTGCAGTCTTTCTTTTTATAGGACATAAAGTTGCAGCAATAAAAATATGAATATGTCAACCAGAACAGCAAGTGCTTTTTCTCCACACAAAAATTTTGACTCTACACCAAAATTTTGCTTGTAGAGTTATATGCCTACAAATTTTCGTTCCTACAGCAGACTAAGCTTTAGAAATTTCAGGCAAGCGCTGCAAAATAATGCCAGAAGCAGAAGCAGAGGAAGAACAGCGACCTAGTGTCATTTCAATAATAGACGCGTCCAATCAGCATGAGCAGTAATGAAAAACTGATTACTGCACTGCAGTACTCTGCAGTTATTGAAAAATATGCAATAGTCACGTATGGGCATTTCCATGGTTACGCACGTAACGTTGTACGCCTTTTTTGTTGTTAAACATAAAAAAGCAACGAAAATTTTAAACTTTTTTTGTTCTGTTTTGATGTTTAGATAGCATTCTGGTAATACTATAGTTAAAGCAAAGGTGAAAGCGATCGAAAATATTGTCCAAAGATATAAACAAACAAAAAAGAATGCCTTACTATACAAAAAACGAGATATATAAATTTTTAAGTATACACGAGTTTTTTTTATCAAAGTTTATTTTAATATTGTCTGGAATAATGTTGCTATATTTTCATAATTGTTTCGTTAAAAATTCTTCCTTAATTATTTTTATACAAGCCATCACACAAAAACTATCCTTTGAAGGGAAGTTCGATGTATCCATTCCTTCTCGAGAAGAGTGGGAACTAGGAAACCGTTCACCTCACAATGTCATTGAGATCTTTACTAAACAACTATCTATAGATAAGGCAAGCCTTGGTATTCCTCTCACTACATATAAACTGCTTGCACTTGAGTTATCCGGCATCAAAACCATTAACAGAGGCTCGAAACACGTGGAATAGAACACATCAGCGTCATGGTAGGGATCCTTACAGGGAACTGCCTTATTGACAGACACGCTCAAGGATTGAACATACTCCACAACGACTTCTGCAGAAACTGTAGAGATGAGGAAGAACCTACAGTAAATTGCCTCTCCACTTGCCCAGTGCTGGCTCAAAAACGCTTCCTCCACTTAAGCAACTGGTTATTCAGTGACCTTAATGAACTCACCGAATTTTCGGTTTACCAAATAGTAGGCTTAGTAAACAGCTCAAATTGGTTTAAATACACTCTACCAAAAATTCACGAGAATTAACTACAATAATTGCTGGCAACTGATTGCCTACATTTGTTGTCGTTAAATCCCATAGAACAAAATTATACCTACAATTATTTGTTTCGCTCTCTTGTAAGGAATCTCTTCTAAAATTATTTCTTCCAATCTTGTCTGCGCTTATAAAAAAAAGCTAGAAATGCGTGAAGTCTCTCAAGTAAGTTTTGAAAATGGCAACAACAACAACTCTGCATAGAGTCAATAACTCAGCAGAAGGCGCTACACTCAGAAAAAAACACCTATCTTTTTGTGATAAAAAATTTCTCTATTTTTGATAATAGTAATTTTCTTTATTTCAAATAAAATTTACTTCAATTATAATAGATTTTCACATATTCGAAGAAATATTTCCATCCTTGTGGGAAATGAAAATAGTTCATGTCTCTAATAATTATAAGTATGTTTCTCTCACTGAAAAAAATCTCATTTATAGAGAAAAATTTATAGAAAATGAAAAATGTTCTCTATTGTTGATAAATAATTCACTATGCGAAATATTTTCTTCAATAACAACAAGTCTTTTCTCAAAAATTAAAAAGGCTCCTTCTTAAAAATCGATATATTTTTCTTATATTGAATGAGGTATGAAAAAAATAGAAAGCGTCAGAGCAATTGATTAATGTTGTGAAAAGCAAGTGTTGCATAGTTTGCATATTATGACGATTGTTCCTTCAAAAGGTTTTTTTACTTAACATAGCTACACAAAGTGATGTTATTTATTACTACTGTTTCTTTGGATGCATTTACAAAATCGTTTTTCAGAATAAATTTCTGGAATATTTATAAAGAGTGCCGACAAACAATGCCACAACAATAATTCTACCTTTTAACACATTTTTAACTAATATTTTTAAAACCGAATTACAATTTGATTTTAATACTTTACTTTGCGTAGAACTGAGTTAAAAGAAATGTTTGACAAAAATAATTTTTTAATCGTAATTGCGGATATACTTCTGTGTTTTAAAGAAAAATGTATGCAATAAAGAAACATGTTGTTATCAATGTTAAGAAAATATATCTTTCTTTTAAAGAAATTGTTGTTTTTTGTGAGAAACTATAAACGCAACTTAAAGAAAACATTTATTAAATTTAAATAGATATTTCTCTGTTTTCGGGAAAAATTTACACAATAAAGAAAACGGTTGAACGTAGTATAAAGAAATATTTTTCTATGAAAGAGAAGGTGTCTTTTATTAATGAGAAAATATTTCTCATTTTCATGAAAGCTTTTTGCCATTTTTAGAGAATTTTTGAGATCACATTTAGAGAAAAGCATTCTCTGGAGCAAAGTCAATACCATTTTTCACTTAATATGATGCCTTTTTTCTCATATTCCGATAAACTTTTTTCTGAGTGTATTCTTTCCTACTTTAGTAGGCTTGAGTAAATAAGCTGTGACCAATCTACTGTTTAAGTTGTATATAATTTGACACTTGTTCGAATAAACTCTTTGAAATTATATGACGTTAAAGCAGAGGTATTTATTTAAGGACAAGCGTAAAATACCGCTGCTGGAGCGTTTTAAGGACAATCTGAAATAGCGTGAAAAGTAGAAAATATACAAATTTTAGAATACTCTGAGCGAAAACACACTAGAATAGCGTGAAAAGTAGAGAATATATATCTGAGCGAAAAGACGCTAAAATAGCGTGAAAAGTAGAGATATACATATTTTAAGACTCTCTGAGCGAAAACAATCTCAAATAGCGTTAATAATTGAGTAAATATACATATTTTGGAAAAAGACGCTGATTTTCAGACAAAATGAAAAAACTCGCTGCATAGCGTGGTTTTTTTACAAAATCGCCAATAAATGTCACAACATTTATTGTAGAGATTTTCCAATCAGTTTTTAGAGCGTAAAGATAGGACAAATTAACAGGATCTGTATTATCTTTTGTTTAGAAATTTTTAAAGGCAACGATTTTTAATATTCCGGATTTACAATTTCAGATATGTGATTTCAAATATAATTTCTAATATATTTTTAAGTAATAAATATTAATCGAACAGTTAAGAATACCTCCATATTCACAGCCCATTAACAGTGAGCTTTAATATGTATGTCTGTCCGTGTGTGCGCGTGTGGTTGAATTTTATTTTTGCCAAAAACTTTCTCAGAGGCTTACGACCTCTAAAAATAATATAATGATAACTAGCCCACTGTCAAAGCAATCACAATAACAGCAACCGCAAAAACTATTTCAAACCACAATCGATCAACCAAATTCAATTAAAATTAAAATACACTCGACTGTGACAAAATAAAACAACAAAAAACATAATAGCAACGAAACTATTTAAATAACCAAAAATAGCTGTGAATAGGTCAAATAAATACACACTGAACTACAATGAAACCAAACTAAAAACCAAATTGGAAATTAGAAGTTGAAATAAATTTCAATTCATTTAAGTAGAGGAATAAGAGAAAATAAAAAAATAACAAAATTTGTTGACATAAATCACTGGCCAACAACAAGAACAGCAACAACAACAACAACAATTGAACTTCATTACAAAATGAGAAAAAAAAATGCTAAAACTACAACTAATCAGGCGAAACCGCGACCTCAGCAACACAACCACACAAGCGCACTTATACACCCACCTACCTACACATACATGCACACACAGGCTATGACTCTCTAAAAAATAGACTAAAATTTGTGTGCATAAACAAAATAGCAGAGTAGCAGCAAATGCTTTTTCCATTGGAATTAATTAAAATCCAAACCGGAATTCATCTCAATCAACTATCACTAATTATTATCGGTCAAAATATGTGAAAATTGAAATGCCGCGTATTAACTTGTGATAGTGTGTAACACGCGTTAACAAAAAAAAAAGACCCTAAAAACACATACCCGCATGTGTGTAAATTTAGCTAAATAAACAAATACCTAAACAAATAAATACTATTTGTGTTTTGATCTTAATTATAGGCAGTGATTAACTTTTTGTTTAATTAAGTTCTCTATAAAATTTAGATTCTAAAAAAATATTAAAGCTCAATGTTTTGTATGTAATTTATTATTGGAAAATAAGTTTAAAATTATATGAAAATGTATGGCATTCAATTCGGAGCAGCTGTTCATAAACTAGTCTGCAAATTTAATGTTTAATTTTGCGTAGCAAGAATTTTGAACTCGATTTGTACTCGAATTTATGCTCTCATTTATTGTTGACTTTGCTAACAAATCCATTTTATGTTATTAACATATTTGGTTCCTCTACAACACTAGCACAACACTTTGCAATATTTCTTTTCGCTGTTCATAAATTTTTCTGACTTCAATAAAAACACCAAATGTGTTGTGTTTTGTTACTTTTTTTTGTTTTGTTTTGTTAAAACTGCTATTTGGCCATATTTTATCTGCACAGCGAATTTTCTGACACATTCATAATAAATAATTTAATGATTTCCTAGATTTTTGATAAATAGAACCAGCTATAATTTGCTCGTTTAAGCAACGCTGAAAAAATTTCGCATTAATTTGCAATAAAAATTGGAGAAAATTAATAATTAATGAAAAATTAAACTATATCTGTTGCCTGCTGACAGCGTTGCCAGCATTTTAAATAAACATGTCGACGCAAATGTTGTTAACTTGCTCTTTTTAAGTGTTGGGAAATGTCACGTGCTTAAAAAATACAACGCTTTAAAGTTTAAACGTTGAGCAATTTTTTGTTCAATAGCTTTGGCCTTGAGCACTCTGTTGTTCTTGATTGCACTTCATCATCATCTTCTTCTTCTATATCTGATAAATGTTCTTCTTCTCTCTACAAAATATTATTAATTTTATCTGCAGAAATTTGAAAAATTGTGTTTTCATTTTTTATTGGAAATCACGTTAAAGAAGCGCCGGAAGTGCTGACAAGATGTGTAGACAACCGGAACCTGATACCGGGATGCTGTGAAATTGAGTGACATACGCAGAAAATGCTGGAAAACCTTTTATTTTCTTTTTTTGGATATAAATTTTACAGCATGACACAATTGAAATTTTACAATTTTTTTTTAAAAACACTGAATTTAAGTTATTTTAAATTTGTTAGAAGTATTCAATTTGACCTTAAGGTAGATTGTAGGCAAAAGCGGTTAGAATTAAGGCCTAAGAAGATGTTTCTAAAAAAGATTATTATATGTACAAAAAAAATTTAATTTGCATGTAAATTTTATATTATCAGTTTAACACGGAGGGAAATAATATTCTTATATTAAGCAAATATTTTGCTTGACATAAGAATATTTGAAATTAAGTCTCATTTGCTTAAATTAAGCATTAAAAACTAAAATGAAGAAAAAACAATTATAATGAGCATTTATTGCCAAAATTGAGTAAAATAAACAACACCTTGAAACAAGCATAAAATACTTTATTCTAGCACCTGAAACAAGATTCGATTCAAGAAAATATGTTTTTTGTATAAGCAAGCGCAAAGTTGTCGCCTTTGAACAAATTATTCTAGTTTTCAGTAAATTATTTACTTGAATCAAGCAAAATGTTTTCAATCGAAGGAAAATAAATTTCTTAAATTAAGTAAATTATTTTAGTTTTTATTAAATTATTTACTTGAATCATGCAAATTGTTCTAAATTCAAGGAAAATACATTTCTCAAATCAAGCAAATTATTCTAGTTTTCAGTCAATTGTGTACTTGAATCAAGCAAATCGTTCTTAATTCAAGAAAAATACATTTCTCAAAACTAGCAAATTATTCTAGTTCTCAGTCAATTGTGTACTTGAATCAAGCAAATTTTTCTCATTTCAAGTAAATATTCGACTCGAATATAGAAAAGATATTCTTGAGTTTTAAGCAAATGTTGCTTGAAATGAGTATTTTTTTCTTAATATCATGTATTTTAAATTTGCATACAAATAATACAATACTTGAATTGAGAAATTTACGCTTGAGTGTAAACTGATAGCCTATTTGCTTGATTCGAGCAAAGAATGCTTGACTTTTTTTTCCCGTGAAGTCAAGCAAATGTTTGTTTTTTTCTAAAAATTCATAAAAAGACACTTGAATGCACATATGTTACCAAAATGGAATGAAAATATGGAAAATTAACAATATTAAGAAATTCCAATTTAATTCAATTTAAATGAGATTTCTTTTTTTAATTACTTACTGTTTTAGTTATTACTTAAAATATAATTGACATGAAAACTTCGAACTATAGATGTGTTGTTCTAATATTATATAAGTGAAAGCAGCCTGTTTTGTGTAAAGTAGTGTAGCAATGGATTATTGAGTTTAAGAATATGATATTATGCTTGCTCCCGGCAGAGGTTGGTATCGTAGAAACGTAATGTCTCTATATATAGTTACAAACTAAACAACACACCTAAAATTAATCTTAAAGCTAAAATAACTGACGGCAAAAAGTTCTACGCAATTTTTGGCGAAGTTACAGGATGTACAAAATTGACAAAAATCGTCAAAAAGTCGAACATCGATTTTTACGAAAACTCATTTCTCAAAGACTTCTAAGCCAAATATTTACTTTTAACTACCATTGGAAAGGTAATAAAATAGGCTATATTTTTAAAATTATTTTGGTGTTTGGAGGTTCTATCCCTTACAGTAAGATAATTGATTTTAAAGTAGTGGTTTCAAGAACACCATTTAAAAATTTTAAATAATTTAAATAAAGCTGGTAAAATAACCTATTCAACAATATAAAAATTAGAGTTGTGATTTAATAGGCTAATAAGATTTGGTAATTTTCACATCCAACTGAAACACTTTTTGTACTAACAGACGAATTTCATAATTTTTAAAGGGTGCTCTTAAAAACTCTACTTCGAAAATATTACCCTACCTTTCCACAAGGAAATTTGTTTCAGTTCTATGGTTCACTTTGGCAGACTCGTCATACTCTAATAAATATCGAAAAAATAAGAAACAACTAGAACAGACGACAACCCTGGTAGAGTTAAGGGCTTGATCTAAAAACAGTTACTGCTTTAATGTCATATCATTAAATGGCCTATGAGAATGTTAAAGTTCATACCAATTTGTTCGAACAAGGGTCAAATCATATAAGAATTTAACAGTGGGTTGGTCACAGCTGAATCACTCAAGACTGTCTAGTCTGCTGTGTGATTGACTCTATGCAGAGTTGTTGTTATTACTGCCTTCTTCAAACTTACTTGTTCTAAAAAGCTCACAGTTAAATTCCCAAAACTATTTTAAGAATAAAGTCTGTTTAATTAACTATCTAACGTTAGTTCAAACTTAACATTCGGTTAAGAATTGTTTGAGGTATGAATTTTCGTAAAAATTGATTCTCGACGTTTTTCCCAATTTTTGTCAACTTTGTTCACCTGCAGGGTTCACTCCGCCAAAAAGAACTATTTTTCTCCAATTTAAGTTTTTTTTTTTCCGTCAGTAAGATTAGAGGATTATTATGATAAGTTAATATGAAAGCTAATAATAAGATTACTAAAAAGGTTAGTAGTTTATAATTTTATTAATTTTCATTTATTTAGTATTTAAAAACTACGTATGGAAAGATGGCGTGGTTTTCATCCGATTTGGCTCAATTTCGAACTTGATCTCTATTTTTGAATAACAAGCATATACCGTTACATTGAATTTCGTTCCGATAGCTTTAAAATAACGGCTGTTATCGTGACTACAGCCGGACAGACAGACATTGCTAAATCAACTCAGGAGGTGATGCTAATGAAGAATATAAATACTTTTCTATTCCTGCTACGATTCCTTATCAGAGGTTCAAACGGAGGTACAATGTTAATATACCCCTTGCGCAGTATACGTAGGGGTATAAAAAATGAGCACAGGTTTTTAGTGCAATAATTATCGCAGCGGTCGAGATATCTTCCGGAACGTTCATCTTCCACGCTGTCTGGCGATCAGGTGGAGTAGCTGTAATAAAATAGTTTATGTATATTAAATTTATTTGAACTTTTGGCTATCCAATCCATAACACTATTTCATTTGTTTTTTTTATGCATGTATTTACAATAACTCTGAAAATAGGCTATTTTTATCATTTTAGTGTCCTCTCAGGTAAGACTTTTAAAAGGTAAAAAAGGGTATAAAAATGTGCGGTTGAAAAGCTAAAATAACAAATGAAGTTAATCATTAAAAAATTAATTAAAATCCACTCCTTATATTTTTTATTTTATTTATTTTATATTATAATAAGCGACAAAAGTTTGAGGTCGAAATTTCGACCGCTGCACAATGGTCCAGCGGACACATTTTTGTGGCAGTAAATAAAAAAAAAAAATTTAAAGTTTGGTATAAAAACTATATAAGCTTCACAGTGATAGTCTAAATATTATAAAATCATATATAATTTTTTAGATGTGGCAACACTTTCCGATTATTACGCTCTGGAAGTTGTCAATATGTGAACACATGTTTTTGACATGATGTCCATAAAATAAAAGTGCAACAAAAGTTGAAATATTTGGAAAATTTATAAATACATAACTAAATTTCAGTATGGAAAGTCATCATCAAGGTAAATTTGACATTAAATATGGAAATTTTTTTAGTTATATGTTGTAATTTTAAAGGAAAGACTATTTTAATGTGCAGGTATTTTTGATTTAGTTTAAGAATCGTGTTTGTGTTTCGTAGACAAAAAGTAATGATATTGTCAGGTATTGTCAAAGTGTTATATTTGTGGTGAAAGGTTGAAATGTACACTTAAAGGTGCTTATTGATTTACCTGCATCAATTTGCAGCAATTTAATATATCGGTCTATTTCAGAACCACTTAAGATAAAAAATTCAGAAATTTTGCAAATTTGGTTGGAGAACTCAGGAAACGTTGGTTACCTTTTGAATTGGTTTCTCCAAAAACTTGACATACAACATAAAAGTGAAGAAAATATCAATAAAATAAAAAAAAAAAAATTCCAATTTATGTGCGTTTATAAAAAGGAATTGGAATAAATGCAACCGAAATCTGAAAGGTTTTCAAAATTTGCATAGCCGTTGGTTATTAAACGATACTGATTTCACAGCTTGTGGAAAATGTTCAGGATTGCAAAGTAAAAGGGGACGGCCCCGGCTGAACTACACAGATGGAAAAACTCGAGTGAAAAGAAAACTCGCTTCCGAGCTTGCATCCAAGCAAAACAATGAGACCATGTTAATTGTTCATGCTGCAAGTGCGTCAGCCAGAACCGCTCACAATATCGATTTGGCATTTGTATTAAAATAAACTTTATTGTCTCCTTCAAGACCAACAAAAATAAGAAAAAAATTGACTTCTGAAAATAGTAAGCCAATTGCTCTTAGTCCTGATGAAGCTTTGGCTTTTCATTTGGAACATGACTTTAGCAAATCTCATTATGTAAATAGTCGATTATTAAACAAATCTAGAAATTGTGATATCTATCCACCTTATAATAAACTAATTGAAGCAAAGCTACAGTGTAGACCCGAGGGTATATTGGTTACGGAAACATCTGCAAGTGTTCCATTGCAAAAGCTTTTGGACCATACAGCTAACCGAATTCTCTTGATGCAAAAAAATATGCTAAAGGAATTTTTAAATATAGAGGAAGTGAAACTAATTGTTAGCTACGGGTTTGACGGTTCTACAGGACAAAGTATGTTTAACCAGAAGTTCCATCAGGATAATCCTGAATCTTTTGATAGATCGATTTTTGTTACTTCAGTGATACCGTTACAATTAATTGAGATGACCGGAAATATTATTTGGGTAAATCGTGCTCCTCAATCAATACGGTTCTGTAGACCGTTAAAGGTGGAATTTGTAAAAGAAACAAAGCAACATATTTTGTCTGAAAAAAATCATCTTGATTTTGAAATAACAAACTTGAACCCGATGGACTGGTTCATAGATAGTAATAGAAAAATTGTAGTAAGTTATGACTTACACATGACATTAATTGATGGGAAAGTTTTGAATATACTTACTGATACAAAATCTTCTCAATCCTGTCCAATATGCGGCGCAAATCCTAGACAGTTTATGTCAATAACTGATCTCAAGTCTTCTGTTTTTCAACCTAAGCCCAATGCTCTTAAATATGGGGTTAGCCCACTCCATGCTTGGATAAGGTTCCTTGAATTTATTTTAAACATTTCCTATAGAATTGACTTAAAAAAATGGCAAATACGAACACTATCAGAAAAAGAAATTTTTAAAAACAGAAAGGTTTTAGTTCAAAAAAGATTCTGGGAGCAAATGGGCCTGCACATAAGTAAACCTAAATCGGATGGGAGTGGAACATCCAATAATGGAAACACGGCTAGAAAAGCGTTTGCTAACACTGAGTTATTTGCATTAATAACAGATATTGATAATGATTTTTTGAAAAATTTACATGTTATATTAGCATCTATTTCATGTGAATTTCAAATAAATACAAAAAAGTTTCAAAATTTTTGCAAAATGACGGCTGATATATATTATAGTAAATATAATTGGTATCCCATGTCAGCAACCGTACATAAAATTTTGGTTCATTCCTCGCAAATAATAGAATCATCTGTAGTTCCAGTTGGTTGCCTTGGAGAAAATGCTTCAGAGTCCAGAAATAAATTCTACAAAAAAGATCGCATTGCACATGCAAGAAAAAATACTAGGATAAATAATCTCACAGATGTTTTCAACAGAGCTCTCGATTCCTCCGACCCTTTACTTTCGAGTCTCTGCTTGAATGAAAGAATGAAATCATGTAAAAAACAAAAACTGTTGCCAGAAGTTATTGCACTTTTAGAATCACCTAATTTCGAACAGACTACTTTATTACCACAAACATCACAACATTTTTCTAAGGATGTTGCTAGTGACTCTGATGACGATTTAAATTCTTTATTACCACATACATCACAACATTCAAATGAAGAAGCAAGTGATTCTGATGAAGATTTCAATGAGCTCTCACTCTATTCATTTGAGTTAGATATGGCTGATGACGCTTCAGACTAATCGTAAGGTAATTCAATATTAAAATATATATGCATTAATATATTTTTATTTATCAGGAATTTGGAAAAAGTTTAATAAAAATGCTGAAGTCTTTATAAATTATAAGAATTAAATTGGTTTTAATTTTGTTTTGGCTTTTTTATCCATACATATTATATGTTAATTTACTTTTTAAAAATAAAATTAATAATGACAACAATTTTTATCATAAAACTTTAAGATAAGAAATCTGGTGGTGGGCCATTCCCATTTTTGGCTTACAAATAAATAACGATTCCATATCTTCATTGAATATTAATTAGTCATATTGATTTCAATATATATATTGGTCTCCAGGATTTTGGTTTGTATGGGAGGTGGGCGTGTCCGTTAGCGGATGATGCCCATTTTCGGTACATGTCTTTGTTTTCATGTAATATTCACACATACCAAATATTGTTGTGAGAGCTATATTACAACTCACTTTATAGAGTATTTAAAATAATGGGCGTGGCAGTGAATCGAACACGCCCATTTCAAAGTTATTTCATAAATACAGTACCAGAAGTAAATGTGCGAAGTTAGGGCACTCTATGTGGCTTGTTTGATTTAATGCCACAAAAATCGGGTTTCTGGACCATAGTGCGCTGGTACAAAATGACAATATGTTGAAAAAAACTTTCGTAATCCAGTTACTGTTTTTAGATGTTGCTGAGAACAATATCATTAACACAGAACTATTTCTGCTTTTAACTCTGCTTCTATTGGCACGTTACAAGTGTTATTATATATTAAGGCTGATTTTGTAATTTCATTTCATGAAAATTAGCATTGATTGCTAGGGACCACGCTCTCCAAAGGTAGTATATTCACCAACTTGCCAGTAAATTTAAGTTTCAAGGAGGAAATCATATTATCCAGATATGGATAATAGAGAACAGCACTGTAAAATTTGAATTACGATTTTTTGTTCTTATGCAAGCTAAAAATTAAGCTAACTTGCAGGACACGTCCATGGTAACGAGATGTCACGGTCATATTCCATTCTATAAAGTGCCTCTTAAATATACGGGTGCAGTTTGGAAGAAGTGTGCAAAGATTCATGTCTTTCTTACCACCGAGTGGGGCACATTATTTTTAAACGTCTTCATTTCTTCTCTGTAGCTGTTACCTCAATGATGTTCTCTAAAAACTGAACTCACGGAGCGGACCGTGTAAAAAACAGATCAGGATGAGTTAATGCAAACAAAATGCGCTCTCGCTCTTCTGCGCTTTCTTTTCTATGATTTTATCATTTTATAATATTCAGAGCGTATGCGGAAAAAATATTCACTCTTCTTATAAAGGTTCAATTATAATAGAAGTAACGTAATGTGGTTTAATGTCAATTGAGCAGTGCGTTCTTTCACTTATTGCTTCAAACAAAACTTTCTTATACAAGTGATTATAATAAATGTAACGTAATGTGACGGGACGTAAAGATCCGTGGAATTTTGGTTTCTTCGATACTTTACATTACGTCTTGCCAAAGAGCAACTGAACATTGAGGTTAGGTTTGATTGTTGTACTATTTTGTACTGTTGAACTACGCTTTTTTTGAGTTTTCGTTATTAATGTGATAGTTCTATATATCCATAGCTATGGATGATGAAGTTTTAATTGAACATGTACGGGAACGTGCAATTATTTACGACAAACAACTGCCTGCTTACTGCCTATTATAATTGCTACAACGTTTTCCTACATTACGTCCCGTCACGATGACACTTGACTACATTACGTTACTTTACATTAAGTCTATTATAACTGGGCCTTTACGCTCAGAGAGCGTTCAGTGAGCTATGGGCAATGTTGCCAGAAGAGGTAATTTTCCCCGTTTTGCGGGAATTTTCAACCCAAAAGGGAAAACGGGAATAACACTCTTAAAAACGGGGAAAATGAGGTTGACCTAGTTTTTGTGCAAAAAGAGTGATTTCGTCACAAAATCAACAAAATATTTTATGAATTTTATTACTATTTGAATTAACCTGTGTATTTATTTTATTTAAATCCATTTGGATTGTCAACAGCTGTTAACTCAAACGTAATTTGTTCTGCCCAGCGTCATTTGGGCATAAATTCCTCATTTATTTAAATAGTCTGAATTTATTTATTTCGACTTAGAATATAAGTCGAATATAAAACATATTATTATATATATTATAATAAAATAAAAAGTTATTAAAAAGAAAAAAAATGTTTTTTTTTCAATTTACGCCTTCAATTTTGTAAATTTTTTCTTTACGAACTTTAAAAAAATATTTTGTACTAAAACGTGCACTGCTAGAGAAAACCTAATGCTAGAAATTAAATCCTTGCCAGGGCTGCCAGAAAAGAATTCTAAAATCATCTTAACCTTTTTTAAAAATCGTAATTTTGTTGATAAAATTTTCATTTCAATAAGTCTTATATTCTAAGAATCTATATATATAAAAATGGTGTAAAAAATGTATAGTAAAACATCAATTGAGAATGGCTGGGCCGATTTGTCTAAAATTTTTTTTCAGTTGTTTATAATTGCCAGGAGAAGGTTTTTACGAAGGAAAATTTTGGAAAAACCCTCCGGGAAAGTCCGATAGGTGGCGTTGGGGTGGACTTATATCGAAAATTTGAATTTATGGACCAATTTAACTGAAATTCAGAATGTATGTTTGTTTAATCATAAGAAAATAATTTGTGTATAAATGGACCCGATAGGTGGCGCTGGGGTGGACTTATATCGAAAATTTGAATTTATGGACCAATTTAACTGAAATTCAGAATGTATGTTTGTTTAATCATAAGAAAATAATTTGTGTATAAATGGACACGGTAGGTGGCGCTGGGGTGGACTTATTTCGAAAATTCAATGGCGTGAAAAGTGATTTTGGTATTGCCACAATTTTGAAATGCAATCCTGGTACGAGGGGGGTAGCGAAGCACACCGGGTTCAGCTAGTATAATATATATCGCTTAGCGACTTATATGTAATTTGTATATTGATATTGATTTCTCAATAAACTTACACAAAATGTGCACAATTTTTTGCATCATGTTTTAAATATTAAATTTTCAGACACAAGTGAAATGTTTCCAAAAATAAAAAAAATTGCTGACGTTAATTTTTAAGCTTGCGCTGAGAGAACTTTTTCTGCCACAAATTTAAATAAAACTTATATAAGAAATCGGTTAAGCTGCCGTACCGTAAATGTTATTTTACACACCAAAATACATAGGAAAAATCAAAAGTGCATAGGATTAAAAATCGAAAGGAAGTTTTTGCAGTTACACTCAAGTAATATGTACAAATAATATATGTAATATATTTTTTATTACATTACTAAGGTTAGTATTGTTATGGTTTTTATTCAAAATAAAACACTGAACTTTAAAAAAAGGGGGGGAACGGGAAAATGTTAACGGAAGAACGGGAAAAACTTCTTGATATACATGAATAAAACGGGAATGTTCTCTTCCGAAATCTGGCAACACTGGCTATGGGGCGCCCAGCGCTGATCTACCATCTTTAATTCTGCCATGGCTCAGACCATAAATAAATTGAAAAATTAATTGTGAAGTTTTTTGTTTTTCTTATGAACTAAATTGTTACAGTTTTGTTTTTATTGTCGACTGAAGTGTAAATTCCGAGCTAACGCTAGAAATTTAGCCAGATTTCAGTCAGTACTGCATTTCTGTAGTTTTTTTGCCACTAGATCGAATATCGATTCAGTTCTTTTCTAGGTCATCCTGACGTCACTAAATCCATAACAGAAACATCCGAATTGATTTAAGCTGCTGACATAAAAAGTAATTGAATCAATTTTCTATCTAGTCGAGAAAAGCTACAGAAATGCAGTACTGACAGAAATCTGGCGCAAAAACTCTAGCGTTTAACTTAAATTTAATGACAGCCATGGAAAAACCAGAGAGTAAAAAAATTATTTTCGTTTGCCAAAAAGGTTCTTTGTAGTGAACACGTAGAATAAGCCTGTGGCAAACAAACTCTAAAAGCCTTGTTATGCGAGATTTTGCGAATAGTTACATCTACAAGATGACCTTTTTCTTAAGATTGATTGATCCATTAGGTATTTATGCTTATAAATAAAACAGTCATTTTTCGAAATGATGGAAATTTATCCCACCTGGACGTTGGACATGTATTTAATTTTGAAAAAATAGCGTTTTAAATTTTTTAATATTCGTTTTTATTCACTTACCATTTATAAAGAAGACCATGAGTAGCACCAACAGCTGATATTCTGGCATTTTGTTTAGATTGCAGCACGATTTCTTCCACATTTTGCAGTAGCCGCCAAACATTTTGCTGTAGCTAAGCATCGATTGAATTTAAGCTCAACTTAAAGAAAGCTTCAAAAATGCTATCAGCTATACAGCAAACCGAATGCTGACTGTTAACGGTAAGTGCTGAATTTTTATTCCGTTTTAACACGCTTTGATAATTATTGATCTATATTTTTTTCATTTATTTAAGAATTTTTGTTTATTTATTTTTTGGTTTTTGCTATTTTGATGACTTAATTTTGAACACCACTTTGACATAAGTTTGACAAATTCATTTGAAAGCTTAGTTGGAAAATGAGAAAATTTTGATATTTTATTCTTATACGTTTGAATAGCAAGTAGTTTTGCTAAGTTAGCTTTATTGCGCTCATTTTCCTTCTTTTTTTTAAATAATATTGATTAACCATAGAAATAAAACAATGTTTAATTAAGCAATAAAAAACTCTTGTTTAATGCAGATTCGATTAAATACTTTTCTGCTCTTCTCTTTTAATTACAAAAAAAAAAAAATCACAAACGATAACAACTAAGTGCTCGTTAAAAAGAAAATATATTTTTGCAATCAATTGGTTTTTTTTTCTAAGTTGATGGGATTTGATTTCTACTTTCTACATTTATTCTATCACTTTTTGTTTTTGTTTTGAGTTTTTGCACTTTATTTTTCATTAAAAAACTTCAATCACGAATGCTCTTTACTTCCAAGCACTCACTAGAGTTGCCAGCAGTCGCGTTTTCTGGTTTTTTCTATTAAATTTCTTTGCTTGTTAGCTTATGTCCTAGTTTACTTCCTCTTCCTGTTCCTCTTTTATTTTTGCTTTTTTAGTGTTTCACTTTGCTTCTCATGTTTATCATAAGTTTTTTCTTGCCGACAACCATAAGAATAACAACAACAATACCGACCGAGAAACCAACATCGTTAACAGCTTGTCATCTGATAGACTGGCAACTCTGGCTGTGATTGAGGCGGTTGCCTGCAACATTTTTTCATTATTAAAATGCAATCCTGCGGAAAATTTCTGTAATGAGAAAAGCAAAGAAAGCATGTTAAGAGCGCTGAGAGATTATTTTGTGGAAAATATTAATAAATAATTTCGAGATTTGTTCTTATACAATTTCAATTATTCCGTATAATTTATTTATTCTTATATATCTTCTTATATATTTGTATTTTATTTTTTGCCATGACTTCGATTTTCTGTATTCCACTTTTCGTCTTTCAATTACTTCAATGGTTGCTAAGTGCTTATTGATATAAAAAATTAACTTTAAGGGATGTTTTAGGCAAAAGCGGTTAAAATCTGAGACATATTTTAGAACATGTTTTCTAAATAGTTAGAGTAACTTCGGGTATTGTGATATGGTCGGGTAATGTGATATACCTGCATATTTTGTAAAATACACATATTTTGACAAGAACATACATGTAAACATAACTGTAACGGAAAAAGACACGTGCTGCAGTTTTATGCACACTCTTTGTTAGCTCTTATTGTTGGGAAATTGTATTGTCAGTGCAGTCGAAAAAATACCCTGGTTGTTTTGGAAACTAATTTCGGCTATTGTGATAAAGTGAAAGTAGGGCAATGTGATATATCCTCTGTGTTATCAATTATGATTTATTATTATAATAAATTGCAGATATTGCAAAACAAAAGACAGATACGTAAGTGGGATCCAAAAGGAAGGCGAAAGGTTATTTTGGCAGTCAGAAAAGTCTTACTATTGACGTAAAAGACATTTTTAGTTTCATTTGCAACGCTGTAAAGAACAGATAGCAGTGATAAACCTATCAGCAATTTAATCTTTTTTTTTTTGTTAAATTTTTACTTGCGGACTCGTATTCAGTTGCTTTTGTTTATATTTTTCACCGTGTGATATGGTATATCACATTATCCGAACGTGGTATATCACCTCACCCGCCAAGTTAATTAACAAGGGTTACATGGCTTTTTTCCATTATCTTGAAAAAGCTCTGAATTGGGTAAAGCTATAGAGCTACGAAGTCGTAATACCATGCACAATGCATCAAAAAACTATCCTGTGTAATGCGGTATAAGCTAATGCTAAGAAAATTGCGAGTAATTGCAAAAATAAAAATACCTATATCACATTACCCGAAGTTACTCTAATAACAAGCTTAAAAATTAAATTCCCATGTTAATTTTACATCATCAGTATAAGTAAAAGTTTTTTAGCGTTTATTTTTTGTGTTTAAAGATGGCACTGAAGTTTGTATGTGCTAAAAAAAGGGTGAAAATCAGGCCACATCATAACTCAGTTCCAAATCGTTTAAAAAAACATAAAAAAATTCATTCAAAAATAGACTCTTGAATGCACCTCTTTTAACAAAATGGAATAAAAATATGGAAAATTAAGAAATTATTATGAAGCGTGGTAAAAAGTTGAAACATTTACGTCATTTTTGACCATATTTTTAGCGTTTAAGGAATGTCCTCCGGTTAAAGCCCAAAAAAATAACATTTTTTAAAATTGCTGTAGCTCAGTCGTTCTTCAATTTATCAACTTTGGAATTTTTTTTACGTGACGTAGACGTAATTTTTTAAGTTTTTTCGTAAATTTTTATGTTTCGACGTTTTTTTAACCCTGTGGGAGCACAGCGATAAAAATGGGTACGTAAAAATGAGAAGGCAAACAAGGTGTCATTTTTCTAAATAACCAGATGACGTATCAAAATTCTGCGGGTAGCATTTTTTTGGTAATCACAGCAGGCAGTTCCTGAACTAAGATATTTTAAAAATATAAAAAAATTGACAAATGGCGAGATTTTTAAAAAAGTTCAAAAATAAGCTGTTTTTTGGGGTTTTTTGCCCCACCCTTCCCCCGGTAGAAGAGTTAGCCCAATTATCCTAGTTCAAGCCTACCTGACGTGATTACCTACAAAATGCAGCACGCCGCATCTTATTCCGACTTCTGGTTCTCGAGAAAAACGACACACCAGTTTGAAAAAGTGATTTCGAGAAAAACGCATTTAAAGTTTTATAACAGCACTTCGACGCAAGTGTATATGTATATATATTAGGCCGGTTCGATTTGTGTGGAG
Organism: Dichetophora obliterata; assembly: GCA_963920525.1. NCBI lineage: Eukaryota > Metazoa > Arthropoda > Insecta > Diptera > Sciomyzidae > Dichetophora > Dichetophora obliterata. Next base: position 16,053,794 of record OY986435.1, on the reverse strand, counting down.
GCAAAAAAATCGCCCATTGCTCAGTGAAAATCGTATTCTAGGGATCAAAATAAGAAACTTTGCCCGAGGAACTTTACCTCTAAAACGAATTTTAATGCCCCAACTTTTGACTTTTGTCCCGTAGGGTCAAATTTTTAAAAATCCCTCTTTGACCCATTTAGAGTGCCCCAATCGAATCCAAATGTATGACCGACCCCAAATAACTTTGGAGGGCCGATCCACCTATGCCAGTGGCACACCTCCTGGAACCCCTGACTGATTTTTTCATGTAAAGTGCCAAAAATGGTGATTTTTAAAATGTTTGTATGGGGAACCCTCAGGGGGGTGTGCCACTGGCATGGGTGGATCGGCCTTTCAAAGTTAGTGGGGGTCGGTCATACATTTAGGCTCGATTGGGGCACTCAAAAAGGGTCAAAGAGGGATTTTTCAAAATTTGACCCTACGGGACAAAAGTCAAAAGTTGGGGCATTAGAATTCATTTCAGAGGCATAGTTCCTCGGGCAAAGTTTCTTATTTTGATCCCTAGAATATGATTTTCATTAAGGAATGGGCGATTTTTAAATCGACCCGCCCTTATATACATATATAGCTCTGTTACTCCAAAAATCATTTGTATTTTAAAAAATCCTTGTAAGGCATTATTTTTGAAGGATTTTAAAATACATTTAAAAAAAAAGTCGAAAAAAAAATTTTAACCGCAGGTCAATTTTTCAAAGCAGTTCATTTTGGAAAATATACTGCATAGAATTACATAACAAAAAGAATAAAAAAAGTTGTGGTCGGAATCAAAGTGCCTTACTCTTTTTCTAATTTTTGACAGAAAACTGCAAAAATATTGATAATTGTGTAACAATTTTACAAACATCCAAATATAAAAAAAAAAAAAATTCGAAGTCATAATTTTCGAAAGACCGCAAAAATTTGAAGACCGTCTCATTAATAAAGTCTGAAACATGATACAATAACTAAAATGTAGGAGTCCCAATTCGTGTCTCGACCATCGAATGCTCAACAAAATAAGTTAAAATAGAGAACGTATGTGTGTAACACACATTGAGAATTCAGCTGTTGCGAACTGTTAGGGTAGCGAAAAGAGAACTGCACAAGCCTACTTAAAATCTATTTCAAGTACTTGCTTAAAATACAAGTTCAAGCTAGCTTGAGCTTGATAATTTTGAATCAAGTATAGCTTGTAATTGAATATAAATAAGCCCACGACAGCTTGCGAATTGCAAGTGTGCTAGCTAGTAAAGGAAAGCTTGATGCCTTCGGCAAAAAGCTTGAAAAGCTTGAAATTTAAGGCTAGTATCCAAAAAATTCAATGAGCTTATTTAGAGAGAGCTTAAGCGTAATGTTACTTTTAAGGATTCTGTTGGAAGTTTTAGTGGTAACTTATTTCGAAGATGATGTCAAACTTTAAAATTTAAGATGGCGGATAGAGCTGCCACCTAGATTTTTTTTATTTTTGCGAATTCTTGTAATTTTGAAATTCTGACAACGGATTTGATTTCGAATATAATGTCACAGTTTTAAAATTAAAGACGGATTTAAGGGTTGCCACCTTAATTTTTACCACAGTATTGCCACCTAATATTATGTCTTTTCAAGAGTTTTAAACGTCATTTATCAGTGTAAAGGGGTCGCTGATTTCGAATCTAAAGTCAGAATTTTAAAATTCAAGATGGTGGATAGGGTTGTCAGCTTAATTTTTTGTATTTTTATGAATTCGGGGCTGGCAAAAAAATGGTACACCAAAAATGGGTCGCTGAATCCGAATCCGTTGTCAGAATTTCAAAATTATAAAATTTTGAAATAATAGAGTTGCCACCTAATATCATGTCTTTTCAAGAGTTTTAAAGTCATTTATCAGTGTTAAGGGGTCGCTGATTTCGAATCTTAAGTCAGAATTTTAAAATTCAAGATGGTGGATAGGGTTGCCACCTTAATTTTTTTGTATTTTTATGAATTCGGGGCTGGTAAAAAAGAAATGGTACACCAAAAATGGGTCGCTGAATCCATTGTCAGAATTTTCAAATTATAAAATTTTGAAATAATAGAGTTGCCACCTAGTATTATGTCATTTTAAAAGTTTTAAACATAATTTATCAGTGTTAAGGGATCGCTGATTTCGAATCTAAGGTCAGAATTTTAAAATTCAAGATGATGGATAGGGCTGCCACCTTAAATTTTTGTAGTTTTATGAATTCGGGGCTGGCAAAAAAATTGTACACCAAAAATGAGTCGCTAAATCCGAATCCGTTGTCAGAATTTCCAAATTATAAAATTTTGAAACAAAAGGGTTGCCACCTAATAATTTGTCTTTTCAAGAGTTTTAAACGCCATTTATCAGTGCTAAGGGGTCGATGATTTCTAATCTTAAGTCAGAATTTTAAAATTCAAGATGGTGGATAGGGTTGCCACCTTAACTTTTTGTAGTTTTATGAATTCGGGGCTGGCAAAAAAGAAATGGTACACCAAAAATGGGTCGCTGAATACGAATCCTTTGGCAGAATTTCCAAATTATAAAATTTTTAAATAATAGGGTGGCCACCTAATATTATGGCAATAACAACAGAAAAAATTTAAACGAACTCCGCATAATAAATGAAACGAACAGTGAAACAAACGATCGTCAGTCGCTTCCGACGGCAGTGCAGTCGCATAGAGTCGAAACCAGAGTTGAAAAGTAGAAAACTTGACTTTTTCCACCAAAAACAAAATAGAATAGGGGTAGAAACAAAATAGAATCACGTCAGACATATGATTCGTTTTTCAGAAGCCAGTCGCGAATTGTAAGGAAAAAAATAAATCAAGTTCCTGCAATTCAACTCAAAAAGCTTGATATATTTTCAAGTAGCTTGATTTTCAATTTACTTGTTGCAGATCTCTGGTAGCGACATCTAGGTGAACGATGTTTTTCTCTGAATGTGTACCTAATAATTATTGTATCATGGTCTGTTAGCAAGAAAACATAAACAAAAATTTTATGTTCAATATTTGACAAGTGGAACGCAATGCTGGCAATTTTTGAATGAAAATGTTAAGCGCCTATGTCCGTGTTTTTGAACAAGCGGATAAGGCGATGAAAAAAAAACACACCTTATGTATCATTATTTAAGATCGAGCCGTAAATGCCGAACAAACGAATAAATGAAAAACATTTTTGACCTAGAATTGCGTCTTACAGCGCGTTTTGTATGGCGGTCATTTTCACAAATTTTTTCAAACACATTTAAGGATTATAGTTAACACTTTGGGGTATACCTACAGCCTTTAATATTCATCGTACAAAGAAAAAATATATGTGAAAATATCAGTTTTAGTACGAATGAAATAAATATTAATTTTTGGGTTTTGGCATTTTTTTAATAAAGTCACAAAATAGCAAAATTCAAGAAGAAGAAATTCATATATTCGTATGAGAAAACGTATACACAAGCTGCTTTAGTAGCTTCTTATGCTGTTGGTATGGTTGGTTGTTTGGTTGTGGTTGTGGTTGTAGTTTTGCTTGTAGTTGTTGTTGTTATTGTTGCTGTGGTTGTTGGTTTGCTTAGCAACAGTGTCATTTGTTGTAGTGCTGCTTTCGTTGTTCTTGTTGTTATTAATATGTATTTAAAATGTACATACATAAGTACAAATCAGTTGCCTTCGAGTTTGTCGTTTGTTATTGCCCAGTAGAAAAGTGTATCATCCTATGAGTGATCTGAGAGTGCTCCCTGAGGAGCAGTGGAGTGCTCCTTATTGATCCAAGCTAGGTGTATTTTGTGTTCTCTCTTAACATTGCATGTCCTAGAAAGGGTAGCGCACTCTTTAACATCCCAGAAGAGCTTAAAAGGAGCAATCAATAAATGATGCAAATGGATCAACAAAAAAATATTTAAAATATTTTATTTTTCTTAAAATGATCAAAGAAGCAAGGCATGCGCCTTATAAAATCAAAGTTTGGTCTTTGACCTGACAGGAAATTGATAGATTAGTTAGAGGAATTGATTGGAACCATACGTGAATTTTTGATTAGGCGAAAGACAATGCGAAAGACAAAGGTGAATGACAATGTTTTGAATTCGTTTTAATTTAGTCTAGTGTTATGCCTGAACCTCGGCAAGCAATTCCAGCCCTTAGTTGTTCCTGTCCTTTAATTCCACATTTTTCACAATTTAGTTCTGGATTTTTAGTTTTCCACAATTCTTAAATGTAGGAAAGAACAAAAAAAGTGAAAAGAATCATGCCCGCACTTGGATTCGAACCAGGGACCTCTGGGTTGATAGTCTAGCGCACTCTCCACTCTCCACTACAAAAGGTCTATTTTTCACAGAAAATAATGATCGAGTTTCCTAAAAAGCACTTGCCACACTTTATGTTCTTTTTTTCATTGATTACTCGCTTATTGATCTTATGAAAGAGTAAAGGAGCACTCTCTTGGTGCTCCTCATAGGAGCGATCGCATATTTTTTTACTGGGTGGTTTTGTAGCTACAGACCCAGTATGTATTACTACTACGCAGGTTTGCGCATGCGTTACTAAGCATGCGTTGTGCTTTGAAAACCCTATTTATTTTTTAAATATAATAAACTCGAATTATTTTTAAGTATTATGCATTATATTTTTACCATATAAAAAATAGTATACAGTATATGCTCTTTAATACGTGAAAAATAAATAATTTATACATTTCCCGAAATATATATTTCCATTTATTAAACATAACTTTGAATTGCATTAAAGTTTCATCACTAAAAATATCAAACGAAAAATTATTATACAAAATAAATTTGTTTTTAAATTATTTTTATTTAGAAGATGAAATGCTTTAAAATAGTTTGGAAAGATATAAAGAAAAAAAAAACCATAATTTTTCTCTTATAGAAAAGGATTTCTATGTCTATACGTCGAAATCATCTTTTAAAAATTCTTTATATTAGGTGATTTCTGAAATAATTTCTACCTGCTCATTTATTCAAAAACTATTTAAGTAATCTTGCTTTTTAATTTTGATATCCTCTTTCTTATGAACAAATTGTCTTCCGAGTTCTTTAGGTTTGAAAACATTTTCCAGCATTGAATTTGGCACTCGATATTGTAAACATATTTGCAAAAGTTTATCAACAAGTATTTAAAATATTTTGTCTTTGTAGAAGTAATTATTTTTAACCAATTCGTATTTTTTTTATTATTAACTTAATAACTTCTCTAAAAGTGACGTTCACGTTTCATCTCAAATGCTGTAGATGAAACGTGAACATACTCTTATAAAAAATTATTTACTCTCTCTTTTTATTTATACAAAGATACAAGAAGTTACTAAAGTATCATGAACTTGTTGCAAACAACTTTATCTGTGTACAGTTTTCTCTTGATAAAGTTCAACTTCTTTGTCAATATTTTTATATCCTCCAACTTGCTTGTCACAACCGAACGCAACTTTAATAAGAACTGCTTCTAAGATATTGTTATTTTTATATCATTTTCTTATATCATCTTTTTTATGCTGCGAACGATTTGAAGTTTAAAATCATCAAAATAATGTTTATTTTTGCTCTAATAGAATTTTTTGATATCCCGTTAGTTTTCTTTGCAATTTTCAATTTTCACAATATTTCGCAAATTTCATTCTGCGAACACAGGAAATCTTATCTCTGCAGAGCACCAGTAGTTGGACTGAGCAAAAACTTTTTGGTTTTGGTGAATTTTTATTTTTCGAGTCTTTTTCGTCGTTGTTCAGCATGAATCGTAAGAAACTCGGATGTGGAGTGTCACAGTTATTATTAAACTACCATCAATTGCATGATTTTTTTGTATCTGCAACGTGTGCTTTGAAGAAAAGCCAAAAAAGAAAGAACAGCAAAATGTGAAAATATTAAAAGAAAATAGCACTAGCAAGTTGTGAAATCTGGAGAGTCAGTTTTCTGCACTTTTTTTTCACGGACAGACTAACTGCGTTTCCTTTTCACCAACTCAGTGAAATAGTGTAACACCTTGCATTTTCAGGCGATTGTTTGGTCTGCCTGAGGGTTGAGCTCATTTGTGACTCTTTGGGCCAATTGTGGCAATGTTTGTTTCACCTCTCTACTCTTCTCATCACAGCTTTGGTCGCAGTGCCTTTCAAAAACATTTTTCATAATGAAGCCAATTCGATCCAATGACAGATTTTATTGAAATCCTTATCTTGACCACAAACAAACAAGTGCAAGAAATGCATTTTTCCCAAAAAGTTGGCAACACTTTTCTATTCTTATCCGTTTGTCTTTTAAACTGCTTTCTTTACTTTTTATCAGCCGCTGCTACTGTTGCTGCAGCAGCATCAGTTTTTCTTTGTGGCCATAATTTATAAATAAGTTCTGTCGTACGCAGCCGTCGCACAGTGTAACGGTGCGGTCGAAAATAGTTCATGGAAAAAAATTCGTAAACTTGAAAATAAAGGTTTATGCCGGTTTATAGCAATAAGTTTATACTATATGTATCCAAAAGGATTTTGCGATATATTTTCATTTGTGGAAGTTATGTTCCTTAAATGTTGCCTTAAAAATTTAACGAAGTTTTAGTTTTTACAATTTAGTACTGAATATTTTCTAATAACGTTTAAGTTTTAGTAAAACTTATATGCGCAATTTTAAAGGAGCTATAATTTACTAGTTGTAGTGAAAAAAAGACTGATAAAAAAATGTATATAAAAATTTTCCTATACCAGAAAAAAAGTCTAAGAAATCAAAAGTTGTATATGGGCATTTCCAGAAAAAGTCTACCGTGACCAAAAAATTAAAAGTTGTTAAAAACTTATTATTTTATTATATCATTTAAGAGAAAGAAATTTGATTAGTTTCAGCAATTTCTACATAAATTCATTAACCATAATGTTTAAATCGTCTGTACTGTTTCACAAATATAGTTTTTCTTTTTCGTAAATGTTTCGTAAGTTTTAGTAAAAATGGAATTCATTGGCTAGAGATAATGAAAAAATAGTTGAGGCAAGGAAAGGACAATTTATTAAATTTGTTTTTTAATTACTTAATTACATAATTACTTAACTACCTAATTACTTAAATACCCAATTAAACTGCAATGGAAATTTATGTAACGTAACGCCAGTAACGTAACGACAGATCAAAAATCCTAATAAAAAAAACCAGAAAAGATTTTTATATTCGATCACTTGAAAAATAAATTTCTAAAAATTTCTAAAAAAGTTTTATACAACAAAAAGTCTTGCCCAATTCAGAGAATTTTGCAAATTTTGTAAACCAAGTCAGAAATCCCTTCCGTTTTTTGTAACATAACGCCAGCACATATTTTTGCCTATATCTTTAGATCCTTAGAGTTCATCGTTGTCAATGTTTTTACTTAATATAGTGTTACTTAATTACCACTCATGTATAAAAAAAACTTTTTAAAAATTAGACTTTTTCATTCCATTTTATTAATATATATTCGTACAAATCGTCCGTAACGCCATTTTTTAAATGACTATATACTATTAAAAAATCTGCATTTTTTTATTTTGTAATTTTTTAGTATGCAACTGTTTCTGAACAACTGTTATAACAACAGTTTCTGAACATATTTTCATAGACTTTTGCTGGGAAAAGTGAAAATTAAGGATTTTAAGACATTTTTCCTACAGCACGTTTTCATGAAAATGAGCACCAAAAAGATATTACAGGTTGCTTTAACTTTTCGTGACAAATAAATATGTGCATATATGTAACGAAATTGAAAAGCAAGTGCGATAAGTTTTAATTGCTGAGGTTAAATAAAAAATAGATACCTTTCAATTAAAAGGTATCAATAAAACCTTAAAAATAAAACGCTTGATGATAAGTATAAAATCCTATAATTTGTTTAGAGCATGATAAAAACTTACTTTTTAGTATCTTAGCCCGATTAAAAATAATAAATTTTTTAGCTAAGCCCAAACAGCGGCCAAATTTTAAATATTGTTCTCAGCCGTATAAGGGTCATACAAGGGTAGTGTGCAGGACTTTTTGGTCAAACAGCGGCGGCCGTACAAGGGTCGTACAGCGGCCGTACAGAGACCGTTTTCAAAGAATCTCGGCTGTATGACGGTCGTACATCGGCCGACCAGTTCCACAATGGAAATGAGCACCTTTTTTTAACTATCTTCAAATACAAAAACAAAATTCTTTGCACTACACACAAGTGGCTATCCTGGTGTTGATGTTGAGTGGCGATACTACTAACATCAACATTGCCGAATAAGGCTTGATTTTTTTGTTGCGAATACGTTTGCTGTTTAGTAAGAGCTTTGAAAAATTAGGTGGCATACAACGGGAGCTCTGAGGCCTTACAAAGGCCGTTGAACGGCCGTTGTTTGACCTAACTTTCAACGGCTGGGCTTTTTGGATTATTTTTAGGCCATATTAGACCCTTATACGGTCTTGCGGAAAATTTTTGACCACTGTTCGCCCGCTTATATTTTTACTCGGGAAGAATTTTTAATTATTGATATTTTTAATGAATGTGGATCTCTAAATTTTAATAAGAAAAGTGAGGCCGTTTTAAATTTCGTAAGAAATAAGAATGGCAAAGATTTAGAACTTTCTAGTTCTATAGAAAAAGTCTCTTCAGATGAAAAGACTTTAGGAGCATTAAAGAGAAAGATTCTTCGTAAGATCTAAGGACCAATCTGCGTCTATAGGACCAAACTGTAGGAGCTGTACGCTCACATCGACAAGTCAAGGGCATTAAAATCGAGCGACTTCGCTGGCTAGGTCATGTTCAGCGCATGAAAGACGATGCTCCAGTGAAGAAAACATTCGATTCGGTACCCAGCGGCGGTCAACGCAGAAGAGGACGACTGTCGTCTTCGGTCTTCGTTGGAAAGACCAAGTAGAGGACAACCTGACGAAGCTTGGAATTTCCAACTGGCGCCAGCAAGCGAAAAAAAGAAATGGCTGGCGCAAATTCTTAGATGAGGCGAAGACCGACACACGGTTGTAGCGCCAACTAAGTAAGTAAGTAAGTAAAGATATAGAACTGGATTTGGATAAACTCTAAACAGATGTAAAATTTTTGCAAAAAAATTTGAAACTCAGTGCAACAAGTGCTTTCCAAGGAGGTTCTTGTTTAAAGAAAAAAAAATCCGATTAGTATAATTCTTTTTTTAAGTCTACATTAAGAAATAATGCACCTACAATTTTCCACAAACAATAAAAACATGTAAATAAAAATGTCAAAATTTAAAATTTTATAATAGCTGTATTGTTGTTAATGTTGTTGCTGCTTGTGCCCTATATAAGTTTTTTTTAGTTTCAGAGGAAAATTGGGCTTTTGACAAGACATGGTTAAAACGGGGTATGGAACTTCTAACGATGGCAATACAGTTCGTCTTTCGTTTTCAAATATGGAATTGTATCTAAGTATAACTGGTGAAGGAATAAGTTTGATAAACAATTTTAGTTTGATTTTACGTGCATAAGCTAGTGGGAAAAAAATGAATACAGAAACTTTTAGTAAACTTTTTAAAGAAACTCATTCAATTAATATTGAGCACTATTCATGGTATTACATGCACATGAATGTTCATAAAATACTGGTTCTTGGGTATGATGTCATAAAGCATTTCAGTATTCAGTATGCTTATTGTGTTTCTTACTGAAGACGCACTAGAGGCCAGACATCGAAGATTTAGATTAGAAAAAAAAAAACAGGAAAAGCTCAAGAGAATCGAGTCCTTTTGTCCTATTTATTACCATCGTCCGAGCCGCTTATATCAGCAGAGCGCAAAACGTGCTGTAAAAAGCAACAACATTATAAATACAGTACGACCTCGCTCAACGCAACCCTCGCTACACGCAACTCCTCGATAATCTCAACACCCAAATTGTACGCAAAGTATAAATTGCAACAAAGTGCAGACCAAAATTTCCCAATTTTTAAAAAAATAAATTGAATAAAATGAAATTATGTTTCTGATCAAAAATTTTTCGATTCACTTTAATTTGAATGTGTAGAAAATGCATATTTTTTTGGAAATAGGTCTATTGGCCAATATAAAATTTTTCCTCTGTTTTTGCAATAACCTCAGATTTCGCAATTGGCTTGAATTTAATTGGTTGCGTTGAGCGAGGTCGTACTGTATATGCCTTTATCCTTTTCTTTAAAAAAACCTATAGAGGCGGACCTTGAATTTGAAAAAATGGAAATTAATATACTATCACAAGTTGATTTTACTGAATTCGTTTCTCATCTGATTCATCATCAAATTAATTTTATAAATAAAGAATTAAATAAATAAAGGGATTTTTTTTTTCTTTTTGAATATAGATTTACAGCCTTACAGTCCTATTCTGGCATATTAACAATTGTTAACCTGTATTTTGAATATTTATATGTGTTGGTTGTAATTTTTTTTCCTCCAAAAAATGGAAACATTCCCGGATATAAACAGGAATCATTCCATGGAACGTAGGAAGCATTCCCTTCCGTCGGACACTCCATTTCTTTTTTTACATACATAGCATGTCATTAAAGGGAAACATTCCTCGCCGCTGTCTTAAAAAGTGAATTGTAAGCAGTCCTCTCCACTGTTCTAAAAATGAATGTGCAAACTTTCCTCTACCTTGTTATGAAAATGCCCGGCCAGGACTCGAACCCGGGACCCCTGAGCGATAGTCAAGCGCGCTACCACTACTATCGAATTCTATAATAAGCGGCTAGGAAACAATGATAATTATATTTTCTGTTGTTATTGCTTGATAATAAGTAAAAGTTTCCGCATGCATTCTTAAAGAAGCGGTTTGTAAACAACATAAAAACAAAACTACCCTTAAGCTTCCGAAAGATACGGTGGGGAATGTTTCTTTATCACTTTTAGAGGGAAGCCTTCCGATTTTTCCTGAAGGATGATTTCAAAACAAAATTTTAAGCTCAAAAATAATAAATTTTGATAAAAATTGTCAACTGCTTTTCAGTTATTGACAATTTCATTAAAAAATTTTTTTTTTGAGCTTCAAATTTTGTTTTGAAAACAGCAATTATATAGAAATATAAAAAATACTGGTTAACAATTGTTAATTTGCCAGAATATTGCTGTAATTATGTTTTTTATTAAAATGTTTATTAAATGTATCCAGTTAATTTTAAGTTTTTTGTTTACTTTTATTTATGGCAATATTTTTTAACCCTCTACTGCACACGAAGCTATATATGGCTTTTTATTTTCAAATTCGAATTTCCAACGGATATTACAAGTTACGAAAAAGAACAATTATTAAAATGCAAAAGTACACGCCTGCTCGTGGTGAATGTTGTTGTCTCTTTTTTACACAACTGCTAAGGAAATCTCAGTTTAGTTTATCGGTGCGTGTGGTTTTTTTATTTTTAATTCAGAAAAACAGAGAATTCAGAAAATAAAACATTGCTTTTTCTAAGTTACGTGTAAGTAAGTTTACTTACATAATTTTTTTATAGAGTTTATAGCCTACTGATTTCTTTTGATCGGATTGTTTTAAATTGTACATTTAAAACTAATGAAATCACGAATTTCTTCGAACTGCCATTAATGACTTCTAACGGAAACGGAACTGCTTTTTTGAAAAAAATTTTGTTTGCGAATCTAATTATTCTATTTCACGCATAAATACAACAAAAAAATTTATTTTTTCTATGTGGATCAGTATGCGTGCAGTAGTGGGTTAAAAGGCAAAACAGTATCAAATGATTTTTATGTCAAAGGTAAGATTTCTACATTTGGAAGTTACTGATAGCTTTTACTGTAGATGTGGTTACTCATATTTCGCAGAATTGAAACAGTATTTTCAAACTTTTTCTGTATCATATACCTACCATACACAAATATATATAGGAATTGCTTAAGATAATAAGTGAAGATAATAATTTAATTTATATGTGCGTGTCCTTTGACCGATTTTAAAAATGTTTTAATGAAGCAGTTTTTGCTGCTAACACAAACATCTGTACCGAATAGTTTTTTTATTAACTTACGGATTCTACGGGGAATTTTTATATCAGGATATATCGCTTATTTACTTGAAGACCGTCAAAACTCTAAAAACAAGATTTTGCAGAAAATGCGCTTTAAATTTTAAATTGACTCGCACCTTGTTTGAAAAGACAGAGGCATTTTCTCTTTTCACGCAGAGCGTATTCAAAATAATAACATGAAACTTTTTGGGCGTGTTCTTTGATCAATTTTAATGTAATTTAATACATTGATTTCTGTTGATATCAAGAAAAACTAGAAAAAAAGCAGGGCTCGGATTTTGATGACCTAAAAAACTGCAAAAAAATTACCTAAAAAAATTACAAAAATTACCTACAAACTGTAGAAAATCACTTAAAAACTGACAAAAATTACCTAAAATACGCAAACCATTGCATACCAAATAAACAAAAAATGTATTCTTAAAAATAAAACATTACTAAATTAAAATTTATTTTATACTGAGTTTCTATCTAACATTTGTTTCATTTTTCTACATACCCTTTCGTCAGTTTCACCACGCGTAGCAGTTTTTTTTCATCAAAGTCTATAAACAAAACTACTACTTTGACGAGAGGTAATGTTTTTGATTGAAGGGTTTCTAGTGTCAAAGGAATATGTTTTAATATTTGCATTTTGACATTTGACATAGTACGAAGAAAACAAAAAATTATTTAAAAATTACACTAAAATGACCTAAAAACCCGTAAAATGCTCTGAAAATTAGAAATTCCAAAAATAACAATAAAATAACTTGCAAATCTCTAAAAATGACTAAAAAATGCCCTAAATCTAGCAAAAATTACCTGAAAACTAAAAACGATGAAAAATGACGAAAAAATGTCCTAAAAACGTTTCATATTTTGAATGTAGGAATCATAAATGGACGTTTTAAATATCTTAGAGGCAGCAGAAAAAAGATGACTTGTCATCGAAATCCTAGTCCTGGTTATTAGTTTATTATTGCTGATTTTATACTGCTTTTTTGTATAAGAACATATGGGAGGGTGGCATGTCCTTTATCCGATTTAAACCAAAATTTAAATTCTTTTAAATTTGAGCAATATAATCATCTGTATCAATTTTCAACTCTCTACGACAACGCTATATATTTTTGGCCACCCGTTAGATGAACTCGCGACACTGTGCGTTGTCTCGTTGAATGCGCTTGTGCTTGTGAATGTGTGTGTGTGTGTGTGTGTGAGTTTGTGCATGTGCGTTATCTCCCAGTGGTCATTTCAGCTAGTGTTACGCAAAAGACGGCATGCTAGTAGTGCTTTTATTGGCGTCAATATACCTTCCAAGCTCGCTGTATTGATGAGGGCTTCTGTAAGGTCCACCTTTTGAAGGTTTGGAGTCTTTTAATATTATTTTATATGAAAAATTTTTTAAAAAAATTTAGAATATATTATAAATGATCAGATCAATTTAAAAAAATTTCAATTTAAAAAAACACCAAAAAAAAATTTTTTTTTATCCGTGTTGGGTCTCAAACCCAGGTCACCAAAATCTAAAACATTACATATCATATTATATGAGAACTTTTATATGGAAAAATTCTTAATCTTTTCTATTATTTTTGTATGAAGAAACTTTACAAAAAAATTAAAAAATAATTTTTAAATGAACAGAAAAATTTGTGAAAAAATTTGGATTTAAAAAAAAAATACAAATAAAAAATTTTTTTTGGTTCAAACTAGGTCTCGAACTCGCGCTCCCGAAAGCTTACTTGCATTTGTAATGATGCAAAATAAGCTAAAATTTGTTAACAATTGCTGTAGACGAGTGAATAAAATGTCGGAACGCCACATGAGAGAACGTTGCCTCAAATCTGGAAATTGTCAGTAAGCTTTTATTTCAAGTTGATATTTGTATTGCTTTTCTTTCTAACGTGCATTCTCAAAAAGGGCTTCTAGCAGGCTTCTTTAGAGTCGAGAGAGAGGAAGGCCTAGAAAATTTTATCGTTTCACATAAAAAAGATAATATGAAAAGTGGATAAGAGTACGAAAGGGCTAGAAGCATTTCAAAGCCCTGCTTTTGCGCACTGGGCTATAAAATTTATTTGTGTGCCTTTGTGTCACAATAAGATTGAAATGTTATGAAAATTATTATTGTGTGGAACTTTCAGTTATTGTAAATCGTAGCAGTGTGTAGCAATTTATGTTCTACAATCCTTTGAGTTAGTTTCTTATACTTGTACTTCTGCTGTTTTCCCATAAAATTTATTTCAATTTATTTCATAAAATTTATTTCAATTTTTCAAAATCATCTTTTTTCTACAATAAACGTTCTTTAGGGTATGAAATATTATTTTTTAATTAAAGTTAGCATTTAAACAAGTACTGTTGTGACACATAAGAGACAAGTTCTATACTAATATTCTAATACGAAAAACTTTTTATAGTTTGAAGTATCTACATGACTAAAACTCCTCAAAATGTGGCTTAATTGCTCAATAACTAGCAGAATGAATTTTGGAAAGAAGACTTTTGCAGTAAAAGTTGCATTAAATAATGCTAGTATGCTCTTATTATTATATTTATTAGAATAGATGAGAAACAAAAGAATTTATTTTTGAAATCATTGATTTTCGTATTTTTAATTTCATTAGAAAAAAAAAACTGTTCGGGAGCACATGGGTTTGATGAATTTATATTTCCCTAAATTTCTTTTTAAGAACCATGTTCCACTATTTTCAACTTTTTCTAAAAAAACAGAATTCTATAAACGGATTCTGATAGTGGAGACAAAAAAAAAAAAATAATATGTGCATCATCGTCTTAATAATTTAAGTTTGAGTCCTTTTTTATATAGGTTTTACATTTAACCCCTAATTTGGAAATTTACTGACATTAAAAACGATTCAACTACTAAATAAATATAAGCCTTTGACATAGTTATGTTGACGGAGCCATAGTGAAAGTTTATGAAATATTTATGTACAGAATATTTTTACCCTCTGGCATCTGCTTTATGAGTCCTTTTTGACACTTTTTGAAAAAAGATTAAAAAATTATCCTCAAACAAGTGAATCAAGTCAATTGATAAAAACTCTCTGTTTCAAAACTAGGCTTTAATTCACTACACGGTTAAAAATCTTTCAATAAAATTTTAACTTTTCTGTACATTATATATGATCACACCAGCTTTGGTTTCAAATATAGTATATGCAAAATACTAAAAAATCGTTTTAATACAGCTTTGGTTTAAAATTTAGTACAAGCTTGGATTTAAATATAAAAAAAAACACAAACACAGTGAGATTCGAACCAGGGACATCCAGTTTGTATGCTCACTCCGTTAACCACTGTGCTATTGCGCTATACGAAACAAAACCAATAAACAAGCAAATGAACCTAATAGCCTAATATTGAGTTTCAGCATTGCAATATTTCTTTGGTTTAAGTTTTAGTACAGAAAAGTTTTAATTATGAAAGTTTAGGTTAGGTTAGGTTAGGTCAAGGTGGCGGAGCCGATAGACGACTCGTACACTTAGGCCAGTGCAGGCCCGTTGTGATACAACATAATCTCTTTTAAACCTAGTAGAGATTTCCCTCCTCAAACCAGTTCGAGCGGATAATGAATATAAGGATATGCTTGATTTCCAGGCATGAGACTTCGGCAAGTCCATTTAAAAAGGGATGGCCCAAAAATGCCATTCTCCTTTTAGCTAGAGCCGGACATTAGCAGAGGAGGTGCTGAACATTTTCTACCTCCTCCTCACATCTGCAGCTTCTGCAGAATTCGTTTGATGCAACTCCCATCCAAAGAGCATGCGCTCCGATCAGTCAGTGACCCGTTAGGATTCCTTCTATTTTTGACAGGCTTAACCTGCTTAACTCAAGCAGTGAGTTGGTGTGTTTTAAGTTGTAGGTAGGCCATGTTAGCTTAATTATGTATCAAGGTGTTCCCAGCGTTCTTGTGCAAGACCTAAGGATCTGTTCATGCACTGGAGTTTATAGGAGGAAATGAGTATACCAATAAAGTCCTCATTTAAGAGGGTGTTAGAGGTCGTACCCTTCCTTGCCAATTCGTCGGCCAAATTGTTGTCTCGATATCCCTGTGTCCGGGTACCCATATGAGGTGAATCCTGAGTAGACTTGCCATCTCGTTGAGAGATCTGCGGCACTCAGTGATAGTTTTAGAGTTGTCAATATTTGAGTTCAGTGCTTTCAGTGCAGCTTGGCTATCTGAAAAGATAGAAATACTGTTTCCTACAAGGTATTTTTGACCTAGAATCTTAGTGGTTTCGTTAATAGCCATCATTGCCACTTGGTAGACACTACAATAGTTAGGAAGTCTAAAGGACGCTTCGATTTCGATATCCTGGGAGTAAATACCTCCCCCTACTTGTTCTCGAAGGATCCATCTATGGGGATCTTTATACCCGAGGTTTTAAGGGGGATTTTGTTTGTCCAGTCTAGCCGTGAAGGGATGAAAACTAAGTAGTTATTTTAAAGATTTAAGCACGGCACACAGAAGTCTGTTTTGTCGGGTGCAGACGAGTTCAGAATAATTGTGTGGCCGCAGTTGTTACCTATCCAATAACCAGATTTTTTTCAGTCTCAGGGCTGCTGTGTTGGCACATTCCCTGGCAAAGATATCGAGAGGAGGAAGGTGAGGCATGACATTGAGGGCGCTAGTTGGTGTTGAGGACAGTGCCCCAGTAATACATAGACCTGCGCTTCTTTGCACCTTTGCAAGCTTCTTAAGTGCAGTTGTCTTATCAAGGGCCCTCCACCCTACCAGTGAGCCATATATAAGTATGGGGCGGACAATTGCTGTATAAATCCAGCGTACTATTTTGGGGGAAAACCCCATTTTTTACCTATATCTTTTTTACAGGCAAATAGTGCTATGTTTGCCTTTTTAACACGGTCCTTAATGTTAACATTCCAGATAAGCTTCTTATCCAGAATAACTCCTGCTGTCTAATAATTATCAAAATAATAATTTCGTGCTGTCGCTAATGAGCAACCTCGTGCCATTCAGACGCGGAGGTTCTAAGGTGGGGGTTTTATATTTCCAAGTGAAAAGGATGAGATCTGTTTTCTCGGGATTTACACTTAAACCACACGAGAATGCCCATCCCGAGAGAATTAAGAGTGCTCTCTCCATGAGTTGACAGAGAGTCTGGGGAAACTTTCCGCTTAAAATTATTGCAATATCCTTGTAGCCTTCCCCCTCCCTGATACGCAACAGCTGGTCACGGACCACAGAAGTGGAGACAAAACTCCTCCCTGCGGAGTGCCTCTGCTTACAAACCTGCGAGTGGAGGATCCACCAGTTCTGAGTTCACCACCCTGCCCAAGAGCATCTGGTGTATGAAACTCACGAGAAAATCTTCCACCCCCAGTTTCGACAAGGCCGAGGTGACTGCACATGGAAGGACGTTATTGAATGCCCCTGCTATATCTAGAAAAGCAGCAAGCGCGCATTCTTTGCTCTCAAGTGATTTTTCGATGGTAGACAAAAGAGAGTGCAGAGCTGTCTCTGTAAATCTGCCTTTAATGTAGGCATGTTGGAATTTTAGAAGCCTGTCAAGTTTTGGCTTAAGAAGAAGCAAGAAGCCCAATAAGTCTCTTTAGAATTTTAATCAGGAAGGAAGAGAGGCTTATTGGTCTAAAGTCATTCGATTTAGTGTGAGAGGACTTACCCGCTTTCGGTATAAAGATAACTTTTGTCTCTCTCCAAGGTGTTGAAATATAGTTAAGGCGTAGACAACCATAGTAGATTGTCTGACGCCAGAGACAATATAGCATTGAAGCTATAGTGGAGTTGGGCTGGTATAATGCCATTGGGACCCGTAGATTTGTAAGGTTGGAATGAATAGATCGCCCATCTTAACTTCTCCTTCCTGGTCAGTTGCTCATGAAAGCTTAAATATTTGTGGAAGTTTAAATTTTAAACCTCAAGGTTAAAAAATATGCAGTAGTATTTTAGCTGGACTAAAATTTATTCCAAATTTTTTAACCATGCAGTCAGATTGCTAGTTTTTATGATCGTTTTTATAATCATTTTACTTGTTTACAAATTTGTTAAAATCAAATTCTTTCAACAAAATTTAGGGCAAACTGAATTCATGCTTTTCATACACGGTGTGCAGGAAGCAACTTTTATTCAATCTGAAATGTCGACGCAATCTGAGTATGCAGATGTTTGAAGAGCAATATAAAGACGCCCTCGAAGTTTAAAAAACGGTTTAATTTCAAATATTTGTAATTTAAGAAATTAAAAAACTCCATTTAGTATTAGATCGGGTAAGCGATTGTCTGTTGCTATGAATCCAAAAGAGCAAAAAGAATAATTTTTTTAAAAAATATGTTTAGATAATATTATGAGAAATTCAGGCGCAAGCGTCAGACAAACGAGAAATGTTGCTTATTTTATTCGAAGTAGAAAAAGTTGAAATTCGATTTCACAAAATAACGCCTCACATGTTACTAAAAAAGTTAACACTCTGAGAAGTGTTTGCAAAACTTATAATTTACGGTTTGACGTAGTTTCAAACAAATCAAAATAAATTAAATCCATGGTATCAATCAGCCCATGCATCTGAGTTATAATAAGCGAAACTATGATGAAAGTAATGGCTGACGAAGGACAGGGCTTCTTTATAATAAGTTTATCAATGCTTCCAGAAAATTATTCTTTAGCGTACCGAGATGAAGATGAAAACGATGAACATTTTAATTAAAAGCTATTCAATAAATAAGGCAATGCAAACAAAGAAACAAAGTTGACAAGTGTAAAACGGTTAAAATGCTGTGTATTGTCCCAAACATACAGAAGTATAAAGTAATATTTCTACTCTGTTCGATTTAACAAAAATCAATGAAATACCCAGAGACTTACTGCCGACTTTAAATCTATATAAATAAAAATCAAATGTCGTTCGTTGGTAATTGCATCAGTTGAGAACGGCTGAACCGATTTGGATAATTTTTTTTTTAATGTTCATAGTAATCCAATTTAAGTTTTGTCGGAAAAAAAAATTGACCACACCCACTTTTGCGCCCACTTTTTCAATTTATCTAAAATCGGAAAACGGCTGGACCGATTTGGATAATTTTTTTTCAAATGTTCGTAGTAATCCAATTTAAGTGTTTACTGAAAGAAAAATTGACCACGCCCACTTTTTCGCCCACTGTTTTGATATCTATATATATAAAATTAAGTGGCAAAACTTCCTGTTCGCATACTCTTCCTAGACGGCTTGCCCGATTTCAATGAAATTTTCAGGGGTGATTGGGGTCTGTGTGGAGGGTGTACATAAGAAATTGCATGTGTGTATCTTTGTAGGTTTTGTACCACACCCCCTTTTGTCGCCCACAAATCAATAAAAATGCTGTATTTAAGACGGTTTTGGTCGTATGAAATAAAAATTTGGTAAATAAGTTCGTATGATAACTATAATTAACTTTGAAAAAATGGGCGTGGTCACAATTCATCTACGCCTACTTTAAAGAAAATATCAAAATACTTCGAAACCATTGGTCCGATTGAGCTCAAATTTTGTAAGTACGCTTTGCTTTGAGTACGAGATGTTTTAAGGGGCAATGCCACACCCCCTTTTACCTCCCACATATAAATAAAAAATTGTTGTTATCGAATAGCTTTAGTTAGAGTTATGGGTCGCACAGCTTAGAAATTCGGTATTCGACCACAATTTAGACGTACCGTTTCTGTGATGAAATTTTATGGGAGTGGACAAGGCGGAGGGGCACCTCCGATACAACCCAAATTTGTGATATCGAATAGCTTTGAAGTTATAGGAATTCATCTTTGGAATTCAGTTTTTGACCTCAATTTACACATGCAGTTTCAATGGTTTTATTTTATGGGAGTTGGACAGGGAGGCGTGACATCTCCCTTACAACCCAAATTTGCGATATCGTATTGCTTTGAAGTTATAGGTTGACAGCGTAAGAATTCGGTATTCGACCTAAATTTATACATGCATTTTCAATACTTACATTTTGTCGTCATAGGGCAAAGGGGAGTGGCACTTCCCATACAACTTCCCAACTTTGTGCTATCAAATAGTTTTAGAGTTATAAGTCGTACAACGCCGAAATTCAGTATTCGACCTCAATATACACATGCAGTTTCATTGATTCAATCTATGTTCATTGGTAAGAGGGGTGTGGCACCTCCCATTTAACGTAAATTTGCGATATTGAATATCAGCGTCAGAATTCAGTATTCGGCCCCAATTTATACATGCAGTTTCATTAATTACATTTTATGGGCGTACGACAAGGGGGCGTGAAACTTCCTGTTTAACCCAAATTAGAGATATCAAATAGCATTGGGGTTATAGGTCTCACAGCTTTGGAATTCAGTATTGGACCTCAATGTACACATGCAGTTTCATTGATTACATTTTATGAGCGTTGATCAAGGGGGAGTGGCACCTCCCATACAACGAAAATTTGTGATATCGAATAGCTTTGTAGTTCAAGGTCGCACAGCGTCGGAACTCAGTATTCGACCAAAATTTACGCTTGCAGATTTACTGATGAAATTTTTTAGAGTTTGTCGGGGGGGCGTGACACCTCCAATTTAACCCAAATTTGCGATATCGAATAGATTTGGAGTTATAGGTAACTCAGCCTCAAAATTGAGTATTCGACCTCAATGTACTCATGCAGTTTCATTGCTAAAATTTTATGGGCGTAGGGAAAAGGAGAGTGGCACCTCCCATACAATCAAAATTTGTGCTATCGAATAGTTTTGGAGTTATATGTCGCACAGTTTTGGAATTCGGTATTCGACCTCCATGTAGACATCCAGTTTAATTGATTACATTCTATTAGCGGTGATGAAGAGAGAGTGGCACTTCCTATACAACCCAAATTTGTTATATCGAATAGCTTTGTGGATATAGGTCGCACAGTCTCAGAATTCAGTATTTGACCTCAATTTAGACATGCTGTTTAACTGATAACATTTTATGGGCGTTTGAATAGGGAGAGTGGCAGCAACGAGCCGGGTTTCAGCTAGTTAATTTTAATTTTCAATGGTCTAATGCTTCATGTCCATGCTCATATTGCTTTGATAGCTTACAAAATTTAAAAGAACTGAATCGAAAAGAACAATCTTTCATACTTTAATAAATTTTCTTCTCTTGATTCGGATAAATCCGCCACTATAAATCCACCATTGCTAAAAACAAGTGATGATGTTTGCTATTGTATATCCAAAAGTTTATTATTCCGGAATTACTTATAACGCAGGGATTCGTCAATCACTTGTTTTGAGATGGATTAGTTCCAATCCTTAGTAGACAAAAGGCATTGATTTGGCCAATAAAACTTAATTTAACACAATTAAACTGTTACTGCGAAACATTTGAAAGCAATCCCTGCCGTACCCTTTTGAAAAACGCAGATAAGTTAAATGATCCTGACATATATCAAAACATTGGAAATTAACGATAAGTTCCATTCATTAACGCTCTAAAAGCTATGAACAATATAATTAACTGCGGCTTTTCTAATCAAAAGTGTGATAACCTTTAAGAGTACATTGAAAAATTTATAAAAATGTTTGAAGCTACAGAACTTTCCAATACATTGAAAGCTAATGTAACACCTTACTCATTGTCTGGAGTACCTTAATAGAGATGGACTCGATATACGGTCTAAACAAGCAGGGGAATCCATTCACAAGGAATTTTTAAAACATTGAAATCAAAGAAAAGTTAATTCAATGACTAATGCAGCATATTTACCAAAGTTTCAAGAAGCAGTTGTTGCTTTTTCATCTCTAAATATGTAAATATTAAAGTCATTACACAATGAAAAAAATTGTATTACTGGTAATAAAGACAAACATTAAATAACTATTTTTCTTCAAAATTTATACTTTTTTGCTATTTTAGATTTATAATAACACACGTTTTCTTACCGGATCCATTACTAGATTGAATTTTTTATTTATTAAATTGCAAATATTTGAAGTTATATCCTTTTTTAAACATTGAGTACATATTTTTAATTATTTTACTACCTAATTATGATATAAAAGAAAAACGATTTTCTTACTATAAAAAAAGCAATTCACCCCCTTAAACGAACTCATAGCATTTTAAAAACAATGAATTCTGCATCTGGAGATGGTTCTTCAAACATCTGCAAATTCAAATTGGTTCGACATTTCAGGTTGAATAAAAGTTGCTTCCTGCACACCGTGCATATGCTCACAACGTGATTTTTTTTAGAATTCAACCCCCTGTATCATACTTTGGACCGTAGGCAATCCTTTGATCCTCCTGTAGGCAAAATTCATACGTATAATGGTTTATAATTTTTCATGCACTGTTTCCCGTGGTTTTCACTCTGAAGTAACAAAATAACTAATACAAACATATTGCCTTAAATTCACGTTCATAGCTCAAGTTTCGGTGTTCTCAATTGCTGTGCTGTAAAGGGAAAAATAAGCCAATTTTGTTCTGTGCGTATTTTGTGTGTTGCTTACAAAACTGGGGAGGTAAGCATTTCAAATGTTTTGTTGAATGTGATTTTTGGTAAATGTTTTTATTGGCTTGATTTTCGGTGTTGCTATAGCAAAGTATATGACCTCATAACTTGAGAAAACCTTCTCAAAAAACAAATTGTATTTTCCCAAAACTAATTTTTGTTTGTTTTCTTTTTATCTAGCATAAAATCCAAGAATGGAAAAAATTCTATTAAGTGCATTACGGAAAATGAACGAAGAATTCGAAAATCAATATTTCCAGGATAAAACGGAATTAATTAACGTGAGTGTTAGTGTCATATATCAATAAGTTTTTTTCTTATCACTTTCTATATCAATTGATATAGAATTAATTTATTTGACATCAAAAGTATAATCAGAAAAGAAACAACATTATAGGATAATTACACGTTAATATATCCAGCTCACTTTTTTTTTTGTTATGTTTGCTTATCTGATATTTTTGCTTATCTGATATTGTATGTGCATTACCTAATTGCCCAACCCAAAAGTTTGGGTAATTTTCTTATATTGTATGTTGGTGCTTGTTTCCAACAAATGAATTTTGAAGCAACAAGCAGTTGCTAACAAAATAGGAAAGTGGAAATATTAGTTATATTTAGATATGGAAAATTTATGTGTATTTTGTAATCGTTATTAAAAGAATCATAGGGTAAAACACCCAGTCCTGAGCCCCTTTTAGAGAATTTTTTACTTAGAAGAATGATAACTTTGTTATTTTTAAAGTGTTTGGCAGTTTTTTAGTATTAAAATACGCGTTTATTCAAGAATAATAAATTGGTTTAATTTGTTTGAATGTCAATTAGACTAATATTTTTAAAATGATATAAATGATTAATTAAAAAATTAACCAATTCCCAGTTATGAGCCCCCGAGTTCCAGTCTTGAGCCACCTTTTGCCCAATTATGAGCCATCTGGTTTTTACATAAAGAACTTTATTATTTCAAATATTTGATGAGTAAATAATATTCAAAACGTTAACAAAACATAAATAAAAAATAATATTATAAATAAATCATAAATCACAAATACATTTTTTACGTTAAGCCGTGTATAAAATATAACATAAAAAAATAATATCAGATATAAAACATAAATCACAAATTCATTTTGTACGTAAAATTAACATAAATTATATTATTATTAGGTTTTTAACATCTTCGGCACTTGAATCCATATCTGATTATTTTAATTTCGACGCTCATTTAAAATGATAAACTCTATCACACATAAAACACTTAACTGTCGGCGTATCGTCAATTTTTTAAATGATTTGTAAGCAATCGAAACAGCGGTCTTCTGGTTTAAAATCAGGTGATTTATTATTTTGGGATATTGTAGGACACTCTGGATTACTAAATAAATTACGCACATGATTTTTAAAATTTTGATTTTCTTGAGGAACTAATTTTTGTTTTGGTATAATTATTTTGGGTTTTTTTTTAAAATTTTTGTATCTTTTTGCTTCGAAAAATTTTTTCATTCTTAATTTTTTGCATTGAAAATGAAAATTGCAAATGAAATTCATTTGCATTTGCAAATGAAAACATGACTGTTATGCTCTCTTTAGCTGCTCCTTTATCTGTTTCATAAACGTTACTTGCACCTTTTGGAGCTAAAACTGGTCCTTCTTTTGGGCATAATAAAAAGCCTGATTCATCACCATTGAAAATTTGTGATGGATTCTTAAGGAGGTCATTGGTATAGGACTTTTCATCGAAGTATGTTTGAATTTGATGGAACCAGCCTCTTAAATCTTTTTCCGAAAGAGCTGCACTGGTATTTGTTACTGCTTCAGGAACTCGAATAGATATTTCTGGATGTCGCTTAAGAAATCCGCTATACCATTTGTCGACAGGAAAATTATTTTTAAACATATTTTCACGCGGGCATGCATCTAGAAATTCTTGAACAATTCTTTGAACTTCATGTTTTCTCCTTGGGAAACCTATATCATGATTATCAAATATCCATTTCACTATTTTTATCTCTTTGACGCATGTTAAAACCGGCAAAGGACCAGGCAGATCCTTATTGGAATGGTTATGAATCCGGTTTTGGAGTGTTGGGCGCGGAATTTTATATTTCCTTGAAGCTTCGTGAATTGACATGCCGGATTTAGTGTCGTTGAGAGCCAAAGCAATGTCACCTACGTTATACTTTCTTCTGGATGTCATTTCAAAAGATATTGTCTGTATAAAATAAATTGTTAATTTAATAGTAAGTAGAGTCAATCTGACCAACATCCGCCAAAAAATGAGGGCTCTTAACACATTAATGCATGGAATCGGGATTTAATGCATGCAAATTCAAGTGCAGAACCTGGCATTCATTGCAAATAAATATCAAGAGCCTAATTATTTTTGCGGCTTTTTCAAAGTCGATTTTCTTATTTTGAATGCCTTTAAATATCCAATAAGAGAGCCGGGCTTAATGGGCCAGTAAGAAATTTTATAACAATTTGTTTTCCTGCTTTAAGCTCCACGGGCTCACATTTGGATATTTAATTTTTCTGTAATATTCCAATTGTGAGCCCCCATGGCTCATAACTGGAAACATCAAATTTAGTTATCCAGATATGAGCCCCCAGTTTTTTGCCTTGACAGAGAATATTTTTAATAAAATATTTTAGAAATTAATAATAAATAATATTCAACTTTTGTTTAGCCAAAGCTTATTATAAAAATCATAACAAAATGTCCATACATGAAGGTTTAAAGTGTGTGACTCCTTGTCGATATTCTTTAGAAAATCACTTGACTGAGTAAGAGCCCGAGACACGTCTTTTCACTTCAAAAAATCACTTCAAACTGAATATTTCATACTCAGTATGATAGCTGAACGAACTGAACGAATTTTGACTAATAATTATAAATTTACCGTTTTAATTGACATATAGACAATTATTAGCTAGAGACAATTAAATGAGTGGGGGGCTCAGAAAAGGCTGAGGGCTTAGGTCTGGGTGTTTTACCCTATTTTGCGGCATAGTCTTTTTCATGAAAAATTAATGACGCCTTATTTCATTAATATATCGTCGGCCTAATTCTAATACGATGTAAGTCAAAATTATCTATTGTTCAGGAGGCAAAGAAAACTATTTATTATTTGTATGAAGTTCATACGATAATGTATTGTTTCAAACGTTCTACCTCCCTTTTTTTCATACAAACATTAAAAACTAAAAAAGGGCATAGATGTTGTTTTGACCAATCTACCTAAACCGCAAATAAACGTTACTTTGACCAATTTTGACATACGTCCTATTAGAATTAGGGCGACGATATGTTATTTCACAATTCTTAAAATACGTATCTTTAAGAATTTTTTTTTTGAGTTTAATGCCAAAAAATTCTTGTAGCAACAGATTGCCTGCCACAAAAACAATAAATTCTTCTCAGCACAACTTTTTCATCGCTCCATAATTTAAAAAAAAATTACAAGTGTAAAGCTATTGTCTGTTTAAAAAAAAGAAAAGATTTTTTCAAGCAAAGCTTTTTACGGCTCGTTCTGTTGATTTGCTTGCATGAGAATTTAAAAAAACGAAAAATTTTTTAAACATTGTTTTTAAGAATTTTGTTGCTTTTTGCTTAGCAACAAAATTGTATTTGCCAAAATATCTCGAGATTTGAACTCGCTACCTCTCAATTTGTCGGGCGGAATTCTTACCCATTTCGCCACGTAGGCGTCCGTAAAACCTTCAAACTTCCTTACCTTATAGATGTTCGTGTGTTAGTCAAAACACCCACGGACATAGCTGTGGATGTAATTTATTTAAAATTGGCACAAAACTACAAATAGGTATAAAAAAGTTAGGACATTATTAAAAAACATATTAACAACACCACATGAGTTTTGCTCAAGCTTCTTCATATCCTTTGCATTGAAAAAGTGCTTGCTTTAAAATTTCCTAGCAATTTAGTGTTAATTTTTTTTGCACCACAATTCCAGTCAGGACACAAGAAAATGCATGAAAAACGGTAAAATTTTTCTTAACCGGAAATATCTTTTCACCATGCTCATGAGAAACTTGAAAAAAATATATACAAACACCAGCTTAGCTGCATTGTGTACAACATTTGGACTTAATCTAAGCTAGACGGTGAAATATTTGCACTGTTTTTTTTTGTTTTTTTTTCTCCACCCTTATTAAAGGCTGCATGTTTAACAAAAAGCCGCATGATTTCGAAGCGCATGAAAATTGTTTGTGTAACACGCTAGAAAAACACATGTTAAACATGCCAATGAAAAGCCCACAAAATGGACAAAAAAAAATATTCTAAAGGTGGTAAGGTGGTAAAGGTGGTAAGGTGATGGCAACAAAAAACAAAATTGCTATATAAAACTCATATAAAAACCACAGAAATAACCAAGTTAACAACAATATTTGGCCACGGCAGCAGCTGTGCGCTAAGAAATAGCAGAAGAAATACACAAACGTCGACATTCCAGAAGTAACCTAAAATGTTGGCGTTAAAGAGGTGCACCCTAACACGCAGTGGCAAGCACCAACGCCCCCATCCATGGCAACAAGATAACCAGGACGCATTCATAACTTGGCGAGTGTTGCGCTTCATGTAAACAAGTTTTTTTGTGGCTTCATTTGCCTGCTTTAACCTAGCATTCCAGAGATGTTTGGGATGCCCAAGAAAACAAACAGCCTCCCCCCTCACTCTCCTTCCTCATTCTTCACGCCATAATGCTTATTCTTATTTGTAACATTTTTATTTAAATCACGAAAAGCTTTGCTTTTGGCTAGAAACACTTAACGCTCATAAACATTGACACAACACGTTGACTACAAGGGCGACGATGCACAGTGAATCGATCAAATCATGCTGGTCGAGATAAAGTCATAAGAAAAAGTTCAAAAAATAAAACCAGACCACTAAAAATGACGCCCTAAGAAGTATAAAACAAGAAAATATTCTCATCTGAAATTGTTATGTACAAACTATTCAATATTTTTTTGTCTATTAAATAAAAAACTAACACAACATATTTTTTATTGTATTTATTACATATTCATAGTGATAATCAGAAGATATCCGTGATCGTTTAATCAACACTAATGACACGGTGCGACAGCAAAAACGTGAGTAAGATACCGGCAAATGTTTTAAATTATTTTCGGACTCCAAATCACGAATCTGGCACCCAAATTTTTCCATCACATCAGGATTTTGAGAAAACCGTGATTCAAGGTCAAAAAATTCTTCTAAGAGAAATCAACTTGAATCGTCAAAACTAAAAGTGGTGATGTTTGTTATAAGTTGATAAAAAATCGACTTCATACTTCCATCCCACCACCCCCCTTTTTCACACTTATTTTTACGTTTTTGAAAATACTGTATTTTAGCAAAGCTATATTCTGCAAATTTTTGAGATCTGTAATATTATGTGTTGGCAAAAAATCATCCCTTTTAAAAAACATATAGGGTCTTGCAACAACAAAATTACCTTAGATCCACCATATCCAAACAATAGCTTGTTATAGCCAAACAATTTCTAGCTAACTTATAGAAAATTCTTCGAAAATTATCGACTACTTTTCGATAATTTCTAAATTTATTGAACATTTTTCAATAACTGTGTGTAGTCATCCAGTTCTGAGCTACATTTTAAGTTTCAAAACTCTAGCTCATCGGGAAGTTGGTTAAAAATGGATTCGATTACTTTTCGATAATTTTTCAATATTGTTGTATTGTCATCCAGTTCTGAGCTTAATATTAAGTTTCAAATCTGTAGCTCATCGGGAAGTTGTTTAAAAACGTAATCGATGACCTTTTGATATTTTTAAAAATTTATCGATAATTTTTCGATAACTTTGTGTTGTCATCTAATTCTGAGCTACATTTTAAGTTACCAATAAATAAGCTAAAAAAAATAATTGATAAATTTTCGATAATTTTTTAAGTTTATCGATAATTTTTCGATAAATTTAAGTTTCCACCCAGTACTGAGCTACATTTTAAGTTTTAGAACTCTAGCTAACTGTTCAAATTTATCGATACTTTTTCGATAACATTGTGTTGTCATCTAGTTCTGAGGTTCATTTTAAGATTTAAATAAATAAGCTTATAAAAAATAATTGATTTCTTTTCGGTAATTTTTTAAGTTCATCGATAATTTTTTGATAACTTTGTGTTGTCACCCAGTAACGAGCTATATATTAAGTTTCAAAACTCTAGCTTATCAGGAATTAAAAATAGATTCGATTATTTTTCGATAATTATTTTAATTTATCGATACTTTTTCGATAACTTTATGTTGTCATCCAATTCTGAGCTACACTTTAAGTTTCAAATAAATAAGCAGAGCTCTTATTGTACTTATGATTACTTAAATAAATAAATAAATAAATAAATAATAAAAAGTAATCGATTACTTCTCGATAATTTTTAAATTTTTCGATAATTTTTCGATAAATTTGTGTTGTCATCCAGTTCTGAGCTACATTTTTAGTTTCAAAACTTTAGCTACTAGGGAAGTGGGTTGAAATGGATTCGATTACTTTTCGATTATCATTTAAATTTATCGATAAATTTTCGATAACTGTGTTGTCATCTAATTCTGACTTACATTTTAAGTTTCAAATAAATAATCTAATAAAAAATAATGATTTTTTTTCGGTAATATTTTAAGTTCATCGATAATTTTTCGATATTTTTGTGTCGTCATCCAGTTTTGAGTTATATTTTAAGGTTCAAAACTCTAGATAATCGGAAAGTTTGTTAAGGACGTAATCGAATGCTTTTCGATAATTTTTTAAATTTATTGATAATATTTCGATAGCTTTGTGTTGTCATCTAATTCTGACCTACATTTTAAGTTTCAAATAAATAAGCTAATAAAATATAATGATTTCTTTTCGGTAATATTTTAAGTTCATCGATAATTGTTCGATAACTTTGTGTTGTCGCCCAGTTATGAGATACATATTTAGTTTCAGAACTCTAGCTAATCGGGAAGTTGGTTAAAAATTGATTCGATTACTTTTTGATAACTATTTAAATTTATCGATAATTTTTCGATAACTTTGTGTTATCATCTAGTTCTGAGCTACATTTTAAGTTTCAAATAAATAAACTAATAAAATTTTTGATTTCCTTTCGGTAATTTTTTAAGTTCATCGATAATTTTTCGATAACTTTGTGTTGTCGCCCAGTAATGAGCTACATATTTAGTTTCAGAATTCCAGCTTATCGGGATTTAAAAATGGATTCGATTATTTTTCGATAATTATTTAAATTAATCGATATTTTTCGATAACTTTGTGTTGTCATCCAGTTCTGAGTTATATTTTAAGTTTCAAAACTCTAGCTCATCGGGAAGTTTGTTAAAAACGTAATCGATTACTTTTAGACAATTTTTTAAATTTATCGTTAATTTTTCGATATTTTTGTGTTGTCATCCAATTCTGAGCTACATTTTAAGTTTCAAATAAATAAGCATAGCTCTAATTGTACTTATGATAACTTAAATAAAGAAATATATAATAAAAAATAATCGATTACTTATCGATCATTTTTGAAATATATCGCTATTTTTTCGATTACTTTTTGTAGTAATCCAGTTCTGAGCTACATTTTTAGTTTCAAATCTCTAGCTCATCGGAAAGTTGATTAAAAATGGATTCCAAGATTTGTACGGGACATACATGAAGTGAAGCTAATAAAAACGTGTTATAAAAAACAGATGAGAATATTTTCTTATATCATACTATTTAAAACTTATTTTTTATTAGTAAAATATAATAATGTGGCTCTTTAATCATGGCGTTTTAGAGATGAATTTTGACATTTTTTGAATCTAATTCATCAAGCTAATAATTACCTTAATTCATCTTTCCAAAGTGATTCTGTGGATGTAGATAGTGCGTGCGATTAAAAAAAAATTATTTAACATTCTTTTCGTTTGCCTCAGAAATTTGTTAACCACAATTTATAGCTGAATGAACTGGTTATGAAAGCATACCTTACTAAATTATTGAAGCTGTGAGAAATGATCAATTTTTTAATCGATTTCGGATTGCATTTTTTTCAATGAAATTTTACAGTTGAAGCAGTCTTTCTTGCCAACAAGTATTGAAAATTTCAGCAAATTTAAGCCATTATCCTCTTCGCTAACCCATTAAGCGCTTCGTACAATTTTTTTGGAAATTTCATGTGCTTCTTTTATATTGTTCACAGGAACTACCACATCAAATTTCAACTTTATATCTTTCACCGTAGTCGAGATATAAGTTGGGTATACAAATACCCAACCGTCGTTAATGTGTTCTAAATGGGCACAAATTCTTTCTGTAACTACAGCACAGTTTTATATCAGGAATTTTTTTATCAATAGCAGGTATAGTTGGTAAGCTGGCTAAGAGAGCTTTTACATTTTTTTAATACATACAATTTTTTACAAATGATAATAAAAAAAATTTTTCTTATTTTTAATGTTAACCACTTTTGACTTTGAAAATGTAGTAGTTAAAGTAAAAAATTGTTGACACACTCCAAAAACAATTTATAGCTCTACGTTTTCTTAAAACAACAAAAATAAAATTGAACACTTAACTGCTACCAATCTTGAGATATGATCAATTCTGCAGAAGCATTTTCATGCGTAAAAAAATACCCAACCGCGGTTAATGGGTTAAAATTATGTGTTCTGCAAAATATATCAGATGAAAGGTCTGGCTGCACAGTATGATTTAATTTTTTATTCGTGACCTTCGACCTGCAATATGAACGTTAAAAAAGCATTTTTTAAATAAAAGCTAAACAATATGTAAGAGCGAATTTTTTACACTGATAATAAGTACAACAAGTACTTGAAAGATTTTTCGCCATCTCTTACGGATACCCTACAATAAGCAGTTTCTTACGTAACAGGTGTCAATATATATTGTGATGGTAAAATTTCTTACAAATAGTAAATTTTGAAAATTGTCCGTTATTTTGATGTACAAGTTATTGTGAAATCTCGAAAACTATAAATGTTTTCAGTACAACGTATTTTTGTATGAAAAGTCGTTGGTTGAGTAAGATAACGGTAGTAATAAAACGGATAGTATGTTACAAAAATGCCCGTTAGAATGACATCAAAATTATTGATACATCTCAAAAAATGTAGATTTTCTCAGTGCAAATTATTTCCTTGAAGCAAGACCATTACCTCAAAATGAGAAAAAAAAAACTATTAAAATTTTAAGTTTTGATTTTGCAAGCAAATATTTCAGCCATTTTTCAATGAATTTGCACTGAATTTTCTTTGTTTGAAAGACCATTTAAATTAGTTTGGAAAAATAAGAAAAGATTTACCATTTTATCACCAAATCTTTGTCTTATTTTTTTTTAAATAAACCTATAAAATATTCAGTTTTTGCTCATAAAATAGGCCAAACGTTTTTTTGTTTTAATTCTTTTTTTCTAATAAAATTATCTTTTTGCAAGCTCTTTCAAATGACATATCATTTATAAGCAAAAAATACTTCATTTTGACAAATAATTCAAAAAACAGTTTCACCTACCTATGAATTTATTTAAAAAAATGACATTTTTCAAAATGTTGTTTTTATAGTTTTTACAAAGTCTTAAAGCTTCAAAAATAACTTCTGTAAAAAAATTTTTCTTATACTTCAAAGCACTCCAAAGTAAAATACACAAATCTATGTTTTAAGCCATTTCGTTATACCCTTGTTCTTTTGATGACAAAAACAGTTAAATAATTTTTGCGCTTAGCTGGAAGAATTTTTGCAAACAAATGCTATATCATATGAAAGGTAGTGAGATGTGCAATTTTTAATTGATTTCATTTTTACAACAAAAACAGATTTTGAGTCATTTTTTGAGTAAAAAGTCAATGTTTTTGACCTTTTTTGACAAAACCATAAATCATATATGCACTAACCAAACGGTACAGTTGAACTTTTGAACAAAAAAAATTTGAATGAAATATATTAATGGATAGCGGAGATATTTGCATCGAAAGACCAAACTTTGATTTTCATGTTGTTTTTTTCTCATTCTTAGGTATCGATGTTTTGTGAAAAAGTCATTGTACTGAAAATTTCTACCCCAAAATTATTAAAGCCATTAAATGTCAGTCAAAAGTTATGGCTAAAAATCTATTTTTTCATTCCAAACTATTAATAAAACTGAGTTTTGTTTTAAAATGATCTATATCTATATCTCTTCTATATTTTATAAAAACGCCCACGCCCCCATTTAACTCTAAGAATGAAGTTGTGTGTCTAAAGTAATTTCAAATATTTTGGTATATATAAAATCTTCCTTATAGTAATCTACTTCATTTTTGTCTGCCCGCCCCTCCCCTCGTCACCCTTGTATATAGAAATAGACTTAGGAGAAACAGTTCTTCCGTGTCTCTGAACCGATTTTGATATTGTTTTTAAATAAATTAGAGTAGAGAGAAGGAGTTCACCAAATAATTTTGTGACCTTTGACCTGAAATATGAGCGTGTAAAGAATATTTCTGAAGTAAAACCTAAAATATAAGAAATGGAAGAACATGGTAGGAGGAAATTTTATACATTAATACAATGTACAAAAAATATTTTTCGCATCTCTTATAGATACCTTAGAACAAGCATTTTTTTATTTAACATGTGTGAATATATATTGTGATGGTGACACTTCTTACAAGTAGTAAATTCTGAAAAATTCCCTTTATTTTGACATCAAAGTCAAGACGATATCTCGAAAACTATAGCTTTTCTCAGTACAAAGTATTTTTGTATGAAAAGCCCTGGTTGAGAAAAGTAACGGTGTAGGAAAGTTTTTTGTTGGATATTTTTACAGATCATATTTTTAAAAAAATTTCGACTATTTTGATTTAAAAATTATTGCAAAAATTTGAAACTTGAGATTTTCTTAGTACAACACATTTTCTAAAAGCAAGGTCATCTCCTTAGAATGAGAAAAAACGATTGAAATTCCAGAAAGTTGGTCGAGAAGAGCTCTAGCTGCCAGTGCTCTCAGATTTATTGTTAGCTAACTTTATAATCAATAATTATTAATTATAAGTATAATTAATAAAAAAAACAGTATTGAGCATGAATAAGTTTCTGTTATTTTTAAAATTCTTAATAGTTTTTGAGATCCTATAGTCTTTGCAAGTACACATAAAAATCACAAAGATTAATTGTTGCATTTAGTTTTAAATATTGTGTGTATTTAGTTTAAAAAATAAAAACAACAGTATAATTCGCGATCTTGTTGCAGCATTGTGAATGCGTTTTAGCAAGAGTAGATTTTTGTGAGCGCACTTTAAATATTATGATGTTGGAGATGCTTTACAACAGCTGTTTTTCCTATTGTTACAAATTTCTGCCTCCGTCCATTTTTTGTTGGGATTTTCCCTTTTAATTTTTTTTCAACTTCCTCCATTTCATAACCACTTCTTTTTTTTATTACATAATTCAATTTGTTCAATATAGTTCAGATGAATGAGTTCCAAAATGTGTGAAATTATATACAACTTTAAACAGTGAGCTGATCACATCTTAATCACTCAAAGACTACTGAAGGGGAAATGTAGCGATTTTCGAAAGAGACTGTCTAGTCAGCTAAGTGATTGACTCTTTACAGAGTTGTGCTTGTTGCTGGTGTTGTCTTCTTAAACCTTTACGTGATCTTAAGCTCGCAATTTAATTAATGTAATAACTTAATAGATCACAAATTAATTAACAAAAAAAAAAAAATAATTTCAATGTAGCCTTAAAATTTTGTTGCAATCTTGTGATTAAGACTATCGAAAGTTAAGTAATTTTTTAGTTGGTACAAAAATTTTACATAGCTGTTTTTTAGTTGTAAAACATGGGAAGTCAGGATTTTTTAAAAATTTATATCCTTTTAAATATTTATTTTACAAAATGATGTGCAAAGAAATAGGAACACCGATATTTTTATATTTAAAGTTGCATGAAATATATACAAGGTGCCCCAGATGTAGAACTAATCACTTCGGGTAGTGATTTTCCTTGATAAGGCGAGTAAGAAACTGCAAGAATGAGGGTGACCCCTTCCCTCTTTGAGAGCTAGAGAAGAAAAACTTAAAATTATGTTTCACTAAATTTTACTCCATATTTTATGTATCTCTTAGCAGATTTCCAATGTTGATAAGAAAATTAAATTGACATAAGGTTTTTTTGCAAAACATTTTGCTTATTTTGAGTCACAGTTAAGAAATTTATGAGCAACTAAATTCTAAAAAAATTTTGAATTACACTTTGATGAAAATATCTCGAATATGATATAAATTTTTTTATAATTTTTATGATAAAT
The DNA here is from genome assembly GCA_963920525.1 of Dichetophora obliterata. Lineage (NCBI taxonomy): Eukaryota > Metazoa > Arthropoda > Insecta > Diptera > Sciomyzidae > Dichetophora > Dichetophora obliterata. The sequence continues at coordinate 16,019,032 of OY986435.1, read as the reverse complement.
TTTTTTTTAATGATTAAGTTTTTGTTGATTTCGTTTTTTATCTTACCATACTGAATGCAAACACAATTATTTTTTCATTTTAAACTACCACACGTAAAACAGTTAGCTTTTAGTGTGGGAAGATTAGAAAGCGGCTTTTGTATTAGTGGCTTTAAGGTCATGTAGTCTCTTTTTCAATATGCTATTGACTTTGGAGATCGGCTAAGAGATAAATAAAAAATAGAGTAAGACGTAATGACACATATTGTCAAGTTTTCACTTTCTTGCTTCAAAGAGGGGGAGGAGTGATCCTCATGCATAAAGTTTTACACTCGCCTAGTCCAGGAAAATCACAACCCGAGCGAATTAATGCTATATCTGGGGCACTTTGTATATAATTCGTGCCGTTTTAAACATAAAAATACAGGTGTCCCTATTTCTTTGCACATCACTGTATATTATTAATAATAATAATTTGTACTAATAAAATTTTGTACGATTCGAACAAATCATTTGATTATCGAAGCGTCACTTATTGCACTGTTGTTACTTAAAATGCATTCTTAATGTATGGGAGGTGTCACGCCTATTAGTTTAATCAAGCCTAATTCTTGTTTGACTTTTAATATTGATTAATAAAATTTTTGAATAAAATTTGGATTTCATAGCTTAATTTTTTACAGATTTTATTGCCTGATATTTGATAAGATTGTATGGGAGATGCCGCGCTCATTTGTATAATAAATATCAAATTTTGCTCAACTTTTAGTAATCATAAATTTAAATTATGAATAGATTTTGGTAATCATAGCTCCACTTTTAAAAAAGCTTTGGTAAAAAAAATCCCATTTGTATGGGAGGTGCCACGATTACTTCTTAAATAAGGTTTAAACTTTGTGCAATTTCAAGTAATTATAAAACATAATTTTTAGTGAAATTTAGTATTAAAAATATATCTTTTTACCCAGTTATAGGCAAAAATGTATTCCATTTGTATGGAAGGTACCACGCCCTCTTGTTTAAAATTCCTGAATATCATTTTTCGTACTTTTTTTTTTACCAAAAACTTTGAAAGTGGCCATAAAAGTTAAAAAAATAGTTTGTTTTGTTCAATTTTTACTCATCGAATCACTGTGCAAAGTTTTGCCACTTCTTACTTCCAAAGTTTTTCTAGCCGTTTACGTGATTGTGTCTTCCAGAACGGTCTGTATGACGCTTTTTTAAGGCTCTTGCAACTACTTAACATGCCGCTTTTTGTGTTCTTATGAGTGCGCCTTTATTTTTTGGACGTGCTTCCTTGTAAACTTATATTGTTGTTGTTGCTCATCCTGCTGTTTTGCTATTCTGTGTATCCTTAGCATCTTCTGCCTGTCTTTCCCTATCCTATTCTAACTTTAACCCTTTCGGCTGATTTAACATAATTTTTGTTTTGCATTGTTTCTGTCTTTATTCGAGCGTCTACTTGGTTTTTTTCGAGGATGTCCTTAGGCACGATTTACATGTCACTTTGCAAACATTTATGCCTCATGCTGCTGCTGCAAGTCTGGCTGCCTCTCGCATTCGTAATGTTTGTCTGCCATTGAGTCTCGGTTTGGTTTTTTTTTTCGAGCAAAAGCAGATCCTCAAAGACCCTTTACTATGTTTTTGGTTTTTTGTGTTTTTCTTTCTGCTACTTTCTAAAGCCAGCAGCATAATTTTTACATAATGTTGCTGTTGGACAAATTTTTTGTATCCCCCATCGAATATGTTTCCGCTTAGCTATATTACTAAGGAAAAATATTTTTTGTTTTTTTTTTTTCTTTTATTTTCTAACAACTTTGGCTGGCTTTAAGCTTACATAACTTGTCTTCAATTTGTTCTGTCATTTTCCTAGAAAAATTTTGGTAATGTTTTGTGTTGCTAAGAGTTAAATGTTTTAGGGGCTGTTGTCTACGAGCTATTTACAAGGATTAAATAGTAATTGAGTGGACTGGAGAGTGGGAAAATGTTTATGTTGTACAAATATGTGAGCAATTTAAAAAAACCCTTCTCTTTTATTGCATCAAAAAATGTCAATAAATGCTGTTTTTGGAAAAACATTTCCATTGAACAGTATTAGGAAAATGGGCAACGAACCTATAAGCAATATATGTTATCAAGTACTACATATGTATGAAAATTATTAATAAAATTGTTCGATATTTTGTTAGATTGTGAATGCTCGTTATTTGCAGAAATCTTTGGTTTTTCATGTGGTGCATAATAATATTGTTTTATTTAACTCACGTCCACTTTTACTGGAAAATTATTTTAATTCTTTATAAAAATTTTTGCAAGAAGTCTATTTACATGCATATCAAGTTTAATAATCTAATAATCAGATACAATGCTTATTTAAATAAGGAAAAATACGTGAGCAGTTTAAATATACTTCATTATAGATTTTATAAATTGGAACAGGACCGCAGCTAATGGGATCTTTTAATTTTAAGACCCCAAAAAAGTTAATAAATATAAGGCTATTTGAAGCAAAAATTTATAATTTTTACAAACAAATTAAAAAACTAATGAATCTTTAAGGTTCAAAATCAATTTTTAAAGTCACTTTTAGAAACCAAATTTTTACCTTTTTCTAATAAATAAGTTTAACCTTCAAAACTTTCTATAAATTAGTCATTATTATGTTGATTTTCCAAAGAAACAACAACAACAAAATTTTCAATATGAAAAGGAAAACATCACTATCTGATTTTATTGCAATTTCGGCCCTGCTACAGGCTTCATCAGAAATCTTTGTGATGCCGGCGAGAATCGAACCTGGGCCGTGACAGCCGTGCAAGCGCATTAGCGCACTACACCACAGAGGCAATGAGATTTCAGTGTCAATTTCTCAGTTTTTCTCCCTTTCATATTTCCTGTAGTTGCTGTATTTTTGCTTAACTTTAGTTTTCAGTAACCATGCTTTGTTAGTGGTGAATTCCAACAGACTGTTGGACTTCATATTAATAACATAAGCATAAAACTAAAGTTATATTTCTATAGCTATATTTCAGACGGTTTTGGTAGTACAAGACTAAAATTTGGTAATTTTATTTGTATGGTTACTTTCGACAGCTGTACTAAAAATTAGTTTCCACGCCCCCTTTAACCGCCCATGTTTAAAGTTGGTCGAATGATTCATTTAGAATCAGTTACTGAAAAGTGCTTACATTGGTTTTTTGCGAAAGTATCTCCCCAGTTGGCTGTTTCCTTAAGGATTCATGGAGCATTCATGTACGAAAATTCCCAATCGCCGACGAAACTTGTGGAGTCTCCCATACAAATCGTGCAGGAAAATTTAATACAAGTGCTCAAATTTTCGCCGACGAAACTTTGAAAGAAAAATGCAAGAAATTTCGTAAACGAAAGCAAGAGTGAAATATGTTGTAAATATCGCCAAGAAAATAAAACGGAAATTCAAAGGAAATTTCGGAAATGAAATAAAATCGGAAATATGAAAGAAATTTCTGCAACGAAAAGAAATTATACATTTTAGATTATTAGATTATTATACATTTTTATTATAAATTTTTATTATAAACCTTTTATTAACCACCTTTTTATTATAAATTTTATTCAATTATATTTTTGCACAACTTTTAAACATTTGTTTGATAATTAATTGGCGTTGCCAGATTGGTGCGTAGCAAACCGTGAGGCCACATGCCGGTAAGAGAAAATTGTGAGACAGTTCGTTAGTAAATCATTATAAAGTGTGAAAGTGTTTCCATACAAGTATACTGCCGTCGTAAGGAAGAGTGCGGCATCTACATATTTCAATATTCTGAGATAAGCGACTTACAGTAATTTATCAAAAATTCACTGATTAGGGTTTGGATGAATATAAAAATTTGGTTCTTCAGGATATTGAAATCCAGTTTGCTTTCAATATTAATTACATTTTTTTTTTGATTTTATTAAAAATGCTAAAACTGTGGAACAAACACTGTAATTCCTGCTTTTTTGATTGTTTGTTCTTTAAATTAAAATTAATTCAAAAAGCCGTATCTACATCAAATTTACCTTTTATACAGTAAAAAGCTTTTTTGTTGATATATTTATGATATTCAAATGATATATTTTTAAAACCATCATATCTTGCACAAGGATCTTTAATAAAAAATCAATATGCTATGTTTAAAAAATCAATTTTTAAAAGATTTTTTTGTATCACAAAAATAAAGAAGTAAAAAGTATTTTACAAGGCATTAGCTACAAACACAAAGGGAAAACGCAGTATCTGCCAGTAGATACCGCTTTTTATATCTTTTTATGTAGATACCGCGTTTTTTGTTTGAATAATTGCTTAATTTGTGTAGATATGACATTTCAGGTTAAAAAAAATTAAGCAATTGAGCAAAAAATATGCAATTTTTATTTCATGTTCATAACCCATTTTTAGCCATTGGTGCATTTTTGCACCAGTAAATTTAGAATTTTCTCCAGGTGAGTATGGACCTTTGGCAATATACATTATTTTTGGTTTGAGCCGATTCGGTCGTTTACTTGGAATTTACGCCCACGGCGCGTCGCAATATTTGGGTTTTTTTTTTTTTTTTTTGAAAATTCCGCAAAAATTTCAAATCGCAATATCGAAAATTGCTTTTCAATAATAACTACTGTTAGTTTTAAATTTTATGTTTAAATTAAATTTAGAGCCCGTTTGCTGTTTTAAGATGGGCAGGTACGGCTGTGATGGTATGTGATGCAGCTGTTGGTGCAAGAATGCATCAGTCCGCCCAGCCCTTACCTGTGGAGATAAAAATTTTGCCAGATAAAGTTTAAGGCCATATATAGACTCTGGACAAAGTTTCATCGATTTTGGCCCGGTAGTTAAGGAGCCGCCGGAAATGGGTTAAAAATGGAAAAAAGATGATTTAAAAACAATAAACAATTTTGATTTTCCTGCTAGATGCCGCACTCTTCCTTAGGACGGCAGTATAGCGTACATGGTTAGAAATATTGAAATCAATTTTAATACTTTTGGACTTGCATTTACCTTTGACCACACCAAGATTGTTCTAAACCCTCATCCGACCCTCAAAAAAAAGTCACAAATAAAAACCTAATGTGTAAAATTTTACCCATGAGTATTTTGTACGCCTAATTCACTAAAAATTATAAATATTCTTTTATATACGTTTATTTTTTTGTTGAATTACAGTTCGTTATTTATAGTTAGTGCAGATAAAGTAGAAAGCAGTTTTATGCTCACCTCATATATATTTGTTCCAGGATGGAATATGCTTTTCGGTCCTTTTTTCGCATATGGGTGAAATTTCCCCCGATGGTCGCTTAAGTTACTTTTCAAATATTTATCGTTATGTTTTATTAATCATAATATTGATATCTTATTCCAGAATAAATGGACATTTTATACAAATACCATACATTTCATTAATTTTGCATTAAAAATGAGCTAGATAAAGCGTTTTAAACTCCAAAATGGGTAAAATTTCACCCGAAGGTCGCTTAAGTTATTGTTGAAATATTTACCGTTATGTTTTATCAAACATAATATTAATATCAATTTCTTAGAGAAATTGCATTTTATACAAATACCATACATTTCATTAATTTTGCATTAAAAATCAGCTGGGCATAGCGTTTTGAATTTCAAAATGGGTGAAATTTCACCCGAGAGTCGGATTAGGGTTAATATTAGTACTGGCCAAGATTCAAAAGTATAATTAAATAACAACTTACACAAGAACTAAAATATCAGTACGTAATAAAATTCTGTAAAGACACACACAAAAAAACGAATTCTGTAAGATTCGAACCCAGGATGTTAAGCTTATTTAGCATAATGTAAAAGGAAGTGATGAAAATACATAAATAAGAACGGAACGCTGAATGATGCACAATGTTGTTGCAAAACTTGAAATGTAATAAAGTCAAATACATACAAAATGTATTACACAATTTTTTCATTACATTGGAAATAATCAAATTCAGCACGTATTAAATGTTATAAGTATATATTTAAATTAATAGCACGGTGCTAAAGTGAATATGTACTTTTGAAGTGACATAACACAGGTTGTAAATCTGGTCGAGTGCAACATGGCACCATACTTGAAATTGTTAACACACTTGCAAAATTTAATTTTACCGACAAAAAACCAATTTTTAGGTACCTGACGCTTTAACCAATTATTCACTCAGCAATTTTTTAGCCGTGAAATTTTATATAAAATACGTTCATTTTATTTTTATTAAAGTGTTTTTTTCAGAAAATGTTCAAGTTTGTGGTGGCTTTTAACAAAACTTTGGCAGTCATAATAGTCAAAGTTAAAAAAAGTTGGAAAAAAGTAACAATTTTAGGTTTGGTAGCTTATTACTCAAAAAGTTCTTGTAATACTTCTAAGATATGTACAGGGTTGCCAATATTCGAAGCGCCCATCTGGCAACACTGTAACTTTCCGCAGTGATGCCAAATCGACTAATGACATACCGCGTTTGAAGCGTCATTCCAAGCAAATGTTTACAATGGAATAGTACACGCCACGCGAACGCTCTAAAATTGTTGAAATTTACATTCAACAAAACAAGTCAATAGTGAAAACTCAACGTGCTTTCAAAAAAATAAATAAAGTGAAAAGTGCACCTTCCAAGAAAACAATTTATCCACAAAATTCCACAAGAAAATCCACAAGAGATTCAAGAGGTACCTCTTCACGATGCAAAAGTCACTGTTTGGTGCGGCGTTTGTGCTAAAATGCTCATTGGGCCGTTCTTTTTCGAAGATGATAATGGCCACAGAGTTACTGTCAATCAGGAGCGTTCTCGCGATATGATAAACAATTTTTTCATGCCAGATCACCAGATTTAACGCCTCCAGACTTCTTTTTGTGGGGTTATTTGAAATCAAAGGTTTACGTCAACAAGCCAAAGACCATAGAAGAGCTGAAAACCAACATCCGTCAAGAAATAAGCGCCATTCCCATCGAAATGTTGAAGAAAACCATGGAAAATGCTGCAAAACGGGCACAATATGTCGTAGAGGCCAATGGCGACCATTAACGAGATACCATATTAAAGAAATAATGTAAGCAAATCTACTTGAACCTAATTAAATGATATTTATGACGAACAGACAAAAAATTGTGGTTTCTTTGATTTATTTAAAAATAAAATGGGCGCTTCGAATATTGGCAACCCGTACATACCCTCCAGAAAAAATCGGAAAGCTTCCATCTAAAAGTGATAAAAAAACATTCCCCACCGTATCTTTCAGTAGCTTAAGGGTAGTTTTGTATTTATGTTGTTTTCAAACCGCATTAACTATACATTGAATTTAATGAACTATACATTGAAATCAATGAGCAATACATTAAATTCAATGAACTATAGATTAAATTCAATGAACTATACATTAAATTCAATGAACTATGCATTGAATTCAATGACCCTATACATTGAATTTAATGAACTATACATTGCATTTAATGACCTGAACATTGAATTCAATAAACTGTTCATTAAAAATCAATGTATGTTTCGTTAAAATTTGATTTACAACTGGAATCAATGTACTTTTCATTGATATCAATGAAAAGTCCATTAAAATAATGAAAACAAATCATTGATATTCTTTTCGGATTCGTTGAGGTATTTCTGGCTTCTGCTTCTTTCCTTTGTTTTTACTGGTTGGTATTGACGATGACACATGTGTATAAAATTATGTGTTGTTTGACGTTTTCCTTTGGTTGCAAACCGTGAGGCCACATGCCGGTAAGAGAAAATTGTAAGAAAGTTCGTTAGTAAATCATTATAAAGTGTGAACATTTTTTTCGGATTCACAGACGATTATTCGTTAAGGTTTTCCTGGCTTACGGGGTCATTTCGTTTGGCAACTGCTTTTTGTTTACTGGTTGATATTGACGATGACACACGTGTATAAATTTATGTGTTGTTTGACGTTTTCTTTTGGTTTTAGTGTGTTCGGTGTTCATCCATTCTTCATCAAATGCGTTCGAAATAAATTGTAATAAGTTTTAGGAACGAATCAAATTTCAATAATTTGTTTTAAATGAGTTGAATTGCAACTGAGAATTTGTATGGGAAATGAGGTGACTTCGTTTCTCATTTGGCTGAATGGGCTGAAATGAGTCATTTGACCCAATCTTGACGTAGTATAAGACTAAAATGTTTTAATTTAATTCGCACGGTTACTTTGGCAACTTTACTAAAAATGGGCGTGCCCCACTTTAGTTACGCTCACTTTTCAGAGGATAAGCGTGGAGTTAAGCAAACCATCGTACGAAAGTAAACCATTACCGCCACTAATCATCACAAATACTATATTTCAGACGGTTTGGTCTTATTAGACAAAAATTTTGTAGCTCAGTTCATATGGTTACTTTCGACAACTTTACTAAAAATTATGCAAATATGAATTAGTTTTTTTTAATGTGGCTCTTGCGTCTGCCGGAGAATACTTTAAATCAATAAAAATTCTAATAATAACGGGAATTTTTTCAATATACTAGATATTAGACTGGTCCTTATTTGTATGGAGAAAAAAAATTTTGTTTTATTTTTGTTGAGCACCCTTTTATTTTATTCCTATGTATAAAAAACGCATAAAAAAAAGGTTTCAAAGAAATTAGACTTTAATAACACGTGCTGCCAGGTAGAAATTCAAAAAATTATCTACTACATATGAGAAAAAAAAAAGATAAAACAGCAATTCCATTTTGCAAAATGGAATTGAAAATTCACACAGAAAAAACCAAGCAACTTTATGCTACCATAACAATTACTGTTTAAAGAAGGTAATACAAATTAAATAAAGTTATTTTTTAATATATATAATATTTGTTCATTATTAAGCAAACACAATTATTTTAAAATTTTGCATTTGAAGATGCAACAAAATACTTTAATTTTAAGACTTAAAATTTTGACACGGTATTTATTAATTCTATCGCAGACGAAGCAGCGGGTATTTGCTAGTATTACTCATATTTTTGCTATACTTATACTTTTACTATATAAAGTAATATTACTTATTAAAGGTTACCTTTATTTTTTATAGAACATTTTCTTAAGCCTATTGCGTAGTAAAATTTTCATAGCGTAGTTCGCCAAAAAGAACTCGTTCACTCTCACATGTGTGCACACTAGTACAAAACTGAAAGAATTTTGTGTGTATTTTTTTGGACGACACTGATCTAAATACGACTCAGCATTGAAATTTGGTATGAAATGAGTACTTGCCATCATTAGTTGACAAAAAATTGTGAAAAATATGAAAGGGGCTCTTTTCCTTCACAACTAAAATTGGTTCTGTGAATTTTTGTTCAATACATGTTAGATATACGGTAGATCATGAAAATTTTGTATGAAGCGAATGATGGCTTTTAGTTGGCTAACATAATTATGTTAAAAGGAAATTTTAAATCATTTACATGGAGCCGCAGCATCGGTAGAGGGCCAGCCGAGCAACATCGGTTATTTTGCTAGTTAGATATAAAATCCGATAAAAACTCCCACCATTCAAATTTGCTGCACACATGCCTCCCTCTGTGTCCTTCCTTTACATGCCTTAAATGAATTTATTTTTATTTTTAGTAACGATGTTTTGATTAAAAAAAAAAATAAAAAAACATTAAGAAAAAAAAGGACTTAATTTGCAAAAGGTGCACCAAGCAGCTTAAGTAAACCGCAATAAATAACATTTTGAAAAAAAAATGTATAAAAGAAAATCACTATCTGCCAACAAGAACGACGGCAATTTAAGTAATACACTTAAACATCACGCTGATGGCTTCTTCCTGCCGCAATTTTGTGATCATGCTCGCTCTTCTTTCTACTAAATGGTAATTTTATGCCATTTGCAATTTTTTTATTTTTTTATTTGCATTTTTTTTTGTGCGCTGCTGCTAATGTTCTAAAATGTTCTTTTAAAAATTAACATTTATGTGGACGTTGATGGCGTCCGCTGTGTTTCCTTTAGTTCAGCTGAGTTGAATTCGAGTTGAGTTGAATTCCCAACATTATGATTTTAACGGTTATAATTTTATGTCGTCATGCTCGCTCGTCTACTTATTTTATATGCCAACCGATAGCAACATCGAGTCAGCCACAAACACACACACTCACTCACACTCACTCACACGCATTAGTTGAACCACGTTATACACGTAGCACATAATTTCCTGCATACTTAGAAATGTCATGCAAACGTTAAGTTTTTTCGTCCTTAAAAGTTTTCTCTTCAATACTTCGTTTTTATTATGTTTTTCGTTGTAACTTTTTTTTTCTACTCTTATTTCTTAAACATTTTTCTCCAATTTTTATTTGGAACATTAAATTGAGCACGAAAAGGAACCAGCACCAGCAGCAGCACCACTCATCCTATAGCAAGGACAATGCATACAAGTTTTAGTGTGTGTATGTGTGTGTGTGTTGGCGAAGGAAGTGGAAGTTGGTGTCCCAGGTAAGCACGTTGAATTGTATTTAAGGGACAGTCAGTCAGTCAGTCAGTCGCTGCTTAGAATTTCATATAAAAATTCGCTGCGCCTTTTTTGAAGTACCGTGGCTCTACGTTCTGTTTCCGCTTTCTCTAAACTTTTGGTTTCCTCCATCATTTGTGCGCTTCATGTGCTGACGCGTTTCATTTAATACAGTTTTTTTTATATTTATATAAATATTTCTAAGTGAAAAGTTTTCCTGCACTCATCTTCACAGCCAGTTTGTGTTCTTTATATCGCCAGCTTTTGTCGCACGCTTTTGTTGCGCACGGTTTTTGTTTTTTTGAGCTATATGGGTTGAATTGTTTCATCCTCAATCTCAACACCTTATAAAAGCCTGTCAAAATGCCTGTCGCGTCACATTCCCACTTTAATCAAATAATGTATGTATTTAAATTTATTGCATTGGGACGTTTGCGTGCGTGTCGCAATGCTTTTTGCCTTTTTTATAAAGTGGTGTTTGCGCAGTTCTTGTAACATTGCACCCTGTTTAATTGTCCTTAAAACTTAACGGTTAAAAAAATTATAAAAAAATATCATCTTCCGCCTCTTTAACTTCGGCAGCTTTTAATAACGCCTTGTTGAAGCGCTTAAAAACTCATTTATTGCTGTGTTAATTGCTGCTTCTGCCTGTCTCTCCTGTCCATCTCTCCTGATTTTACCCACATCCCATTTGTGTGTTTTGCTGTAACTAAGTGTTACACATTCGTTTGCATATTTTTTAATTTAATTTTTAATTCGTCTTTGATGTTGCTACGCTGCGCGATACTTGAGTACTGTTTCATAATTCTTTCTGAAAACGACATAATTTTATGTAAACCTTTGCACCTCACACGACTTATTTACATCTCACATGTTGTAATTATATTTTGGAGTACTTTTCCTGCTCTTATTTTTTTTTTTTTTTTCCTTAATGCCATTTACAAAATACAATTACCTCACAGAATTTTGTAATTTGGAATTAGAGTTGTCAATAGGGTTGCCAACTAATATTTTCGCTTTGCCTCGCATTAGTTCATGAACTTTATTGATTTTTTTATTAAATTTCGTGTGATGCAACATGTTTTTTTAAAAATTATACAGTGTCTTAATTGGTTTATTTTGTTAACCTTTAATAGCAATTACTAGAGTTGTCAATTAACCGACTTATTTTAGTAACCGGTTATCGGTTAACAGTATTAACTGAAAAAATTAATTAATCGGTTATCGGTTACCAAAAATTAACCGGTTAACCGGTTAGTTATATATTAAAAAACAAACACAAATTTTTCATAATTTATTGTTTCTGTTTATTTGTTTAGTAATATGAGCAGATAAATGTACTAAACACATTTACAATTAAATAAAAAATTAATTAAAAAAGCTTTTAAAAAAAAAAAGGATCACTTAGTGATATATTTTAGTCTTTGTTTGTTACAAACTAATTTTAATGACAAGATTTTTTTTTTATAAATATAAACAATTTTTCAGTTTAAAACAAAAATTTATGCAATCTTCATCTGTTTTTTCCATTTTATTTCAAAAATTAGCGACAGTGAAAATGACAAAATTTTAAAATGAATCCAAAATAAAGGAAAAAGGCGTTCGAAAGTAATATAAAGTGTATCTATCTAAACTCAAAGAACTGATATGGTATTTTCCAATTGGTATTTTAATTTTTCTGGAATTAATTTCACACATAGCTCATTGAACCACTAAAAGAAAAACATGCACAAATAAAACTCTTTACTTTCTAAGCAAAATCAATGAAAACATTTGTCTTACTAAATTTGTAGCCAAAACTACGACATTTATTTGAATAGCTGTCAACTGAAATGAGTAAATAGCAGAATAATATTACCGATAACAAATATGTGTTGATATCATGGTTTGATGTGTTCTTAAGCAACTTTCACACAACATTGGAGTATGTGAAAGAAAACATTTTTAATGTCCAAAATACATTTTGTTTCATTGTGTATTAAAGCTTAATAAAAGAAATTCCGGTTAGCCTACCAAATATAACCGGTTATCGGATACGATTATTATTCGTCATTTTCTATTAGCCGTCGAATGCGGTTAGTCATATTAAACGGTTAACCGTTTAATTGTAACAGAATTGGCAACCCTAGCAATAACTTTGAAAAAGAAAAATTAAAAACTACAAGCAAATATTTTTTAATAAACAATAAATGTTGATAAAAATAAAACATAAATTATAAAACCCTAATTTGTGTGCAAAATTTTAGGTCTATCCTAATTCCAGTTACCGAATAGTCTATTACAGCAACTAAAATCGAAGTAGAGTATTTTTCGAAGGTGATTACAGGACTAACAAATTTTTTAGAAAAAAATTCAAATACTGATTTTTATTAAAAATATATCCGCGGATTGAATTTTATTAAAATTTCTTATTTGAAAAACAGAAGTTTAAATGAAATATATTATGTAAAATTTTTGGCATTTTAAATGAATGATATTTTAAATATATTAAAAATTACAAAAATTTAATTTTGACACTTGACAGGTGTGAAGCTTCTTTGCAGTTCAAGCGCGGATCCACGCTGGGGCGATCAGGGCGATCGGCCCCCCCCCCTCCCAAAGCTTCTTGAAAATGCTTTTTATATTTTCACATATCGTCGCCCTAATTCTAATAGGATGTAAGTCAAAATAGGGCATAGTAAAGTTTATTAGCAGTATAGGTAAATTAGTCAAAACTGCATGTATGTCCTTTTTAATTTTTAATGTTTGTATGAAAAAAAGCGAGGTAAAACGTTTGAAACCATAAATTAACGTATGAACTTCATACAAAACATAAACAGTATTCTTTGCCTCCTTCCTGAACAATAGATAATTTGAATTTCGTCGTATTAGAATTAGGCCGATGATTTTTTAATTTTCTATGATTTAAATACAAATTCTAAATGTTTGATAGTTTGAATCATTCTTGATTTTAAATACAAATTATAGTTGTTTGATAGTTTAAAATCGTTTATTGAGCTTTTAGGTCAGGTAAGAACAATTAATTGCTCTAACGAATTTGTTTTCTAACAAATTTGTTTGCTAAGAAACAATAACAACAACGTTTTCAATATAAAAAGGAAAACATCACTAGCTGATTTTATTGCAATTTCGGCCCTGCTACAGGCTTCATCAGAAATCTTTGTGATGCCACTACCTGGGATCGAACCCGGGCGTTGGTTGTCGTGATCGCGCATTTTAGCGCACTGCACCGCAGGGGCGATTTCAATGTCAATTTCTCAGTTTTGCTGGATATTGTGATAATCAGGGCTCGGATTTTGGTGACCTAAAAAACTGCAGAAAAAGCCCTAAAAAATTACAAAAATTACATAAAAACTGCAGAAAATGACCTTAAAACTGACAAAAATGACCTAAAAAACGCTAACAGTTACATAAAAACATAAAAAAATAAAGCTTTAAAAAAAACAGTACTAAAATTAACATGTATTGTATATATAATTTTTATGTATAGCTTTACAGTATATTACAAAGTACATTTTCAAGTTATTAAAATTGAAGGAAAGTCGATTGTCTGGAAAAATGTTTTTGAAAACAGAAAAATTTCTTTCTACTTTTGCACTGACGATAGGAAAATATTTAAAAGACGATTTTTTAATTTAATAATATTAAAATTTTTACCCCCTATATTTCAGCAATAGAGCATAAAAATAGTGTTAATTAAAACTAGCATATCCTGAAATTTTATCTAACACTTGTTTCATCTTTCTACATACCCTTTCGTCATTTTCCCCACACGCAGAGTTTTTTTCATCGAGATCTATAAATAAGGCTAAACCTTTTTTGAAAGGTAACGTTTTTGATTGAAAGTACTCTATTGCTATAGGAATATGTTTAAAAATTTGTATTTTACTTAATGCATTTTACAAAAAATTCTATTAAAATTACACTAAAATTATCTAAAAACCCGAAAAATGCTCTAAAAATTCAAAATGTCAAAAAACGACAATAATGTAACTTAAAAATTGCTAAAAATTACCAAAAAAGCCTTAAACCTAGTAAAAATTGCCTTTAAACTAAAACCGATAAAAAATGACAATAAAATGAGCTAAAAACTTTTCATATTTGGAATTTAGGAAAGATAAATGGACGTTCTAAATAACCAAGAAATGTCTTAGAAGCAGCAGAAAAACGATGACATGTCATCGAACTCCTAGCCATGGTGATAATGGATTTAAAAAGTCGATTTTCAACAACAACTTTGGATTTATATTAATTTTCAGTACTGCTTCCTTATTCTGTTACCTCGAAAAACATTACATTATCTACACAAGATGTAAGAAAACTTATTAACAGATATTCGATATTCTTGAAATAATGGCCAGAAGTTTTAGACGCAATGTCAAAAAGAAAGGTACAATTCCAGTTCTAGTCCTATACACTAGGCCGACTCATTTCAGAGAGTTTAAAAGCACACTCAATTCCCAAATCTTTGGGATTAAAAACTAAGATATCCTGAATTTGAGGAAAATAGTTTGAGTCTCTAGCCACTGGAAATGCCGTTAAATTTGTATCCATAATCGTTTTTTTTATATTATTGATCGTAATTTCTTTAAACACATACAAACTAATCCAAACTGTTTGTAGAAATTGAGTATCAAGTAGAGCCAGGTAGTTCAGTAAAAAAATAATCTTGATTGGCTTCCATAACTACCCAGCAGGGAAGCGAGCGCTTCATTAGAGCATCTTAAGCGCTCTAAAAAACAGTAAAGTGCTTCATTCTCCTTGTGTATAGCGCATTTTTTTAACATAGCCATGTCATTAGATGTACGCGCTCCGCTCCCGCTGTAGAAAATATAAAATCTTAGCGAGAGCCAAGCGCTTTGTTCTGCTTGTATTTAATATTAAAACGTAGCAAGAACCGAGCGCTTTGTTTCCTTTAATAGTTCACATCGTCGACTTAGTTCTCGATATATGACGTAAGTCAAAATTATCTATTGTTCAGGAGGCAAAGAAAACTGTTTATTGTTTGTATGAAGTTCATACGATAATGTATTGTTTCAAACGTTCTACCTCCCTTTTTTTCATACAAACATTCAAAATTAAAAAAGGACATAAGTATAGTTTTAAAAAATCTACCTAAACCGCAAATAAACGTTACTTTGACCAATTTTAACATACATCCTATTAGAATTAGTGCGACAATATAAAAAAGTATGATTTTTGTACATTTTATTTGATTTTTCATTTGATGAAGGAAAAACAGAAAACATAGTTTTAAAACGATTTCATGAATTCTTACACATTTTTAAAATGCTTTTTTTTCACATTAAAATCTAATACTTTTTTCAAGTGCAACGTTATCGTTACGGAAAGTGCTACAAATAAAGCGCTATACAAACAGCACTATTTGCAAGGAGAATGAAGCGCTCTTTACGTTCACACAAGTAATGCGCATTGAAATTTTTTGCTGGGTAGTGGAAAAATATTTAAAAAATCATAGTTTTTTCCCAATGGCTGAGTTCAGACGAGCATCAAATGATGAAGTTCATCACTTTTTGTTGTTCTCTTTGATTGGTTCTGGTCTTGAGTGTCATCAAAATTTTGAGAACGTTTAAAGTTCATTTTCTCTCTCGCAGAGAGGTAATTTTTTTAGCAGGAAAACTGCTAAACTGCGCAAATATTTTTCAATTTTGACAAGTAGGAGGGGTTCTTTGGAAAGGTCTTGTGAAGATCTGTTGATTAAATAAGTAAATAAATATCATTAACTCATTAAGCGCCACTGTACTCAGTTGAGTATAACAAAACAATTGCAGTAGCTCTTGAACTGTTTAAGTTTTCTTTGTTGTTAAGCATTCGTTATTAAAGTAATGGTATATTGTATGAAAATTTAAGCAAAATAAGTCACAAAACTAAATAAAAGACAGTTGAATGACAGTAAGAACGTTGGTAGAGAGAGGTAAACATATTATAATATTTTTTTAGTATATAATCCAGCCTAAATGTGAGTTTATAAATGTGGTTTCGTTAATATCACATGTTAATATACTTCGAAATAAAATTGACTGCTTTATATTCTATCCGTACTTAGTAACTATGATTACAATACAACTGTAACTATGATTACAATACAACTGTACTCAATTGATTACAATGGCCATATTAATATACATAATATATATATACCACAGATTGCCCCAAGAAGATATGTATTGGTCTCTGGATGAAGATGTAGATGTTGAATTAGTATCAAAGTCTATGCCACACCGAAGATATCGAAACATATAGAAGAATCTCCATCTCGCAAACAACAATGACGTATGTGGTTCTGAAGACAAAATGTTTAAAGTCCGATCATTATTAAATATGCTTATAGATAAATTTCTGCAATGGGGAGTATTGCATGAGAACATTTTGGTTGATGAATCAATGGTAAAGAACTATGGGCATCATTCTGCCAAACATTTTATCTGATGAAAACCAGTACGATTTGGCTATAAAAATTGGGTAGCTGCAAGCTCTACGGGATACTGTTATGCTTTTGATTTTTACTGTAGAAAGGCACTCCAAACTTCTACTAATCCCTTAGAGTCAAGAGTAGTGAAAAAACTACTGCAAAAATTGAGAACTGATCCAAAGAACCATAAGGTATTTTTTGACAACTTTTTTACTAGCTACGACCTATTAGTAGAGCTAAAGTAAATCGGACATCGTGCGACCGTAACAATTAGGGAAAATAGAACTAAGAAATGTCCCTTAAAAATAACAAAAGAAACGAAGAAACACGACAGAGGCTTATATGACTATATGTTTGATAGGTCAAATGAAATATTATTTGTTAGATGAAAGGATAGTAGTGTTTACACAATGGCGACAAACTATGATTCCATTGAACCACTAGGTGTTGTGAAGCGATGGAACACCGTACATCGTAAGAAAACAGATGTAAATATACCGAAATTGTTTTTAAATTACAATAAAAATATGGGTTTCTGTAAATTCAGTTAACAGAATTACCATTCACGGAAAAAAGTGGTGGTGGGTCTTGTTTACCTACTTGATTGATATGCTATTGCAAATGCCTGGCGCTTGCATGTTATAAGCCACAATGATGGCTTTCCTCACCTTGGGTTACGGCGTACCATTGCAAGGTATTATTTGCGACAAAACACTCTACTGAAAGCTCGGCCATCGTCTTCAGTTATCCAAGGCTTGTCTCAAGACGGTGTAGGACATTATCCTCAAAAACTGGAGAAACAATTGCGATGCGTTGCTTGTCAAGCTACAGCCCGCTGGGAATGCATGAAGTGTCTAAAAACGTTGTGCATTCAAAATCCCTGTTTCGAAAATTTTCACCTATAATCGGCCAGTGTACTCAATTGAGTACACCCCCTTTTAGGGGGTTAATTAATTTTTTTTTTCTCACCTTATCTTATTTTCTTGCTATTTTAGTTTGTTTACAATAGAAAAATAAACATAACATAAATAAAACACCTTTACTTTTCATTTGGCGATTAATGGGTTAAATTCATTAACAAATTAATGTGTCGATCAAATATATTAAAACATTTTTTAGGGAAATTCATTGGCATTTCCGGTGTCTATATCTATAGGTCTTCAAACGATTTTCCTCAAATTCAGGATATCTTATTTTTTCATCTCAAAGACTCAGAAATTGAGTATGCTTTTGGACATAATTTTCCATATAACTATTTTTTATCACACTTAATTTTTCCATATACTTCGAGCTACTCATGAATCTCGAAGTGTAGCCTTTTCTTCAAAGTCTTTTTAAAAATTAAATAACATTGCCATTAAGTGGAGAAGCTAAATTTTCATAATTTTATAATTAAAATAAAATTAAAACATATTTGAAACATATTCTACGACCACAGAAAAAAGATTGAACGGACTTCCCAGCAGTCGTAAGTATCGATGCCTTAGTAATAACTACATCGATGTCAGCGATGTTTTTGCTATCAAGCATCGATACCTTTTTGTACGTAGCTTCATATATTTTTAACATTGCATGACATAGGAAAGCTATCGATGCTCTAGCGATATGAAAATATATGAAAAACACAAAAGTGTTGCTTTTTTGCTTCCAAGGAAGGTGTTTTTTTTTTTGCTTCCAAGGGAAGACAATATGGATCATTCTAAAATAAAAAATATGTGTGTAGAAAACTCAAATACTATCATCACACAACCAAAATCATAAAAATAAAAACAATTTTGCTGAAACCAAGCAACAGAAAAATTTAAATAAAATCATTATTGCTGCTATCAAACAACTAAAGAACCGAAACAAAATGCTTACTTCGTAAGCAAGAAAATCTCAAAATAAGCATTACTGCTACTGCAATTCTTCTGCAGGAATCGGAATATAATCAGTTTATAAATTTGCACCCAATGCCTCTGGAATAAGTAACCACAATTATAAAAAGGATATTTTATTTAAAATTTATAATAATTCATGACACTCGTAACATATTTAAATTTTATAACATTTTTTTATAAGTTTTTCTTATCGCAAAGCTAAAATTTGTTGAAGTATTTTCTTCACAACCTTTTTTTCAAAGGCTTTTTACGTTTGATTCTTACAAGCTTTAAACATTTTTAATAAAGCATCAAAAATATAAAGTTCTCACCACTGATATCTCAAAGCTGCTTTAAAGTGCACTTTGGCATCGATGTTACTGTGATTTTCAAAGCAACGATATCCGTTTTTGCTACTGGGTTGCTTTATAAAATATTCATTATGACATTAAAGTGACTGTGGATCAAGTCGTTGATAGATATGCCAAAATACAAAAGCGCAGATTAGATTTCGTGTCGTGATCTGATTTTTCAAACAGGGTTTGGAAATTTTTTAGTACATTTAATTCAAAAATTTAAGACAACAATTTTTATTGTTTTTATCTTTTTTTTTAATTTAAGTTACGTAAACTTTTTTGTATTTCATACATATGAACTTTATATAAAAGGTCACTGAAGATTGGATAACTGGTCTTTTGATTGAAATAATCGATTAACCGATTTTTTAAAAATCGCCATATTTGTGTTATTCAAGAAACCAGTTTTTATATTTTGCCAAATATTTTTGTTTTTGATTTTTAATTAGATTGCTATTTTTAGTGAATTGAAAGTTTATCTAGCATGATATTCTTACTTAATTCTTCTTCTTAATTATATATACAGTAGGGCGGGTCAATTTATTTTTCGACGATTTCCTTATGATTTCCGTATTGTATGGGGTATTCCATGAAAATTTGCCAAAGGAACCATACCTCTATCGTTAAAATCGAGTCCCCTACTTTTTGTTGGTAGACTTTTTCCCAAATTGACGTTCGTATGAAATATTACCTACACGTTCACATCCATAACTCAAAAACTATCCATCGGGTTTAATCGCCAGTAAGCGCGTTGGAAAGGTGAGCTCATTTCGATCAATTTACAAAAAAAATCTCCAACATTGCTCCAACGGTTCAAAAGTTACGGGCATTTTTGTCTAAATTTTGGAGCATTTTTCCATTTAATTCATGATTTTGTCCAAGAATATTACTTTCATGGCCATTTTTTTGGCTATATTTTTATATATGAAGCTGCACGAATTATATACAAGGTGCCCTAGTTATAGCATTAATTCCCGTGGCTGGTGATTCTTATTGATAAGGCGAGTATAACACTTTATAGAGTTTCCTCCCACATTGTAAAATTTTCAAGATACAAAGTGTTTTACGGTTTTGGTATGTGTTTAGTATTATTGATATAGAACCTTTACTACTCACCATAAAATAAAAAATAATATTTTCTGTTTTAGAAAAAATATCAACTTTTTCATCAGTATATCAACCACTTTCGTGTGATGTGCTTTAGCGGAGCTAAAATTTTGAGAGTATCCAACGAAATATCAACAAATTTTGTATCTTTTCTTTTAGCGGAGCTGTTATCATTCTAAGTTAGAATTTAGAAAAGAACTGTTGATTAAGTGTGTTTTAACATGAAAAACAGAGATTTTAAATTTTTACGATTACAAATCCGTTAAAACAAAAGATACAAAATTTGCTGATATTTCGTTTGATAATCTCAAAATTTTAGCTTTGCTGCAGCACATGACACGAAAGTGGTTGATATATAGATGGAAAAGCTGATGTTTTTTCTAAAATACAAAATATTATTTTTTATTTTATGGTGAGTAGTTTAAATTCTAGATCAATAATACTAAACACGTACCAAAACCGTAAAACACCCTGTATCTTGAAAGTTTTACAATGTGGGAAGAAACTCCATAAAGTTTTATACACGCCTTATCAAGAGGAAACACCACCCGAGGGAATTAATGCTATATCTGTTGCACCTTGTATGTAATTCATGCAGCTTTAGATATAAAAATACAGGTGTCCCTATTTATTTTCACATGACTGTATATATAACTACTACGAAGCAACACTTTTTGGATCGTCCCCCCAAATGGATTTTCTGTATCCGCCACTGTCGCAGTTTCATAGTTTTTCTAATTTTATTAAAAAAAATTACAACACTTTAGGTCTATTCCCGTACTCGATTCAAGTAGCTTGAAAGCTTTGTTTTGAAGCTCGAGAGAGAGAATTAACATGCACATTGACACTCTCTAATCCATTACAATAAATTGAAGTTAATACGGGAACAGATCTATTGTAAAGTAAATAGAAGCACGTGCAGTATGTATTTCAATAATTTAATTTTATTTTACTTACACCTCATACAAGTGAAGGCAAAAATCACAATTTTTCAATAATTGATGAAGAAACCAAGTAAGAACTCTTATTCATTCACAAATATATAGTACTTATGTGCATCAAACAGGTACAATTTCAACTTCCTACCTAACAAAAAATGGAAAGCATATGCTTTCCCAATCCGCATAATATTATTTTTTCATGTCTAATGTCATGTTTGGCTGTATTAATATCCTTTTTTTTACAAAAATTCGTAAATCTACACCACTTTTGTACAAATATTTTTGCAGGTGACAATTGTAGCCGCGAGCCGTAAATAGCTCAGCAAACAGCAGCAATAATAGCGGCGGCGGTAGCGGTGACATCCTGCGGCAACTCAACTAAGGATAAAGTAAAAGTATTTTTGTGCTGTCTGTTTGTCTGCGTCTCGGTCTGTTGCGTAAATCTTTCTTGTGTGTATGTTTGGATGTGAGTGTAATTCACATTTTAACGCCACGTAATGTAAATTTAACTTTTGTTACCTAAGTTGTGACTTTTTAACAAAATAAATAAACAATTATAGCCACTTGTTAAGGGCACGCAACAAGATTTTTTGACATAACTGGTGTGTGTGCTTGGCTCAGAAGTAAAAATGAAAATATGTGAGTTTTTGTAAAGCAAAATGCTTGGATTGGTTTATTTTTATGCACCCTTTGTCTAAAGATAAAATATTCATGATTATATATTTTCGAAAAAGATTGTCATCTTTTTTACGTTGGTTCGTAGTCTGTTCAATAGCATAACTACATATCTTTTTGAACACTCACCAGAATAAGAATTTACATCGCATTTTTAGGAAGCACATTCTAAGGAGCTTCCCAGCAGGGAAGCAAGTGTTCCATAAGCGCATCTGAAGCGCTCCAAAAAATCAGTAGAGCGCTTCATTCTCCTTGTGTATAGCACATTTTTTAACATAGTCATGTCATCAGATGTAAGCGCTCCGCTCCCGCTGTATAAAATATAAAATCGTTGCGAGAGCCGAGCTTGTTCTGCTTGTATTTATTATAAAAACGTAGCAAGAACCGAGCGCTTTGTTCTCCTTGTAGTTGGAAGAAAAATGTAGCGGGATCATATCGTTGGCTGAATTCTTATACGACGTAAGACAAAATTATCTATTGTTCAGGAGGCAAAGAAAACTGTTAACTAATTGTATGAAGTTCATACGATAATGTATTGTTTCAAACATTCTACCTCCCTTTTTTTCATACAAACATTAAAAACTAAAAAAAGGACATAAATGCAGTTTTGAAAAATCTACCTAAGCCGCAAATAAACGTTACTTTGCCCAATCTTGACATACATCCTCATAGAATTAGGGCGAAAACATAAAAAGGTATAATTTTTAGGCATTTTATTTGATTTTTCATTTGATGAAGGAAAAACAGAAAATATAGTTTCAAAACGATTTGATGAATTCCTACAGCTTTTAAAAATTAATTTTTTTGACATTAAAATCTAATACTTTTTTTTCAAGTGCAAAGTTATCGTTACGGAAAGTGCTACAAATATAGCGCTATATAAACAGCACTATTTGCAAAGCGAATGAAGTGCTCTTTATGTGCATACAAGTAATGCGCCTTAGGCAAATCTTGTCCAAAAAAGCTTGTAGAGAAATTGTTTAAGAAACATTTTTAAGGGACATTTTAACCCTCTAGGACTAATTTTTAGGGCATTTTTTAAAATTATTTTTTAAAACGGTCAAAATATATCTATTAAACTCAGTAATGAAGGTTTGAAATTTCTTAAAAAAATATTCATTTACTAGCCTTTATTCGGTTTTACTCTGGAATGTATGTATTTTTTAAATGTAACTGTAACCAAAATGTAACCAGTTAGATTTAACAGTGGTTTTAAAAGAGACTGTCAGTACTCCAACTAGAGCTGCGAAAATACGAAAACTAATTTCAAGACCGACACCAACTAAGCTATCTGGTGATGAAGGACTAGCCTTTCTTTTAGAAAACAACTTTTCAAAAGAGCAATATTGCAATATAAGAAATCAAAACAAAATGAGTAATTGCGATATATATCCTCTATACAAAGAAATTACATGTAGTAAATATAAATGCAGACCAGACGGCGAAATAGTTACTGAGACATTAGCGAAAGTTCCATTGGAAATGTTACTGAAGCAAACATCCCAAAGAATAATAAAAGTGCA
Source organism: Dichetophora obliterata (assembly GCA_963920525.1). Lineage (NCBI taxonomy): Eukaryota > Metazoa > Arthropoda > Insecta > Diptera > Sciomyzidae > Dichetophora > Dichetophora obliterata. Next base: position 15,995,678 of record OY986435.1, on the reverse strand, counting down.
AGAGGAAGTTATATGTACCTTAATGGAAACAAAAAAAAACCGACATTTTATGCGCCGAACTCATTGTCAGTTATGAATTTGACAGCAGTACTGGCTATACAAACTATAAGAAACAGTTTGAAAAGACGGGTTCGTCTCAAAATTGTGATTCCTCTCTTTTGGCCACAACAATTATACCTTTGCGTTTAATAGAAGCGTCCGGAAGTATTTTATGGAAGAATCGTACACCAAATCTATTAGATTTTGTCGACCATTAAAATTAGAATACACAAAGGAAACTAAAGAAATTATTTTAAAGGAAAAAGAAAATATAGAAGAAGAAATAAATTCCTTAAGTGCTTTCGAAGTAAGGCCTGGTGGAAAAAAACTTTGTGCGTTAAATTTAAGTTGTATTTAACTTTAATTGACGGCAAAGTATTAAATATTTTGACTGGAACTAAATCTAGTCAGACGTGCTCTTTATGCGGTGCTATACCAAAGGATTTCATGAGCATAACAGATTTCCAAAACCAAAAATTTAAACCTAAAGAAGAGAACTTAAAGTATGGTATAAGTCCACTGCATTGCTGGATCCGTTTTTTTGAATTTGTTGTGAATGCAGGTTACAAAATTGACATTAAAAAGTGGCAAATAAGAAATGAAGCTGACAAAGCATTACTTGCAAAAATAAAGGCTGACATCCAACAGTTATTTTGGGATGAAATTGGTTTGCACGTTGATAAGCCTAAGACTGGTGGCTATGGAAGTACTAATGACGGCAACACGGCCCGGCGCGCGTTCAAAGAAAATTTTCTGAAATTACAGGCTTTGACAAAGAAATCATTTTTAATTTAAAAGTCATTTTAATATGCTTATCATGTCAGCTTCCTTTAGATTCGAGTAAATTTGAAGACTTTTGTTTTCAAACGGCCAGAATGTTCATGCAGAAGTATCCATGGTTGCCAATGACAGCTACTGTACATAAGGTTCTTGTACATTCGCGGCAAATTATTGAGTCGACTGTGCTTCCAGTTGGATGCTTTGGTGAGGATGCCTCTGAATCGCGCCACAAAATATATAAATCTTATAGATTGCTTCCTGCACGAAAAAGTAGCCGTGAGAATAACATGACAGACGTTTTTAATCGAGCATTGGACACATCAGTCCTTATATTTCCAGCCTTTCATTGAATAAACGCATCAAGCACCAGAAGAAATGAAACCTTCCACCAGAAGTGATAGAATTACTGAGATCAGAAGAGCAAAATTTTGTGGAGAATTGCCAAACAGACGAAGAAAATTCCGAAAGCGAAGATGAAGAAATAGAGAGTTGTGGCATTTTGAACCCATGTTTTTTAAATGTAGTTGACGATTTGGAACTCGATAATGAAATTTTTGAATAAAATTCTTTTTAAAATATAAGTTTGTTATGTTACTTCTTTAAATTGATAAGATACATTTCTACTGTTATCTTTTGAAAGTTAGAAATTTCAAATAAATTTTTTTTGAGTGTATGAAAAACATTAAGGGTCCCTCCCTCTCTCTTAATAGTCTTCCAAAAGTCATGCCAAAAAAATTATTTAAATTGGTCCAGCCGTTTGGCTGTAACTCATTTTGGCCAAAAAAAGGGGTAAAATTTCCTATAGTGCATAGTAGAGTTAGAGAAGGTAGATGCATTTCGGAGAGACAGACTGCCGGAACTGTCAAAACGAAGTTGACAGCCCATACAAAATCTGAAAACGATGAGAATGCGCTAAGAACGCAAAAATTGGCAAGAATAGCAAAAAGCTTGAGTTGGACAATGCTGGCTATGAGAAAAAGAGAGCAGTCTGAAATGCCTATACCTTCACTAGTTCTGCCATGCTAGACAGTCTGTTTCGGATATCGCTAAATTTCCTCTTCAGTATTCTTTGAGTGATTAAGCTGTGATCAACTCACAGTTAGGCTGTAAACAGAGTGAACAGCGAAGCGGACAGGCAGGCAGGCAGACAGGCGCAAGAAAATTATGTGTACAAGCGAGATAAAAGTTATCTTGGTTTTATTTCTATCTCGTTTCTTCGCAGGGCCTTTCTGCCTGCCTGAATCGACGTTCACTCTGTCTGCAACCTTAAAGTCGTATATGATTTCACACATTTTGGAACTCATTCATCTGAACTATATTGAACAAATTAAACGTTCAAATTGGCTACTTAATCATATGGCGTTTAAAGAAGTAGGCTATTTATAGAACACCGCCATCAACTCTACCTAGGTTGCCATCTGTTCTAGTTGCTTCCTATTTATTTCAGTATTAATTGGTGTTCGACAGTTTGTCGAAATGCACCATAGAAATGAAACGAGTTTTTTTTTGTTTTGCTAGAAGCTAGTGTTTTTAACTTAAAAGTGGCTATTTTCACAACCAAATGTTCAACTACTCATAATTTTCACCGAAAATCTATCATTTATTAGATTATTTAATTAATTTGACATTAATTAAATTTATTTGGCCGTGCTCCGCCATAGTTAGTTAATTAATTTGTGATCTATTAAATTATTACATGAATTTTAATTACAAGCTTTAGATCAAGTAAGTTTTTAAGAAGTCAACAACAACAACAACAACAGCGATTTCCGAAACAAACTGTCTAGTCCAGTGGTTCCCAAAGTTTACTGGATTCCGACCCATCTAACAAAAACTTAAAAATTTGCGACTCACCTATTGGCTGCTTTAGAAATAGAGGACATAAATACTGGTAATACCAGTTGGCAATATCGATGAGGAAAAAAAACTTAAATATATTAATATTTTTTTATTTAATACTAAAATAGCCTACAAACAGTTTATTTCAATGGGAAGGATGTATTTGTTTTCTATTTTTTGTCATTATATTTTTAGCATCAATTTCAATATTAGTAATTTTTAGTCGCAGTGAGTTTGATACGTCCAATTTGTTTCGGTAATTAGTTTTTATATTGACCATAGCTGAAAATCCGGCCTCACATAGGTATGAGGTAGTAAAGGGGAGGAGGACTTTGATAGCTTCATCAAACAGGCAAGGATACTTCCCAGCAACCGAGATCCAGAATTTCGTTAATTGCTTGCGATTGAAAGTATTTTTCAGTGATGTATCTTCCGATAAATCAATGAGCTCTTCGCTTGCTTTTGTCGACATATTAGTTGGTAGTTGGTCCTGAAATGGGTTACATATCCAATTCGACTTTTCGAGCTTTTTCATCTCTTCCCCGAAATATGTGTCAAAGTTATTTCTTAACAATGATAAATGTGCGGCAATTGCAGAAAGTACGTTCATCTTTGGCTGCGCTTGGTTTTCTACAATTAAGGTTTCAAGTGTTTCAAAACAATCATATTTACCGTTCTTAATACAACTCTCCCACAAAAGTAGCTTTTTCATGAACGCTCGAATTTTGTCGTGAACTGCAAAAATGTCGGATTCGTTTGAACCTTGCAGATACAAGTTAAGTTCGTTCAACTTGGAAAAAATATCCGCCAAATATGTTAACTTAAGCACGAATTCTGCGTCCTGTAGATGTTCAATATATTCGGTTTTTCCTTCTAAGTATATTGATACTTCATGCCGTAGTTCCACCAACCGTGTCAGTACCTTTCCCCTGGATAACCAACGTATCTCCGTATGGAGAAGAAGAGATGTATGAATACTACCCATTTCTTCACACAGCTTCTGAAACAAACGTGCTTGTAAGGGCCTTGTTTTGATGTAATTTACAATTTTTACAGCTGTATTTAGCACAGTTTTTAAATCATCGGGTAATGTTTTTGAAACCAGTGCTTCTCTGTGAAGACTACAATGAGTCCACAAAGCACAGGGACTTTTTTCAAGAACTCTTGTAACCACACTGCTATTTTTCCCGCACATAGCCCGCGCACCGTCAGTGCATATACCGACACAGTTCTTCCATTCCAACCCTTTTTCTTTTATATACGAATCAATTGAACTGAAAATTTCTTCGCTCGTTCCACGACTAATTGGCTTACAGAACAAGATATCTTCATGCACGTCGTTTTCCCATATATAACGCACAAAAACAAGTAGTTGAGACAGGCCTTGAACGTCGGTAGACTCATCTAGTTGTACAGTGTAGTATTTACTACCAACTACTCTTCGTAATATTTCATCTTCGGCCCACTCAGCCATTTCGTCAATTCGTCGTGCAACAGTATTATTGGATAGAGGTATGCGTTCGATTTCTTTTACTTCTTTTTCGCCAAACATTGCTCCAACAGCATCTTTAATCGATGGTAAGACTAAGTCTTCGCCAATTGTATGAGGTTTTCCCGCTCTGGCAATTCTCAAGCTTATGAGGTACGAGGCATGTACAGCATTTTCATTAATATTAATGAAATGTGAAAAAATATTTTTTGAAGATTTCATATCCAACAATTTTCTTTGAAAAAAGTCTACTTGCTTGTTTTTTAAATGAGAATGCTTAGTTTCTATATGACGCATTAACTTACTTGGACGTAAACTTTCATTCGCTAAAATTTCGAAGCAAATCACGCATTGAGGACGCGGATCTAACGCGTCATGATTCCAAGTGAATCCTAATTTCAAATATTCTTAGTCATATTTTCGTACAACTTTCCGGCGCTTGTCCATGATTATCTTCAAATGTTAATAATTGTTTTTAAAAAGGTTACAATGGTGCTCGGTAAATAATACATACGGTAAAGAAATCGAAACCACACAAAAATAAAAGACGTCCGACTAGCAATCACGACTTATTATTTAAGTAGAAATTAGTACGACAATTTTCGTATTAGTAAGACAAGTTATTAGTCAAGTAGAAATTTGCACGTGTTCCGTCATTCACAATCAAATTATTAATGATGTTTTGTCATTACTGAGTCTATCTATCAACCAAGATCATGTCACAAGTGTATACATTTTGTTTCCATGCAGCGAGTGTTTTGTTGTTATTGCTATTTGTTTCTTTGTTTTACCGTTGCAGTTTGGTGTTTGTCAATTGGAATGTGATTCTGCGTAACAGAATGACCGTTTAAGTTTGTTTTTATGTCATAAAGTGTGCGTTTCTGTGTAACAGACTGGCGGCTATAGGTTGTTGTTTGTCTTACTTTCCTAAGATTTTACATACATGTAATGTGTGTGTGTTCTTGCATTTCCTATGAATAAATGAATACAAGAGAATATTAGCAGACAAAATAAGGTGGCGTGAGTGTTGTTGGTGTCAGGGTGGGTATCGTAACTCGCTACTTACAAATAAGCAGGCTAATATTGCGCATTCAAAACTTGAGCTTTTTTGGAATGTTGGGGGGCGGAGATTTTAAAAACACAGAGGTAGTATTTGCGCTTTCGGTTGTGTGCAGCTAAACAAGGTTCTAATCCGTCCCACATTTCTGGGCCCACTCAATATTTTCTCGCGACCCACTGGTGGGTCGCGACCCATACTTTGGGAACTACTGGTCTAGTCAGCTAAGTGATTTACTCTATACAGAGTTGAAGGCGCCTATATTTTGAAAGGGGTCAATGGCCGGACACCTAACGCCTTAAGTCTTGATCTAGAACAAAAAACAAAATTTAGACAGTTTTTTTACACCAACAGCTATCGACACACGTAAGATTTTTTGATATATTGGTTTTTCACAAAATGGTGCATAATTGAACAAAACAGTTACATTTTTCACATAAAAAAAGTCACTAAATTGTTGATAAAACAAAAAGTAAGCAATAAAAAAATCTTACATGTGTCGATAGATAAAGGTATTTTATATACATTGTTAAAATTTCAAATTGATCAGTGAAGATTTGCTCGAGTTATGTGTCTCCCGCCAGTCTCAAAAAAAGTGGTTTCGATAAAAATGCGTTTAAAGTTTTAAATACTACAAATTCGTATGATATTTTCTATATACCTCTAATCGCGGAATGGAAAATTTGGGCATGAAGACACTTTTCCGCATTCTATCTCTTGGTATATTTTTTTCAAGACCCTAAACAAAGCATTTTTAAAACGAAAAAAAAATTCGATTTTGTCAAAATTTTACTTAGGTTTCTCCCCTTTAGGTACTTTAAAAGAAAATCAGTTCTGCTCAGGAATGTTCTTCATTATTCCATACAGCAGTCAAGTGTGTCACTTGTGTTAATTTATTACGAGTTTTTGAGTTAGTAAATAGCGATGTAGTAAAACCATTACCTAAAAAGTAAAACTATGTGTAAAAAAACTGCAAGGACTTGATATACTACACTATAAAAGAGAATTGAACCCTCCAGGAAATGTGAGCATTCCCGGATGTTACCAGGAAACATTCCATGGAATGTAGGAAGCATTCCCCTTTGTTGCACACTCCATTGCTTTTTCAACATAGCATGTCATTAGAGGGAAACATTCCTCCCCGCTGTGTTAAAAAGTCATGTGGAAACATTCCTTTCCGCTGTCCTCAAAAGTGAATTGGAAGCAGTCTTCTCCCCTGTTTTAAGAATTAATGTGAAAACATTCCTCTCCCTTGTTATGAAAATGGATTTGGCCAAGATTCGAACCCGGGACCCCTGAGCGACAGTCGAGCGCGCTACCACTAGACTATCGAATTCTACAATAAGCGGCTAGAAAACAATGATATTAATATTTTCTATTGTCATTGCTTGACAATAAATAAAAGTTTCCACATGTTTCCACAAGTTTCCACAAGTTTCCACAAAATATGTCGCAACGTTGAAGTGAACTTTTACAGTGAAAACAATTCACCTTTGTTACCTTAATTTACATCACTGACTCTTATCAGAGGATTCTTTTTGAAGAAACTTTAGATACTACTCAAATTTTGTTAAGCAAATTAAATACCATATTATTGCGCTATTAAGGATTTTCAAATATACTAAACATATTTAAAAATTTGGAAAATGCTAGCGAAGAAAATGTTATAACAATTACAAAAACTCTATATCTAACTCTATTGCTTGACAATAAATAAAAGTTTCCACATGCATTCTTAAAGAAGGGGTTTGGAAACAATATAAATACAAAACTGTCCTTAAGCTTCCAAAAGATACGGTGGGGAAACAATATAAATATAAAACTACCCTTAAGCTTTCAAAAGATACGGTGGGGAATGCTTCTTTATCACTCTTAGAAGGAAGTCTTCCGATTTTTCCTGGAGGGAATATACTAGTATCGCCTGTGGCCGAAATTCGACCAACTTTCTGAAATTTCAATCTTTAAAAAGCTTTAAGAAAATGGGTTTTATTAAGAAAATCTCAAGTTTCAAATTTTCGCAATAATTTTGATATCAAAATATTGTCTGTAAAAACATTACCCAAAGAAGACACTTTCGTATACCGATATTTTTCTCAACCAGGGCTTTTCATACAAAAATACGTTGTATTGAGAAAAGCTATAGTTTTCGAGATATCGTCATAACTTTGATGTCAAAATAAAGAGAATTTTTCAGAATTTACTACTTGTAAGAAGTTTCACCATCACAATATATATTCACACATGTTAAATAAAAAATTCTTATTGTAGGGTATCCATAAGAGATAGCGAAAAATGTTTTTTGTACATTGTGTTAATGTCTAAAATTTCCTTTTATGCCATGTTCTTTCATTTCTTATAGTTTAGGTTTCACTTCAGATATATTCTTTCAACGCTCATATTTTAGATGAAAGGTCACAAAAATATTCTCCCTTCTTCCTACTCTAATTTATTTAAAAAAAATATCAAAATCGGTTCAGAAACACGGAAGAACCGTTTCTCCTACTTTTATTTCTATATCTGTCTAGCTCACGCGCCACTTGTTTTCAAATTTTGAAATTGGACAAAACAATGAAGTATCATACGGGCTTTAAAACATAGATTTGTGTATATAGCTTTGCAGAAGTTTGAAATACTTGAAAATTTTTTTACAGAAATTATTTTTGAAGCTGTAGTACTTTGTCAAAAATATAAAAACAACATTTTGAAAAATTTCATTTTCATCAAAATAATAAGCTCATTGATTTCCGATGATAAAAACTGTGTTTGAGCTAAGTGTCAAAATGAAGTAACTTTTGCAAATAATTTATTTGTCATATGAAAGGGTGTGAAAAAATTTTTTATAAGAAAACAAATTACAACAACAAAAAAAAACGCTTGGCCTATTTTTTGAGCAAAAACTGAATATTTTATAGGTTTATTTAAGGCAACATAAAACATCGAATTGGTGACATAACGGTAAATCTTTTTTTATTCACCCAAAGTCAATTAATTGATATTTCAGACAAAGAAAATTCAGTGAAAATCTAATGAAAAATGCCTGGATATTTGCTTGCAAATTCAAAACATGAAATTTCAATCAGTTTTTTCTCATTTCGAGGTGATGACCTTGCTTCAAGAAAATACGTTGTACTGAGAAAATCTGCAGTGTTTGAGATATCGCAATCATTTTTAAATCATTATAACGGGAATTTTTTACATACTATCCGTCAAAATATTACCAAAAAAGCTTTCGTATACCGTTATATTTCTGAACCACCGACGTTTCATACAAAAATACATTCTAAAGAAAACATCTAGAGTTTTCGAGATATTACAATATTTTTTTATGTCAAAATAACTGAAATTTTTCACAATATACTATTGGTAAGAAATTTCACCATCACAATATATATTCATACTTGCAACAAAAAATGTTTATTGTAGGGTATCTGTAAGAGATGGCGAATAATGTCTGAAGTATTTTTTGCATATCTTATCAATTTCTAAAACTCCCTTTTACATCATATTTGCTATCTCTTACAGTTTAGCGTTTTTTAATAAATGCTATTTTCAAGCTCATATTTCAGGTCAAAGGTCACTCATATAAAATGCAATCATACCACCTATGATTCATTATTCTACCTCTTCTTAGCACTGAGATTCCTTATTAAAATTAATATTGAATTTCAACGTTAATATTTTGGGCCACAGGTCATCTATTTAAAATCTAACATAATTCGGCACATCTATGGTGCAGTACCTTTCGAATGATATACGTTTCATTGCCCTTCTTTTAAAATAAATATCAAAAAGTGTACGATAACATTTGATGTTTGCATATTAATATATAAGATGATATTTGCAATATACAGAGAGATACAAAAATTTTACTGAAATGGAGTTATGTTTTAAACTGAAATAAACTGCTTACACCGGGAATGCATTTTGACATTTCAAGTGGCTTTTGGCTCCAAAATAACAAACAAAAAATAAACGAAACAAATTTTAAACATAATAATAAGTTTGATTTTATAAAAATATGCCGCAACGTTGAAGTAAACTTTTACAGTGAAAACACTTCACCTTTGTTACCTTAATTTACATCACTGACTCTTATCAGAGGATTCTTTTTGAAGAAACTTTAGATACTACTCAAATTTTGTTAAGCAAATTAAATACCATATTATTGCGCTATTAAGGATTTTCAAATATACTAAACATATTTAAAAATTTGGAAAATGCTAGCGAAGAAAATGTTATAACAATTACAAAAACTCTATATCTACACTTTAAACTCCCATAATATTGGCATACTCGTACATGTATGGAGATAGAGCAGAATCTCAGTTTATGACAGAAATAAAAGAACAGAAAAAAAATAAAATCAAATAAAATGTTGAAACTTTCTTCACTTGCTGTCAACTTAATTTGTCGCCGTAAAGCCAACACTTCCTTCCGTTTACTATCAGGCATACAGGCAAAAATACAACCTCAAATTTTGTTGCGGTAGCCCATTATATGTTCATCTCACTGCTTGAAGTGTGCACGTGTGTGTGTTTATGTGTGTTGGTGCAAGTTTGAGTATGAGTGCTCACACTCAGCAAATTAAGTTAGTAAAGTTCGCTTAAATTTTCGTAAAGCACTTCACTAAAAAGTTGTCAATGTGTGTTGACACTTTCTCAACCTTATACGTTAAAACACTTTTTCAATATTTGAAGGTTGCAAAATGCCTGAGTTCAAAAATAATAGAACTTGAAGATATTTTGGGAAAACATTCTAATCTGCACTTTCAATATTTTAACGCATTTTTTGGCAAAATGAACATAATTTATTCCATATTTTCTTTAATAGAATACATTTTTTTATACTATTTTGGTTCAAAATTGATCAATTCCAATAGGAAATTTTCAAAAGTGAGCACGCCCAATTATTTAAAATTATTTTTGAGGTATTATAATCCAGAAAACAATCAAATTGCATGTTTCTCATGAATATAGAGGTGTGTCAAAAATTAAAGTTTTTGAGAAAATTATAAAAAATAGAAAATACTGTGGTCACAAGGAATAACGACTAAACTCAATACTAAACTCGATACTTTGAGTATCGTAAAAAACGATATTTTAATTGCACGAACTACGACCCATTTTTTTTGAAATATAAGAACCGTTACAAACAAAATATGTGCACACATACGTGATGATCAATTCTGGGCAAAAAATGGATATCTGCATACTTCCAAAAATTGGCAATAAAGTAAATTCCATATCGCTTTTTTACGATATTTTGAGTTTAGTCATTATTCCTTGTGACCACAGAATTATCGATGAATTAATTAAATATATTCTTGTATTAAGACTTTACACCAGGAAGAAGTTTAAAAACATGATAGCTATTTAAGAATTTTTCTGCAAAACCAGGTTAATCAACATATTTAAAATTTTGTGCATTAATTTACTGATGCCTACTCTGCCTACCCTCTATAAGGCAGAGCTGATATTTGAACTCAAAAATGTTTGGGTGAAATATGCTGTTAGAATATGTTACTTATATTATATACTGGAAATATTACACTGATGTTGGTGAGAAAAAAATATTTCCTTTGCTTTATAAAGGCTTAAAGATACAAATATATTTTATTGTTAATCAACTACACTAGTTTACGAATCTAGTGTTAATTAAGGTCATGAGCCTTATCACAAAAAATGATTTCTTGATCTGTTTAGTTGTAAAATTATTTTTTGACGTAGAACTACGTCTTACAGTGCAATTTGTTTAACGGTCTTTTCACAAATTTTTTCAAGCACATGTAGCGTTTTTGATTTCACTTTAAGGTATACCCTTATCCTTTATTATTCATCTTACAAAGAAAAAATATATGCAAAAATATCTGTTATGTGGTGAATGAAACCAATATTAAATTTTGGATTTTGCCATTTCTTTAAATTTTCTACTCCTCTCGATATATTATTTAATTTATAATAAAAGAACTTAATCTTGAATAAGGACTTATTTCTTAATTTTTTCAATCAAAATAACGTTCTAAAATTTTACGTAGAATAACGTTTAACATAGCGGTTTGTATGTGGGTTATTTTCACAAATTTTTCAAGCATATTTATCGTTTTTAGTGGATATTTTCGGGTTTACTTACAGCCTTTAATATTCATCACATAAAGAAAAAATGTTTGCTAAAATATCTGCTGCGTGGCGAATGAAACGAACATTTTACTTTAGATTTTGGAATTTCTTTAATGAAGTCACAAAATAGCAAAATCTAAGAAGAAAAATTCTGATTTTTGTGTGACAAAAATTATTCGATGTGCTATGAAAGCATAATTTATTTTTTAAATATAATAAATTCAAATTATAAACTATATATTTATTATATTTCTTCAATTAAAAAAAAATAAAATATATTGTTTGCCAAAATTAAAATTTTAAATTATATTTAAAATTTGTATAAGTTTTTTACTACAGGAAAAATAATAAAATCATATTTGTCCGAGATATTTATATCCATTCATTAAACATAACATTGAATTACTTTTCATTTTAACAAAAAAAAAAAAAAAAGAAAAAAGAATAAGAACAACAAATTTATCACCAAAAATATGTAATAAAAAATTATAAAACAAAATCAATTGGTTAAAAACAATTTTTACTTAGACGTTGAATTTTTTTAATGTAGCAATATACATTATTTCAAATTTTTTAAATTAATATTAAAGATAGCAATTAGTTTATTTATGGCATATTTTAAAAAAATCACAGCTTCGATAGTATCGTAAGTAGGGCATCCGATTTCGGTACGCTTCGGTTATCACGGAATTTAGAAAACACAATCCCGGTATCCCGTTACTAGTCCTGGGTTTGACAAATCTTAGAAGTCGAATGTTTTGGAAGACATAATATGAAGTTTCAAAGTTTTACAATACAAAACATTGCAGAAGATTTTAATATACTAAAAAAACACAGTTTCGATTAAATATTTGGTTAGTATTTATTGTTTATTACTGGAAAACAAAGACCAATTTTTTAAAAAAATTAATTAAATGAGATAATTCAATTAATTAAAAAGAGTATAATAATTTTAGTATTTCTAAATAGGAACTCTGTGATATTTTGTACAGCTTATTTAAAGAATTTTTTTAATTTCTTAAAACCGCATTTATTTTTTTTCTAAGTAAGTATTTCGTAAAATTTTGTGCTGATATTTCAAGAAATATGAAATCACATTCCAGTATTTCTAAGAAAATATCATGTGTTTAAAATATTGTGCTATTTTGTACATCTAGCTTAGAAAAGTTTTTACTTAAAATTTTTTAAAATCACTTATATTTTTAGGTAGTATCATTGAATGTTATGTGCATGTTCATAAAATTATTTTAAAAAAAAATTTAAATAGTATAATAATCTTAGTATTTCTAAGTGTTAATTTTGTGATATTTTGTACAGCTTGTTTAAGAAAGTTTTTTTTTTAATTTTTAAGGTCACATTTTGGTACTTCTACAGCTATTAAAAAAGATTCTTATTTTTGTATTATTCAAATCACATTTTAGTATTTCTTTGGAAGTATCATGTGTTTAACACATTGTGTTATTTTGTACAGATAGTTTTAGAAAGTGTTTTTTTTTAATTTTTAAAATCACATACATTTTCTCTGTGGTAGTTTAATCGCATTTTTTGTTCGAATATTTGGGATTTTTTTTGCAGTGGAGGCAATCGCGGGATCCTCAAAATCCTGGGATTATAGGCCTTGCATTCTGGGGACTAAGAAAAGTTTGGGATCCTGGGATTGGCCTAATTATAAGTGTAGATGTAGAAATCTTTTTTATTTTTTAAAATTAATGTTAAAGATAGCAATTAAAAAATCTATCATATAACGTTAAAAATGTATATAAATTAACTCTAAAATACTGAATTTTTCTCTCTTACTGTATAAAAAGAAATTCGACGTCTACACTTACGATACTATCGAATGTGTGTCCGTTATTTATTTTAAAAATGTACTTTAAAAGACCCCATGCTCTCACAAAAATTTGTAGTATAAATTTGCCGAAAATATAAAATATAATTCGATATAAATTTAAAAAATTTGTAAAAGTAAAAAAAAAAATTAATAAGTCCATTCAAAAAATACTTTAGGTAAATCTCATAGAAAATTAAAAATTAAAGGAATTTTTAATTTTTTCATTTTTATATATTTGTATGAAATTTTTCTGCTATACTTTTTGCAACGACTCATGAAGTTTTTATTACTTTAAATTTTTTCTAGTTCGGGCCAATTTATTATATCTTAAAATTTTTTAAAAAAATTTTATTTCATTAAAAATCTAAACGAGATAAGATGAAGTATATTTCAAAAGTCCGAAAAAATTTTTTTAATTTAATTGCTTGTTAAAAAGAGAACAAAATTATATTTCAAACGAAATTTATGGCAAATTGAAATTCCAACAAATGTTTTTCACGATACCTCGAAAAACCTATTAAAGGGATAGAGAGGGTAAGGTGTTAAAACTTATTTTTTTGTTTTATTTACAACATGTCAAGAGTATTGTGTAAAAATTTCAAGTAATCGGATCAAAATCAACGAAGTCACAGCGTTTCAAGCGACCGGCCCGGCCCTCATACTGGAATGTTCGAGTATAGAAAACTTTAAATCGATTTTCAAAAACATGTAATTTTTAAAGTCGGTGACCACCATTCCGAAATACTAATAAACCGATTGTTTTCTATCAGTGGTGTCGAGTTTTTTAAATTTTTTAATTAGTATCATCCTCACAATAACGAAAAAGTTGATTTTACTGTCCAAAAATCGACATTTCAACTTTAAAATGATTAAATTTTTGTTATGATTAATACTTAAAAATTGATAAATTAAAAACCTTCAGCATCAATTGGGAGAGAAATTAAAAAACTAATCAAAACAATTTGTTTTTTAATTTCAGATAATCCAGTGGTGAGGAATCGCTGTCACCACAAAAAAAAAAATTTCGAGGCACCAGCTGAGAACTGCAATATATCCGTTATTTCTTTATATTTTTGTATTAAAATTTGTTTAAATGTTGTTTTATAATATACTTATTTTCAAAATAAATCTTTAATACCAATGTGTTATAAAATTTTTTTTGAAAATAGGGCTTTTTTACAGAACAAACTTTACCACCCTTAAACAAGATTATTGGAATTTTGGAACACTATGACTTTGAAAAGTATACGAAACATTTATCAAAGAAATTACCAATTCAAGTAAAATATTAAAATTGTTTTTAACTTATATGTACTCAGTTGTCTCTTTCCTAATCGAAAAACATCATATGTTTAAATTCTGAGTTTAAAAAAGTGATAGATGATTGAAAGTTTGTATATTTAACCAATGTTCGCTCATCATATCAGAAAATTTAAAAACATTCGTTTCATATCATTAATTAAAAACTGTAAAAAATTTTAAAATATAACGCGTCCGAATACGGAATAGTATATATTTAAAATAAATAATTGCATGCCAGTACGAGGCGATTTTTAACAGTACAAATAAGTACTATTAAATCAAAAAAAATTACTAAGCTCCATTTCGTATTGCTGCGCATTCTATCAAGCCAACTTTTACTTACGATACTACCGCATATATCAGAATCTTATCAAATTTTTGATTATTTAATTTCCATAAATTCTTAACTTTTGCATATTAAGTATTTAACAGATTACACAGACCAAATAGTATTATTTTGGAATATCATATGCTAATGGTTTATTAACTTGATAGGGTTATTTATATTCACTCACTATCAAAATTTCTAGACTTCAGGTTTTATAACACAGGCTTACGCAATTTCGGACCAGAGTAGACAGAAGTGGTCTCATATTTATTAATTTGTGCAAAATTCAAATCCGCAGTCCGTTCTTTGTCAAGGTCAATAGGTCAAGTTTTGGAGATATAGAAAAATATGCGAAAAATGTGTTCTTTCTGTATTAATTGGATCATATCTTTTTAACGCATTAGCCAATTTCAATCGCTGTTAAAGAGTTTAAAGATCAAGTAATATTGGGCCTAACAATTTCTGTTTACTTAAATTCATTATCTTTTGTAGTTTTAAATATATATGCGCCTTCAAAACTTTCTAAAGTTTCACATTATATGAATATTTGCAATCCTGGAACTTTTTCTTTTCGAGTAATTGAAAAAAAAATTTTGTCGGTTGGACAACATTTTGTAATTTTAGTAAGCATTTTACTTGTTGCCAATGCTTTCGATAGTTTAAGACTTACTCTGAAAAAACTGAATATTTATTCAAGTTATGATGGCGGAAACTTCATGATAAATTGTTGACCCAAGTATCTGGTCAGATTTTATTGGTCAGATTTAACTATCAATGGCTACCCTCGGAACGTTATTTAAAAAAAAATAACGATTATTCTATCATAAATTTATCTAATCTAATCTAGGTCTCAACTGTCAAACTTTGATTAAAATTATATAAATTTGGTTATTAACATATCTTATATAGTGAGAGAGAACAATCACTCGCGTCCGCAGTATCGCATCCGCTGAATAAATAAACCAAAATATATTATTTTTTAAAGCTAATACGCATTTGATTCTGATTTCTTGAAGTTACTTCTAAATACCATTTGAATACAACTCTTTGTTTAAATTTTGCCAAATTATATACATTTTGGCATTTGCCAGAAAATTACCTACGTTTTTTGTCGCGTCCGTATAGCTTTATATTGTGTGTAATGACTTCAATGAAAATAGTCACAAGTTAAGTACTCTTATATTGCATGAAAACAGCCAAAATAAACTTCACAGCGTTCCATTAATTCTTGTTTAACTTCATGTCATAGGCATACCAATGTCGCATCCGTTACCCATAAAACATAGAAAATCCATAAACATGGAATAAGTATCATAGTTAAGAAAAAAGAAGAAAATTGTAGTAAATCAAAAAACCATTTTACACTAACATTCTTGATACCTAAAGCTTAGTATGCTGTAGGAACGAAAATTTTTAGGCATTTAATTCTGCACCCGAAATTTTGGTGTAGTACTAACACTAACACATACTTACCATAACGTGTTTGTTGAATGTGTTAGTTGAACATTATTGTTGAATGCCAAATTTTCACGTCAATTAAATGTACGGACATTTAAAAGACAGCGAAATTTTGACATTTTAACTCTCAAATCATGGTTGTGAACTTGGCTGCAATAAACAAATTTTTCGGTTCAACAGCCTACTAACCTAGGAAAAAATAATTCGCTATCTTTTTTCTGTCAAAAACGCAATGCTTACGGAAGATTTCTTTTCGCTTCTGCAGCATACTAAGCTTTAACTTTTACGAAAATGCAAAAAAATTTTCACATATTTTTAGAATACCCCCCTGCCTATACCTTTTTTAAAAAGTTTTTAAATTCACATAATATTGAAATCCTCTCTAAAGTACTGCAATGAATAGTTATGTCCTTAACAAAGTACATAAACAGAGAATTTTTAAAAATTTTACAAACTTTTTGCTTTGTGTATGTGTTGAAGAGTGTTTTTATATTTTTCTGTGCTTCTTGTGATTGGGGTGACGGTGGCACTTAATATTGTTGTTGCTTTTGGTTGGTGGCAGTTAACAAAATGTTTACATTTTCTAAATTGCCTCGCGTGTCAACACTAAATTTCGGCGGCTGAATGTTGAAGATGTTTGTTGTTATTGTTTTTTGTTATTGTCGCTGTTGCTATTGCTGCGGGTGTTAGCTGCTCTTAACCCTTCACAAGCGTTTATTTTTGGAACGTTTGCTATTTGTTGTTATTTTATATTGCCATTTATGTTTGTGCTATTTTATTATATGAAAGAAGCTTAACTTGTGTCACGACAGGATCGCGCAAGAATTGCAAAACTTGTGTCATGCGTGTGAAGTTGCATGTAAGTATGTTGCTACAAATCGTGAGTGTAGGTGTCAGTGAATGTGTGAGTGTGCCTCTGAGTGACTTGTCACTTGTATGCGTGTTCAAATGTTTCATGATGTGACAAGCACATTAAGTTTTTTTTTTTTTTGTTTTGTGATGAGCTGACAAAAGTTTAAAACTTTGATTTGACTATGAATTGAACGCAGTTTTTGAACACTCAACAAACACGTTTTGTGTCGCAAGCATGTAAAAGAAAAGCATTCAACTTTAAATTGACTAAAATTTAAAAAATTTTCCAGTTATTCTGTGAAAAAATGTCAACTATTTTAATTTATTTTCTGACTGCATTTTTGACATCATTTCCAGTAATGTTGGCAGCAGCATTCACAAACAGTGAAAATAATATAAAAAAGAATAAAAATCTGTGCTAGAAAATATTTAGGACACTCTTTTTTCTCCGGCGATAACACAAGAGTTCTTTTTTTTTTGCTAGCCACAGCAATGCAGCAGATAACGTGACGTGCAAACTTCGAACGCGGAAGTGCAGCATCAGTCTAGTTATCATGACGCGACAGTTTACAGTGGGCCAAAATGGAAAACCAACTCTTGAAATCGATTGAGAATGGAAAATTGATTAATCGGCCATTTCGGGATCATTCGCAAAGTAAGATTGAAGACAAAGTTTGAAGCATCCTCGTAACGGAATAAGGCTGATCACGAAGGGGCCTACCTCTCACAGCAGCAGTGTTGATCGCATTAAAACCATATACCAGAACTGTAATATCAGCGTTCATATTCAGAATTTGAAGCACAACTGAATAACAAGAAACTAATAACTGAATAAGAATGCATTCAATGAATGCGAAATTGATTTATAAATAACATTTTTAATGTACATACATTTAAAAAAATGATTAATTATTTATTTTAATTATTTATTTTCGTTATTCATAATAATAAATAATAATTTTTCTATTCATTTGAATGCTATTCACAAATAATTTCAGAATTTTCAATTATTCTTTTTGTAGTCATTATTCATTTTTTATTCGTTATTCATTTTTTATTCATTATTAATTTTTTTATTCATTATTCATTTGTTATTCATTATTTTTTATTTTTTATTCATTTTTTATTCATTGTTAATTCATTATTAATTTTTTTATTCATTATTCATGTTTTATTCATTATTCTTTTTTTATTCATTATTCATTTGTTATTTTTATTCATTTTTTATTCAGTTTAGTCCCAAGCTTTAAAAATAAAAAATTAGTAACAATTTAATAAAGAATAAAAAATGAGTACTAAATAATAAATGAATAATGAATAAAAAATGAATAATGAATAAAAAATGAATAATGAATAAAAAATAATAATGAATAACAAATGAATAATGAATAAAAAAAAAGAAAAATAAATAACAAATGAATAATGAAATGTTTTGAATGAAATGAATATGAATGAAATGAATATGAATGAAATGAATATGAATAAAATGAATATGAATGAAATGAATAATGAATAAAAATGACCAATGAATAACAAAAGAATAATTAATAAAAAATTAATAACGAATAAAAAATTAATAATGCATAAAAAAGAATAGCCGAAAATTCTGAAATTTTTTGTGAATTGCATTCTTTGTGAATAGCATTCAAATGAATAAAAAAATTATTTATTATTCTGAATAACGAAAATGAATAATTGAAATTAATAATAAATAATTTCTTAAAAATGAATGTGAGTTAAAAATGTTATTTATAAATCAATTTTGCATTCATTGAATGCATTCTTATTTCGTTATTCACTGATTCACTTTTTTGTGAATTAAATCAAATTAAATGCATACTTTAACAGCTCTGCCATATACACATATCATAAAGTGCATACATATTTCTCTAAAAAAGTATACCATCACATTTGTAAATCAAGTCATGGCTTCACTCCTCTCGATATCAGGACTTAGTTCTTAATTCAAGATACCATCCTTAAATTTTTAATATAGTATTTTTGTGCTACGAGCAATATTATCTGGTTAAAATAAAAAATATAAACAAAATGCGAAGCTAGAAAAATCGGAGATTTAATGCAAACTTTCAGTTTAGGTACTCAATAAAAAAATTCCATGTCAAATTTTAGTCAATTTCTAAGGGATACAAATAATATTCTCTCATAAACATTATTCAGTTCTTATTCAATCCATATGATTTTTTGTGTTCAAAATGCCAAAAACAGGCACTTAGAGCATTTTTGAAAAAAAGGTCAAACATCAACAGCCATAACTTTTTGACCGA
Organism: Dichetophora obliterata; assembly: GCA_963920525.1. Lineage (NCBI taxonomy): Eukaryota > Metazoa > Arthropoda > Insecta > Diptera > Sciomyzidae > Dichetophora > Dichetophora obliterata. The sequence continues at coordinate 15,976,302 of OY986435.1, read as the reverse complement.
ATTTTGGTTTTTGTAATTTTTTACCCAAAATAGCTTAAAACTATGCCATAGCCATTGTCATGATGTCGGTTTTTTATTTTTGCATTTTTGGATTTTAAGGAATATTTTTCGTAAAAATACTCACACTCAAAATTTACAAAATGTGACACTTGAAGTAAAAAAGTTCATAACGATCAAGTTATTCCAAGTAATCACATAATTTTTTTTTGCATTTCTATTTAATGTTGCTTCAGAAAGCATTTTAACAACATTTCACTTTTCAAATTTGAATTTTTAAGATTCTTTTTATTAAAACAACAAAATTAATTTTTTTCGAAAAGTAAAATATCACAACTTTGGTAATTTTTATTAAATTTTTATGTTTAATAGCTAATTTTCAGGAAAAACTAAATAAAAAACGAAGTGCATGACAGTCAAAAGTAAACGTCACGCCACCAGGATTCTGCCAAAAAAGCGATTAACCAGGGGTATTGTGACAAAAGAAGGAGGAACCCACTTTAGTGCATACACAACTCTAATAAAGTCTAAGGCTTGACCTAAAAATAAGATCCACTCATTGGTGTAGCAAGCGGGGGGTATGGGGAGCAGTTGCCCTCCCGCACCGCTTATTTAGCTAGATAAGCAATTTAAAAAGAAAACTTCAAAACTTATTCAAAAAATCAGTTTTTTTTTATAACGATAATATTTTTGTATTATATATTTTGCTCTTCTTTCTTCATAAGCATGCTTTCGGATAACCATTTTTTTCTCTGTGTTTGCAAAAAGACAGAACAAAATGTAAAGTTTCTACTGCAATTCCAATTTGAAAAAAATTCGGATACACTGAAAAAACTATTGAATGAAGTTGAAAAACTTGTTGCTTTGGTTTTGACTGTGCCTGCATCAGCAGCTTCATCTGAGCGTTCTTTTAGTGCACTAAGACGGTTTAAAACGTATCTTCGAGTAACTATAACACAGAAACGACTCACTCATGCGGCACTTATACATATTCACAAAGATAAAACCGAAGAATGGAATTCGATGGAGGTGGTGAAAGAGTTTGTTTCTCGCAAGGACAGAAAGAAACATTTTGGAAGAATTTAAATTGATGTAACTTTTTGTACCTTATTGCATTTAAACCATGTAAAGATATACCTAGTCTTGCTTTATAAAAGCAACAATTATTTCTTATATTTGCATATCACCATGTGAAAGATCTTTTACAAAATTATCTCTAATATCGAAATTGGAAAACTTTTAAAAATAATTAAATTTTAATATTTTTTTATTTAGTTTTATATTTTTTTTTATTTTGAAACTAAAATAATAAATTTGTTTATTCATATTCATGTTTCTTTTAAGAAATTTTGGTGATTTTTTTTGCACACCCATTTGTACTGCCCCCAGATGAAATTAGCTTCCGACGCGCTTGGATCCACTTGTTTTCAGTGTCATATGTTTCAGATGAGTTTATTAACACATATGTCAAAAATCATATGGAACGTAAACAGTGGGTTGGTCACAGGTGAATAACTCAAGACTACTGAAGAGGAAATGTAGCTATTTCCAAAACAGGCTGTCTAGTCTGCTGTGTGATTGACTTTATACAGAGTTGTTGTTGTTGTTGGTGCTGCTTTCATTCATAAAATTATTTGATCAAAGCTCATAAAATCGCAATCTTGTAAACTGCATACCAGTTTTATTCACAAAATTAGGTTTAATGTGGGACAAAGTAAAAAATATATAAAAAATCAGTAAATTTTTGATTGTTTTTCCATTTAAAACAAAACAATCAACTCGCGGTCACTTGGCGTATTCCTATCGAATTCATATTAATATATGTTGATTTTGATCCCAAACCTCACGTTTTAAACTCGTTATATATAAGATTTTCGAAAAATTCATGAAAAAAACGGTCTAATGAACATACAAAAAACAACTCAAACGCATTTACATAAAAAAGAAAAAACACATACTTAACGATGCTGATGACAACGTGCAGTTGGTGTAAGCAACAGTTTTGTTATTTTAGCCACTTCTGTTGCTTGGATAGCTGTAAAATATGTAGCATATGTACGATACACAATCATTTTAATGGCTTATTATAATTTGCTGCATCCACATCAACATAAAACAAAAAGCCTACTTAACGATGTTGGTGACAACATGTAGTAAGTAGAAGCAACAAAATGGTCATTTTTTACTATATATGTTTTATGAAAAGCTGCTGATTATGTAAAGTGGCTACAACACAATTCTGTTTATAGATTATTGTGATCTGTTGCAGCATAGCCTTGTTTGTTTGAAGCTCAATTAATACTTAATATTGTATGAACCACTTTGTATAACAAAGGGTTTCGGATTGGTGGATAGCATGTAGAACTGTCAATCGAAGGGGTATGAGTTCGCTGCACATTTTTAATATTATATTTTCTTGTTGGAAAAGACTCAAGCAAAAAACATAATCAGTTCATTTGTAAATCAAATCGCTGTTCTACTTGTCTCAATATTTGGACAAATTTTTCTATTATAATTTCTTATTTTTATTTAAAAATCCATAAATCTATCGGGAGGATTGAGTCCGTGACTTCTCATGATAGCAGAACTTATTTCTTTAGCAATATACCAGAATAGACCATGATTTTTTTGATCAAAAATAAAAGTTAAAATTTTACTTTTTTTTTTTGATCAAAAATTAAAGTTAAAGTTAGACTTTTATTTTTTTGATCAAAAATAGCAGTTAAAATTTGACTTTTCTTCGATCTAAAATAAAATTAAAATTCTACTTTTATTTTTCGATTAAAAATAACATTTAAAATTGCACTTTTATTTTTTCGATCAAAAATAAATATTTAAAATTTCACAATGCTATTTCCTATTAACTATAATAATAGGTTAAATTTTTACAACAATTAATAGAGCAAATTTTTTATTTATTTACACCTATATTGGTAAAATTTTTACACAGAAAAAAAATCATTGCTAAGTTGCCTTGCAATCTTCATATCGTTGCATTGCATCGCTTAGTTGCTTATCATTGCACATTCTATTTTCATTTGTTTCGTAAATGACTTGAACAGTGACTGCAAGCAGATAAGAAGATAAGGCAGCAGATGAGGAATTAAAATGTTACCTTTACTTTTGACCGAAAAAATAAAAGTAAAATTTTAACTGTTATTTTGGATCGAAATAAAATTGGCTAAAAAATAACGATTATTTATTGAAAAATCATTAAAGATTATTATTCCTAAGCCAACAAGCAACACACTGCTATATTCAAATATTGAATAGACTAATTCTTTCAATCTGACTTTTTGAATAGAAATTTCGAAAATAACTGTTATTTTCGGGCCTTATATTTTTGATCGAAATAAAATTGGTTAAATTGGTGACCAGAAGTAATTTTTTTATTTAGTAAAGTATAACATTATATATGTAAATCGAGTTGCAATTGAAACACTAATGTTTTTTAAGCTTTCCAAATTTTCATATAATTTGCTCCACTGTGCGACAGCTGTGTGGTGTTGGCAGATATTCCGAGAATGCTCGAACTGCCAGGATATGAGTGCAATGCAATGCAATGCAAAACAACAGTAAAAACAGGAATCACAAAAACCTGTGCTACTAACCGCAAAACGCGACCACAATTCTCAGCAGCTAAAGCAGTAAGCGAAAATTCTTCCACCAAGCAATTTAATAGACAGCAAGGGTGTGGAAAAGAGATAGACAACACCAGGTAGTAAAACTTAAAATGTGTTACGATAAATGTGCCCACGTTTCCGCCTGGCTAAATCTTAAATCAGAGTTCTGCCGCTTTATGTTCATTAAAAACAACAGACTTTGGCATGTATGCCAAGACGAAAGAAGACTAAAATCATTTACTATCCTTGTTATGTGCTTGTTTTTCTTTTTATTTCTCTGCGCTCCTCAAGCAAAGCAACGGGATTCACAGTTAATGAAGCACTCGTTTAACTCAAATTTTCTACACAATTTATGTTGATTATGATGTTTATGCTCATTAAGTGATTTTCAAAGCAAAAGGACCTTTGCTGTTCTGTTGGTCCTTGAAGTAATTCTTTTATTGTTGTTGCTCTAGTGTTTTTGTGAGTAAGTGTGCGTGTGTGTGTGTGTGTGTGTGTGTGTACTTTTTCTCTCTTTGGCACTGTTTGTTATTTTTCATGTTCATTTCCAGTTCCTTTAAGCTTCCTCCTTTTTTCTGTGATTCAATTTTTTGTTTTTTTACTTTTTTTGCACAGCAAGCGGAAACGACAAAAAGAATCCATAGCAAGCAGACAATAGCAAGGAAGTGACAAAAACAAAGGATCAAAACAAACACAGAAACAAAAAAAGAAAAAGGAGCAAAAAATAGGTCATTCCACTTGATTTGCTGCAGACATAACAGGGATGAGGGGTGGGGGAGGGAGGTTAGGAATGAAGAAACACACATACTGCAATGTGCGAACTGATTTACAGTCCAGTATTAGCTCAAATAATCGATGTTGCAAAACATAGAAGCGTTGGTTTAAGGCACAAGGACCTTCGCTGGTGGCTCAATAACTTGTTTGTCCGCCATTCAAATGCAGACAATTGATTGTTGAAATCCAGCTAGATGAAGCATCAGAAAATAATAATAAAGCATAAGAGAGTGGAATCGAATTAGAAAGAGAATAGAAGCAAAATAAAAAATAAAAAAAATCAGGAAACGGAAACTTTGGCCAGTACTTGGCTCTCATTATTGCTATAATCCTTGCTTCAAGCCGCACAACTTGGCGTGCTTAAGCAACCAAAGCTTTGCGGTTCGATGCATTAAAGAACTTTTTCCAATAATTTCACTGAAGCAACTAATGAAAAGTGAACACTACTGAATAGAAGCAGCAGCAGCAACAGCAGCTTAATGCTTATTAAGCGCTTTTTCTATGGTTTGCTCTTTTAACGTTCTATTTTTTAATAAGTTTACTGATGAGTTGAAAGTGATTTTTTAGAAAATCAACACAAAAAAACATCAAAATGAACTCACCGTTACAAAAGGATTTGAGCAGGATTAGTTGATGGTTTGTTTGCATCAGATTTGCGGCTAACACCGAAAGACAATTTTAAACTGCAAATAAAGTGAAGTGTTCTGTTTCAGTTTATTTAAGACTTAAAGCATGACTTTGTTTGAAAGTTGATGTTAAAAAAAAATGTTGTTCAGTAAACTTTAACAATTAATAAAATTACAAGGAAACAAAATCTAAGTAAATGCTCCAAGAAAAGAAAGAAACCTTTTCCATAACTCATTTTTACTCGGGAAAGGCTGAGAATTTATTGCTTAAGAGTTAATTGTATTTTAGAAAACCGAAACTGGAACATTTACCTTCTCCTACAACTTTATATATATACATACAATATATGGTTAAATATTACTATATGTTTGACATGGTTCAGCCGCTGTTCGGCCGCTGCTTGGCCCTTGCTTGGCCTTATTCAACAAACGTTTTCAACTCTATTTTTACTAGGAACCTTTTCTCTTTATTTATCATTTTTAAGACACAACACAGAATTGCAGTTTTGATAACAAGTCAGTGAGACACAATTCCTTTCTGTTCGGTTCCTCTGAAAAACTTCCACTCGAAAAAGTGATCGAATATTCAACTTTGCTAATTTTTCTGGAGGCTCTTAACGGTTAAGTGATAAAATTTATCTTAAATCTTTACTAAAAATATTTATTTATATTTTACAAAGCTAAGCTCTGTTCGGTTTGATGTTTTTTCAAAACATCTCACTGCTGCAAATAATTATGCACATTTTTATGGGAAAAACAAACAAAACTATTGTTAATTCGAGCAAAACTGTTCTTAATTCCAAAAGTGTTTAATTAAAAAATTACATGAAAGTGTGCTTTTAATGTTTCATTGTGATCTCTGTCCTTACTTCCCAAGGATAACGTTAAACCAATTTAACATGAAAGCAAAAAGGGTGCACATACCCACACACACACACACACACACACAAAACAAAAAGGCATAAAACGAAATTCAGGGAACAGAAAGTAGCACAAAAAGCAATGCATATAAAAACAAAAGTTTACGCAAAAGCGTTTTTATTTGGCAGAAGCATGCTTGTTGGAAGCTCTTAAAAAGCTGATGCCAAAAAATGACGCGCAGAAAAAGGAGACAAGGCAAGGCAACAAGGACAACAGCAATAATTGTTGTACTGCTTTTAAGAGCCTTGAGCTTTGTAACAAAAATTTTCGCTGTTGCAATTTTGCGCATCTTCGTAAAAACCGATGTTGTTGTTCTTTTTGTTACTGTTGCAGCTTTCCAACTGCATACTTGCATTCTTGAGCTTCCGCTTCTTTGGTGCGTTTCAGCAGAACAGGCACGGATATGCGCTCAACCACGTTCTTTCAAGATGCACTCAACTCAAATGATTGCATTTCAGATATTTTCATCAGTTTAGCACGATTAAAAAAAATAAATACATAAAAAAACATTTTAAGATTTTTTTAACACAAAATATATAGACGTTGTTAACAAGTCGCGAAAAATTGTAGAAAATCTACAAGCAAAAGCATCAAAAAAAGGGTAGCCAAAAGTGCGAATTGATGCCAAGTGAGCAGTTAGCATTTCAAAAAAAGCTAAGAAAAAGTCGACAAAAGCCAGAACAACAACAATAAGTATGTTAATTATTTACATTTGTTAACTACTATTTTGACTTCGTTCTTTTAAGCAACTCGTAGCTTCCTCTTTTGGGGTCTTACTTTGAGCAAGTTTTTAATTACTGCGCTAACCTTTTTGACGACAATTTGTGCCATTTTTTTTAATTTTTTTTTTCTGCTATCCACGGCATCCTGCAACCTTTTTTTTGCCGTTTCGTGCTTATGCCATTTTTAATGCTCACAAAGAATTGAAGTCAAAAAGTATTCAGCTTCTGTCGGATAGGCACAATTTTGGCCTTTTTTTTTGCGATAGACTCACAAAGTTTAACCAACACGTTCTCTAAATCCAAAAACGCAAAAAGAGTTTTTCATTAAGTTAGCTACAACACCATAAAGCCACGCCATGTAGTGCTGCCAGCTGCTAGTAAAAAATTCCCAATTTTTTAGTTCAAATGAAATTTTTTGTCTGTTTCGGACACTTACTCCGTTTTTAAATTTATTAATACTCAACCGAGTAAAATTGAGATAAGCCGAACAGCTGTCAAACAAGGGTCTCACCGCTAAACATGGGTTAAACATAGTCTGCAAATAATAAAAAATTCCATTCGTTCAAACAACGCCCGAACAAGGGTCGAACAGTGGCCGCTTTGAAACAATATGCTATTGTTAATTTTGCCTTCGAGTTTATGCCAAAACAAAAACGTTTATATACAAAAACAACACAAACAATACTCGATGTCCATAACAAATGCATGCAAACTATTGTAAAAAATTTTCAGTGTACGTTTTTGAAACGTACTGCTTTTGAATGAATTGTTTCTGCTTATGAACATTATTTTTATTTTCAAGCATTGAAATTCAGTAGAACCGTTCGTAGTGAATAGGCTTTTATTTGATTAGTTGTGACTGGTTTTTTCAATGCTTTGAGGATCAAGCTGTCGCTTTTCTCTGAAAATTTTCTCTGCCACCATGCATTTCTTATGGCAGCATAGAAAGCTTTTGACTTGCTAGTGTTAGAATGCCAACCAATGATTTATTGTTTAAGAAATATAAAAGCTAATGTGTTTTTTATTGTTCGGAGTCGAAGAAAACATTAATAATAAAAGTTAGTAATATAGGTATATTATCTGGCCCGGCAGACATTGTTTTGGCCTTTCCTTTAGTTAGCGGCAATAGTTTGATTTGGTTAAAGTACCTGATCAAATAATGGTGTTCTAGATAGCACCAAGACTCTCATCGTACCTGAAAACCCCTTCATACAAATTTCTATGCTAGTCATATGCGCAGTTTAGGAGATTTTGGTGGTTTTGTAAAGGATTTGTGCTACTGCACCCTCTGTTGATAAAATAAATAGCGTCAATACACACATCGTATTTTAAAATCTTTGTATACAAAATTTCATGCTAATCGTATTAAGCTAGGAGTAAATAATATCTATATCTGTCTATCTATCTATCTATATATATGTAAATATGCGCATTTCCAAACTGGCGTTACGGACGATTTGTACAAAGAAAACTTAAAAAAAACAATGAAAATGTCTAATATTCAAAAAGGTTTTTTATATTTGCTTAGTAATAAAATAGCTCTATATTTAGCAAAATCAATGGCAACAGTCTAAGGCTAGGATTTACAAATATAAGAAAAAATATGAGCTTGCGTAACGTTACAAAAAATGGTACTGAATTTAGACTTGGATTACAAAATTTAATAAACTCTCTAAATTGTATAACTTTTTGTATACTTTTGTACACAACTTTTTTTAGAAAGGTTTAAAGTAACATAAGATTATTTTCTAAGTGATCAAATTTATAAATCTTATCTGTGTTTTTTTTAAATGAGGCTTTTTGATCTGGTGTTACGTTACTGAATTTTACTGTAGTTCAATTGGGTAATTAAGTAATTAGGGAGTTAAGTAATTATGTATTTATGTGATTAAAAAACTGATTTCATGTATTGTCCTTTCTTTGCCTCAACCACTTTCTTATTACCTTTAGCCAATTCCTTCCATTTTTACAAAAAACAAAAAGTTTACGAAACATTTATTAAACATTTGCGAGAAAAAAAACCTGCATTTGCGAAACAGTGCAGACGATTCGATAATAATAGTAAATGAATTTATGAATAAATTGCTTAAATTATTAAAATTAAAATGATTCTTTTAGATAATTTCATTAAATAATAAATTTTTAATAAGTTTAAACTTTTTGTACACGGTAGACTTTTCTGTGGAAATGCCCTTATCAATATCTAGTCCTAAATCTATATCATTATCTCTATCTCTATCTCTATCTCTATCTCTATCTCTATCTCTATCTCTATCTCTATCTCTATCTCTATCTCTATCTCTATCTCTATCTCTATCTCTATCTATATCTATATCTATATCTATATCTATATCTATATCTATTTATCTATTATATATATCTATTTATAATATTTACTACGTGCTGTCCAAAGCTAAGTTTGTCATCTAATTGCACACCCAAATAGCATAAGCTTCGTTTAAAGGGTATCTCTCTATCTTGTAGACGTATTTTCGGTATTTTGAAGACCCTACGATCTGTCACTAGAATTGCTTCCGTTTTTGGAACTGCAAGTTTCAAACCGTTTCTTCGCAGCCATCTGTTACAACGACATAAGCTATCGTTTACCACTATCTCGATTAATTCGGCAGTTCGCTGGTTTACTACCAGAGCAATATCATCAGCGTAACCTATTAGTTTTGCACCTTCTTGTAATTCCAAATTCAGTAGACCATCGTACATTACATTCCACAGGAATGGTCCTAATACTGAGCCCTGAGGTACACCTGCTGTTATTTGGTGCTCTTTTATACCATTTTCCGTCTCATAGATTAAAATTCTGTTATCCAGATAGTCTGATACTATGTTAAAGAGATAGTTATCTAAACGTCGGTTTCTGAAAGCTTGTAGTACTACTTTCCACTTTACTGTGTTAAAAGCATTTTTAACATCTAGTGTTATTATTGAGCAGTATTCTCCTGTTGTTTTGGCCTGTATAGCTTTATTGCATACTGCGCTAATGGCATCAACTGTACTCTTCCCTTTGCGGAAGCCATGTTGCATAGGGGATAGTCCGCCAAGGTCATCTATGCGCTCTTCCAAACGTTTTAGCATTACGTACTCTAATAATTTTCCTAGTGAATCCAACATACAGAGTGGTCTATAGGAACTAGGCTCATTTAATGGTTTATTTCCCTTTCGTAACAAAACTAACTTTTGTATTTTCCATTTAGCTGGAAAGATTCCGTTTATTAGACATGAATTGAAGACTTCAAGTAAAAGATCTGGCCATATCTCATATACTACTTTTATGACCTCATTTGGTATACCATCTGGTCCTGGGCTCTTACCTATTTTTAGTTTACTACATGCATGTGTAATGTCATCTACGTTCAGAGGGATGAAACCTTCGACTTGATAATTTGGTTCTCTTTTTAGCCCATCTTCATCGAATGGAAATAGTGTTTCTACTATTGTTGTTGCCCACACTGGTTCTTTAATGCCGGGTATAGGTTTAATGCTATCAAACTGTTCCATCACAATTTTGTACGGTTTGCCCCATGGGTCGGAATCTATTTCGTTACATAGCTCTGTCCAGCATCTTTTCTTACTCTCTTTTATGGCTGTTCTTAAGGTTTTACGTGCCGTTTTATACTCAACCGTTAAGAGCTGGTTATCATAGTTTCGTGTTGACGCTCGACGTGCTGCAAGGCATTTCGCCCTCAACTCACGTATTTTAGCATTCCACCAGTATACTGGGCGCTTGTTATTGTATTTTTGAGCTCTTGGCATTGCGACATTACACGCTTTTGTGAGTATCTTCGTCAGCGACTCTGCGGCATTTTCTACATTTATATTTTCGGATTGGTTATCCATATTTCTATCCTTAGCCCGAGTAATATAATCGGACAATTTTTTGTCATCAAGTTTTCTGACGTTCCATCTTGGGAAATTTGCATCTTCTACACTCATATTTGGACGTTCATCTATATTAAATGAGATATACTGGTGGTCACTTAAGGTGAGATCTTCCAGCACTATCCAATTCATGTTTTCATTGTAGAGGTTTGTCGTTCCAAAGGTGATGTCGATAATACTACCACCTGTACCTCTCCGAAAGGTAAGTTTGTCTCCGATATTAAATATCGTAAGACCAAGACTAGCAACCATTTCACACACTGTAGTACCCTTTTTATCCATTTTTTTGGAGTTCCATTCTGTAGATTTACTATTGAAGTCTCCTCCAATGATCACTTTATATTTTGAGGACCTGATAGAAACATCAAGTATGTTAAGGGCTTCTGCAAACAAATTAAAGTCTATATTTGGTGAAAAGTAGCAACTATATACCCTAATTTTGCCCACTGTGACATATACGAAGCCAGCGTTGCTTTCATCAACTTCGCTTATTATTAATCTTCTGTTTCTTACCATGATGGCTGCGCAATGGTCTTTGTCTTCGTACCAAACTTGAGATGGTGGGTTTCTGTACGGTTCGCTTATTAAAAGTATGTCTGCATTAATCTCTGTCGCCTTCTGTATCATCAGGTCTTGCGCTTCTCTACCCCGTCCTAGATTGATCTGTAGAAATTTCGTGATCATTTTCTTGCTTTATTTCTTATGTTGATTGCACACGCTGTACTACCAATATAATGCTGAGAATTTATTGAGCCACTTTCATGGCATAGTATGCATCTCGTTTCCGCTTTGCATTCTTTAGCTTTGTGTCCCGGATTACAGCATTTTCTGCATAGATTGCTTCTATCTGTCCCTTTACACTGGCTCGAAATATGACCCTGTTCTAGGCACCTGAAGCATTTCTGAACTCTAATCTTACTCCTCAGCCTACACATAACCCATCCTACTCTGACTTGCCTCGTACGGAGTAGTGGAGCTGCTAAGTGCTCAGGTAGTTGAACGAGCGCTTGTTTGGTTCCTCCAAACGATGTTCTAAAATGTAATATTTTGAACGTTGTGGGTTCTTCTACTTTTGTTGCCTTCATAAGAGCATTAACAAGTTCATCTTTATCTGTTGACTCATCCATGTCTCTGATATCAAGAATATGATTTTTGGTAACCGCTCTAATCATGACATCTTCACCAAGCGTGTTACCTATAGCGTTTCTGAGCTTTTCGGCTTGGCCTTCGCCTTTTTTTAGTTGAACGAGTAAGTCTCCAGCTTTTGTCCTTCTGATACCCCTTATCTCCACACCGATATCAGTGGGATTTACTTGTTGCTTCATCTTTTTTATAACATCTGCGTATGACTCAGACGTGTTGGATTTAATTGTTATTGCCTCTCCTTGGATTCGCATTTCACGGCGTTTGTTACTTTGATTATCTTTTTTCTTCCTTGCTTTTCGGTGGCTCACTAGCTCCCAATCTATATCTATATCTATATCTATATCTATATCTATATCTATATCTATATCTATATCTATATCTATATCTATATCTATATCTATATCTATATCTATATCTATATCTATATCTATATCTATATCTATATCTATATCTATATCTATATCTATATCTATATCTATATCTATATCTATATCTATATCTATATCTATATCTATATCTATATCTATATCTATATCTATATCTATATCTATATCTATATCTATATCTATATCTATATCTATATCTATATCTATATCTATATCTATATCTATATCTATATCTATATCTATATCTATATCTATATCTATATCTATATCTATATCTATATCTATATCTATATCTATATCTATATCTATATCTATATCTATATCTATATCTATATCTATATCTATATCTATATCTATATCTATATCTATATCTATATCTATATCTATATCTATATCTATATCTATATCTATATCTATATCTATATCTATATCTATATCTATATCTATATCTATATCTATATCTATATCTATATCTATATCTATATCTATATCTATATCTATATCTATATCTATATCTATATCTATATCTATATCTATATCTATATCTATATCTATATCTATATCTATATCTATATCTATATCTATATCTATATCTATATCTATATCTATATCTATATCTATATCTATATCTATATCTATATCTATATCTATATCTATATCTATATCTATATCTATATCTATATCTATATCTATATCTATATCTATATCTATAGCTATAGCTATATCTATATCTATATCTATATCTATATCTATATCTATATCTATATCTATATCTATATCTATATCTATATCTATATCTATATCTATATCTATATCTATATCTATATCTATATCTATATCTATATCTATATCTATATCTTTTTTTTTTTTTTTTTTGTTGGACGTAGTGATAGCGCGCTATCATCTAGTGGCCCCACGATACTCCACCAGCTCCACCCCGGAACCGCGTCAGCATTTCATCAGGACGGGGGTTTGATTTCGTTAGATTCCTACGTCCTCCTTAAGCAAGGAGGTTCGGAACTACTGAAGTTTCTCTCCTTTAATATTTTATTTATGTGTCTTTCACACAAAGTCCATGCATGTTCAGATTTTAGCATTTCGTTCAACAGATTCTCTTCAGTTAATGTAACACCTAGCATATCATTTAAAGCTCGTCTCTCCTCCAACCACTTTTCACATTCGAAAAGTATGTGCTTTGCATCTTCTTCTAGCGCTGCGCATGAATCACAGCTGCTTATTTCTTTAAGTTTAAATCTATGCAGGTATTTGTTAAAACTACCATGGTTTGTCATAGCCTGAGTCAGAAAATATCCCATGTTTCCATGTCGTCTTTCCAGCCAGACTTTTATATTGGGGATAAGGCTATATGTCCAGCTCCCGTTCATGTTTTGATTCCAACGTTCTTGCCATTTAGTCACTTAGTCACTATATCTATATCTATATCTATATCTATATCTATATCTATATCTATATCTATATCTATATCTATATCTATATCTATATCTATATCTATATCTATATCTATATCTATATCTATATCTATATCTATATCTATATCTATATCTATATCTATATCTATATCTATATCTATATCTATATCTATATCTATATCTATATCTATATCTATATCTATATCTATATCTATATCTATATCTATATCTATATCTATATCTATATCTATATCTATATCTATATCTATATCTATATCTATATCTATATCTATATCTATATCTATATCTATATCTATATCTATATCTATATCTATATCTATATCTATATCTATATCTATATCTATATCTATATCTATATCTATATCTATATCTATATCTATATTTATATCTATATCTATACTGTTATTTAGAATTTTAGTGACTATATTTTGTTCCAGGTAAACTCCAAAAGAACTAAGCCGATTTTTATGAAAAAAGTTTTTAAATTTCATATTTTTGATACAGTGCATTTTAGTGGTATTTTTTTTTTTTTGAAATTTTAACAAAAAAATTATTTAATTACAGTATTACATTTTTCAGAAAATCATCCCAGCTGCCAAGCATTGCTTAATCGTTTTCTTTTCACGCGTTTGTATTTCGAGAGTTTCAATAAACTCCAAGTTCCACTCTAGTACTCTTCCACTTATGTTGGTATGTGAATATTGAAGTATCTTTAAAAACCACCAAATTCCATTTATGAGGTTTTTTTTTTATTTAATTTGGTTCTTTAAAATTTATTTTGACGTGTTTTACGTTTATACGTTTATACAATATCAATCAAGTGATCGTCTTTATTGGCCAAAGCAAAGTGTGCCTTTTAATCTGCGTTTTCCTTCAATTTTTAGAGCTTCTCGGGCGATGATTTCAGAACGAATGTTTGCTTTGAGCTCGTCAATGGTCTGAGGCTTGCTGGCCTACAATTTGCTTTACAAATAATCCCACAAAAAATAGTCTGGAGGGGTCAAATCTGGAGATCTGGGTGGCCAGTTTATGTTTCCATTTTTTGACGTCACACGTCCAGGGAATTTTCGTTGCAAAAACTACAATATTCGATTTGTAGGGTGATATGACTGACCCTCTTGTTGAAACTAGTCACTGGCAAGACCTTTTTCACACATTTTTAGGCAGACATAATGAGCCAACATCCTCTGATATCGATTACTATCGAATGCTTCGCCTTCTCTGAAAAAATTGGCTCAAATGACCAATGGTTTTGGCGCAAATGCCGGCTTAATCAGTCCCTTTTTGGCCATGCAACGGTGTTTCATGGATCTCTTGTAAATTCTTCGTAAGCCAAAAGCAGCAATTTTGCTTGTCAACGTCGCCAGAGAGCGTGTAATGGAAAATTTGCTTCCAAAAATCAGGTTTAGTGGCAATCATTCAAGTGACTATTTCGCCTTATTCCAAGCAACTTGAACGGTCTGTCTGCAATATTATTTGGGTCAAATACACTTCATACGGAAAAAAATGCAAATCATACTTCAAAATTTATAATTTAATATTTCACTTATGTTTCCAAACAATTCTATTTATTAAAATGTAACCCTTTTTTCAGGTCAAAGACTAAACATTGTTTGTATAAGACGCATGCCTTTGTTCTTTGATATTTTTTTTAAATGTGCCTCAAAGTGTTTCCACTGATGTGGGTTCTCGGAAACACTCTCTCTTACCATTTAAACATGTTCATTGGAACATCTTGAGCGTTGATAAACGGCATATGAACGATTTTCCATTGTCCCCTGCTCAGAAAAATTCGACACCAAACGACGAATAGTGTTGTCAAACGGTGCTAGTAGGCGACGATTTTTTGACTATATGCACGATTAGTTAATAGAAATTAACGACTATTTTCCATTTACATGAATTATGGTTAAAATTGTACTGAATTGACGTTTCAAAAAACTGTCTACTCAATTCAATTATCTGATAAATGTCAAAGTTATTCAATGTTTACATACTGGCAAAAAATATAACAAGCCCTGACCGAAATGGAGCTACAATGAAAGAGCCAAAATGCTTGCCGCACTAGAAACCAACTATATACAGATGATCATGCTGAGAGGACGAGCGTTTTAGGAGGTTGTATAGTTTTTATACACAAGTTTGTTCTATAGCGCCCTCTGCTAACAACTACCGCTGTTCGATCCTTGTTCAGCCGCTGTTCGGCCTTAGTAAAAAAACTTCATTTTACTCGGGTAAAAGAAACAATAGATGATGAGCGTAGAATTACAAAAATTGCAGATCCTTAACATTAAAATTTTTAAAAAGTTTAAAAAAGTTTTTAAAATTTAAAAGTTTTACATAAATTTTAATAAAAACTATAGTTTGTTTTTTTATATGACTATCGTAATAACATATTTTGATCTACTTATTACATAAAGATACCAATATTACTATAAGTTTGAAGTAAAAAACATGTTTGCAGAAACCGTAAGCTATAGTTAATTTCATATTAATTTTCGAACAAAATATTTGAGAATAACAACCTTAGCTGTTGTAGCAATGAAATGTTAGACGATATTTTATATAGGTACATAGGAAAATGTTACATAAAATTCTCTATAATGTCCCCTTTCTTACATTCGTTTTACATTCTATTGGGGGTTGGAATTAGTTTTAAAGGTTTTCTAAGAGATGGCGTAACTATCAATAGATCGCATCGGGCACACCTGTGACTATATTCATTTCAAAGCACATTGTGTAAGCTTCATTTTTCAGTATGTGTCATTCCACTGAAGTGTAAACAACATATATTTTTTTCTCTGTGAACATGTCGACTTTCGTTCCAACAAAACGCAATTTGCGGGAAGGTTTACTTTTGTGCTTCCATTTGAAGAAAAAAGCGGTTGAAGCACAACGCACGCTTACTGAGGCTTACGGGGACTATGCTCCATCGATTTCTACTTGTGAGTACTGGTTCCGTCGGTTTAAAAGTGGTGATTTTGATACGGAAGACAAAGAGCGTCCGGGCCAGCCGAAAAAGTTTGAAGATGAGGAATTGGAGGCTTTGCTCGATGAAGACCCGTGTCAAACCCTTCAAGAATTGTCAGAATCATTGGGAGTCGACTTATCAACGGTCGGCAAACGCTTGAAGGCCATGGGAATGATTCAAAAGCAAGGAAATTGGGTGCCGTACCAGTTGAAGCCGAGAGACGTTGAACGGCGATTTTGCATGTGCGAACAACTGCTTCAACGGCATAAAAGGAAGAGTTTTTTGCATCGTATTGTCACTGGCGATGAAAAGTGGATCCATTACGATAATCCTAAGCGAAAAAAATCGTGGGGACCACCCGGCCATGCATCAACATCGAGGGCCAAGCCGAATATTCATGGCGCCAAGCTTATGCTGTGTATTTGGTGGGATCAGAAGGGTGTCGTGTACTATGAGCTGCTAAAACCTAACGAAAGCATCACTGGGGAACGCTACCAACAACAATTGATGCAATTGAGCCGAGCATTAAAGGTTAAACGGCCGGAATATGCCAAAAGACACGACAAAGTGGTTTTTCAACATGACAACGCACGGCCACATGTTGCAAGAACCGTCAAGGAAACGTTGGAGGCGCTGAATTGGGATGTGCTACCCCACCCGCCTTATAGCCCAGACATAGCCCCTTCCGACTACCACCTATTCAGATCGATGACGCATGGCTTGGCTGAGCAGCGCTTCACTTCTTACGAGGATACCAAAAAATGGGTCGATTCGTGGATTGCCTCAAAAGACGAATCGTTCTTCCGGCGCGGAATCTATATGCTGCCAGAAAGATGGGAAAATGTTGTAGCTAACGATGGACAATACTTTGAATAATATACATTGTACCGTTGTTTCTAAATAAATGCTCAAAAACCGAAAAAAAACCTTTAAAATTAATTCCAACCCCCATACAACAAAATCGGTTCATTTGAATTAACCTTTCGTTAGGCGCAGTTTATCTAGTTAATACTAGCTCTAGAATTTAAAGTTATTCTCTTGTATTATGTTGTCCTTCAATCCATCAATCCTCAATCCTTCTTTTTAACTTATATATTTTTATATTATATTATAATTATATTTAAAATTGAATATTGTTTTTTTTTTTAAATAAAGTACTGATCCTTCTTTTTTACTTATATATTTTTCGAAAGATTTTTTTAATTATATTTAAAATTGAATATTGTTTTTTTTTTTTAAATAAAGTACTGATTTTTTTAATTTTTTTATGAATTTAGTGTATTTTTATTTATATCAATTTGATACACCGCGTCTAATCTTTTCGCAAAAGAACTGCACCTAACACCTGATTAAAACTACGTGTGGGGAAAATTTGCCTAAATTAAACTATAGAAATTTTGTTCCTACAAATTTATTCTATGAATGTAAAAAGTTTCATTAAAGAATCAATAAAATTTATTAAACATTTATCTCAATTTGATATGATATGATATGATATGATATATTCTGGTTCAAAAATGTAATTAAAATATTTTAAAAACTAAATAAAACTAGCTCTCAATTTTCAACATTTTGATTACTACTTTCCCCGGTATTCGATTTTAGTAAAAAAAATCCCAAAAATTCGGGGAAATCCGGGAAAATCCAACTACCTGGCAGCTTTGACGCCATGTCATGCCAAGCCAAGCCAGTACATGCGGCAATCAGACACACACACACAAACAATAGAAAATCGCGCATTTAGAGAAAAAATTAAACACTAAAAAACCAAAATCGCTGCACTTTAGCTATGAAAAGAAAAAACTGGGGCAACCCACAAAAAAACATGACTACGTAACTTTATCAGCTTTTATCTGTCCGTCCCTCCGTCTATCTGTCAAGTCGTCTTTTTGTCTGTCACGTAACTATGCTGTCAGTGCAATTGGAATCAAACAATTTTTTTGGACTATTTTTGTGTGTGAATTTAGTATTTTTTTGGCTTCACTAATATTTTCCAAAAAACTCTTCGTGTTTTCTTTGGCGCGCAGTTCTTTTTTTAAACTGCTTCACTGTTCGTCTGTTTATCTGTCCATCTTTTTCATTTTCTCATTCAAGGCTTTATTTTCATTCCATTTGTCTGAGTGTTGATTTAAAATTCTTTTGTATGGCCAATAATGCTTTCGTTTTTTAGATAACAGCTACCTTTTTTTTTTCTACTGCTCCTCTTTTGTTGTTGTTCAATAAAAGTTGCCAAAAATTTTTTCATAACTGTTATTAGTTGTGGGCTTACTTTAAATTATATTCAAGTTTTTTTGCAAGTTCGTTTTTGCTCAATTTTTACTAAGACCTGTTTTTTTCAGTTCTTTGATTTTAATGTTGGATAAGAAATATTGACGTTCCAGGGCACAGTGTTTTGCTTTGAATAATGTAGCTGACAATATTTTAAATTCAATTTTTATATATGTCGTAAAAAATGTTTTCTAAACTAATGGTTTAGAAATTAACTTGATTTCGTTGGTTGACTATGATTTTTTTGTATTGTAAAAATAAATTTGATTTGAAATATGGAAACATGGCTGAGAAACTGGAGAATAAGAATCAGTAAACTTAAAAAGTCTCATCTAAGAATTTGCGCCAGACATTTCTGTCTTTCGCATCGCCGTTGGAAATTCCAAGCTTCGTCAGGTTGTCCTCTACTTGGTCTTTCCAACGAAGATGCGGTCGTCCTCTTCTACGTTGACCGCCGCTGCGTACCGAATCGAATGTTTTCTTCACTGGAGCATCGTCTGCGAACATGAACATGACCTAGCCAGTGACGCCGCTCTATTTTAATGCGCTGGACTATGTCGATGTCAGCGTACAGATTGGTTCGCAGATTGGTTCGTAGATCTTACGAAGAATCTTTTTCTCGAATGCTCCTAAAGTCATTTCATCTGCACTGCTCAGTGTCCAGGTTTGCGATGCATAAAGTAGGACAGGCATGATGAGCGATTTATAGAGCGTGATTTCGTTCGTCGAGAGATGGCTCTGCTTCTCAATTGCCTACTGAGCCCAAAGTAGCACCTGTTGGCAAGAGTTATTCTTCGTTTGATCTCAATGCTGATGTCGTTGGTTGAGTTTATAGTTTATAAAGGTTGTAGTTTTCAGCTACGAATAGGATTCGTAAAATCGACGTATATTAGTCCATATTACGATTATTTTATTCGTATAATACAAATGTATATTGTACGACTACACTCGTAACATTTACGAATGAGCATAATATCTAATCAGCCTTATATTCTGTAGTTGTTTGACCAACCAGACAAAGAAATACAAAATTCTTTCTGTGCTGGGGTTTGAACGCCGGCTCTTTTGCTCGAGGGACGGGCGCTCCACAAGTAGGCTACAGTCCTTTTACAATCATACAGTTCTTTTTATTATTTAGTTGTTCGACAAGCAAGGCTTATTGATATCGGTTTTAAATTTTTTAAACTCAACTAATACTTCGTACATTCTACGCATAATGCGTACCTACAAATGAATTTTTTCTACTAATGTGATTTTTCAATCGTAAATAATAGTATTAGTAAATACTACGAATGTAATGAAATAAATTACGAAGTTATTCGTACGAGAAATTTGCGAATATTATTATTTGTATATATGTATACAATCATTTGTACAATGCACTTATAAAAATTGATTTATTTTCGTTTATGAATATTATTAGTATATAAAACGAATATATTCGTAGATACTACATCAGGTATTAGTAACATTTTACGAATGAATTCGTAAGGATATCACAATACAAATACTTTGTATATTGTACGACTATTTGTAGAATGTACGAATATTTTGTTTACGAATATGATTCGTATAAATTTTGCTAATAAATGTTTTGAGTGTAGGTACTTTTTAGTAGGTAAGTGAGTAGGTGTGTAGGTAAGTAGTAGTAGGTACTTTTTCACCAAATAACTTTTTGCCCAACCTTCGTGTAAATGCAAATTTGTCGCAATCGATAAATTCATCTCACATATTGACCATTTGTCAAAATAAAATACAGAGTGAAATTTTATGCACTAGCACATGTGTCAGAATTCTTGACCAACATGGCCGGCATATTAAATTATGGCCGCCCAGGGAAATTATTACAAATGATTACCCAGCAGATGCTCTGTACAAACTTATCTCTCTCTCTCTCGCTCTCTCTCTCTGTCGCATCAACGTCGACGTCATTAGTTCAATGCGAGCGAGCCAATAACGCTGTACCTTTTGGTCTCATCAGCACATCCATTAAATATTTCATTAAATTAATATTGAACCAGTGTTGCATCTGTGTTGACAAACTGAGAGTAGGTAATTAAAAATTCTCTATTTGCATATACTACCTAAATTGGAAGAATTTTGTCAACTCGGTTAGTTGCTGCATGGATGCACTCAAGTGAGAGTGGGTGATGTTGACATGATGTCAGGTGTGTTGGGAGAATGGTGCGCTGGAGCTTGGCTTGGCTTGGCTTCATCAAACGTCAGGCTCATAAAAAAAGCCAACAAAATTATTTATAATTTAATTCTGCGCCGCTTTTGTTGCTAGTGGCGTTATGTACGTTAACACAACCACAAGCATCGGTTGTAGATGACAGCGCATTCTGACACAAACACATTTTGACGCACATATACAACATATTACAACATGCAAAACATTAAGTCACTGCAGCAAGTTTAGCACAAAAGTCAAATTTCGTTGTCAATTTATGCAACCCTGATGCTGTTCTGTTATTATTCTATTATATTTCGTTTTAATTTTTGTTTTTGTGTTTATTGTTTTTTGTTGATAATGTTTAGGAAACGCTTACCTGTAGCTGCAGCTGTGTGTGTATGTGTATGTGTGTGTATTTTTGCATGTTCATGGTTAACATTATTGTTACATCTCATATTTAGCTGTACCTTTTTTGGGTCATGTACAGTGTTGCCATGAAGAAAAGTTTTGAAATGGAAATTTTTGTACCCAGCTGACCGAGTTCCCATAGTTTTCATTCATTTCCGAAATAAGCAAAAATTAAAGTTTTTATTTTACCCGCAGAAAATGTCTCCCGAAATATTTATATGAGTAGTAAGTTAGTAAATATATACTTTAGACTGGTCCTTATTTGTATTGAGAAAAATAAAATTCTTTTGTTTTTCTTGAGCACCATTTTATTTTGTTCCTATATCTGTGCCGATAAGCAAAAATAGCTTGAATTTTTATTGACGAAGCTGTGTTCCATGCATATATCATTATGAGCACACAAATTCTGGAACTTCTAGCATGACCTTAGCCAAAGATATGACGCAAAAACAAAATACCCTTTCATATAACTTATATGAGGATTGAAACCTTTATCCTAAGCAAGATTTATCGAAACTTTAAAATTAGACTTAAGCTGTTATTGCTTATCGACACAGATATATTAAAGACGCACAAAAAAAAATTTCAAAGAAATTACATGAATTATTTATTATTACATGAAGTACAACAGTTTCAAAGAAATTTTACTTTATTAATACATGTCGCGTTGAGTTAGAAATTCAAAAATAATCTACTATGAGAAAAAAAATTTAAAATTAAAAAAAAAAAATAGTTCACATGTGAACAATATTAATAAATAAGAAAATTAAGTCATCGTTACTAGTTTCGAGAGTTAATGATTCTATAATGCTTATGTAGTTGCATAGCCTCTGTGTAAGCTTCAAGCTCTGATCGACATGTGTTATTGTTGTAAAAAAATAATAAAATAGGGAATTATTTTTAGTCGCAAAAAAAAACAAAAAACAGGGTGCTCAACAAATTTTAAAATAAGGACCACTCTAATACACATAATAGGCAATTTTTTATTAGACACATATTATTTCTCGGGCAACCCGCGTAGTGAGCAAGGACAATTTAAATGTTTAAAGGGTATATTGACTTTGCCAAACCGTTTGTAATGAATAGGGCCAGGGCAAGGTTGCCAGCCAGAATTCGGGACAATTCCCACGAAAATTACATTTTTCCTAAAGTAACATAAAATAAATACCACCAAAATTCCCATGCTAAAGGTAAACAAAAAAAATCCCACAGCAATTAAAAATACCAAAAAAAATCCCACGATCATTTAAAATTACCACAAAAATACCAAGCGTTTTAAAAATACCACAAAAAATCCCATATGCATTTCAAAATCCCAAAAAAAATCCCATACGTATTAAAAAATACCACGAAAAATCAATCAAAATATTTTTCACTTTTTTTTTAATTTTAAAAAAATTTTTGTAAGCTATACGCTTGCATGCAGAAATGTAGAATTTTCAGAAAAGGTCAGAATTTTAAGGTCAGAATTTAGTTTAGAAAAGAATGCGCTATTAGTTTTTATGCAATTTTGTGATGCCAACTTGTTCTTAAAACAAATATGCAATTTAATCGTTTATATTAAGGGTCAGTTCAAAGACATGTACAGCGTAAACTTATAGCTTTACTCCTCTGTATATATACGTCGATCATCGAATACTATGATTAAGATTTTGCTTAATAAAATTAAAAAAAAATTAAAGAAAAAATTCCCAAATTCAAATGCAATTAAAAAATACTACGCTGAATTCCCACGCCAAATGAAAAATACCACGCTGAATTAAAAAATACCATGGGAATTCCCAAAAAAAAAAATTCCCAAGATCAATTTAAAATTACCACGAATGGAATTTTTCCCACAATACTGGCAACCTTGGGCCAGGGTTTTGATGACATGTCATCTTTTTTCTGCTGCTCTTACGACATTTCCTGGTTATTTAGAACGTCGATTATGATTCCGAAGCTCCAAATATAAAAAATTGTTGGGTCATTTTTTCGTCATTTTTCATCGGTTTTAGTTTTAAGGTCATTTTAAGTTATTTTTTTTTTTAAATTTTTGGAAATTTTTAATTTTTAGAGCATTTTTCGGTTTTAAGGTGATTTTGGTGTTATTTTAAAATATTTTTTTTTTCGTTTTTTTCCGTACTTAAATATGGGAATTTCCACGGTCAAGCACATGACATTCGTACGCCTTTTAGGTGCATAAAAATTAAGAAAATTTAGAAAAAAATTTTTGTTTTAATTTTTCGATAGCATTTTTGTAGCAATATGATAAGTACAAAATATAGGTTCAATATATTAGCTATAAACATGCAATCTAGCACGCGACAAAAAATAGAACTCATTTTCAACTGCATCTAAAAAATGCAGAAATCTGCGAAACGTAGCATCTAGTTTCAAAGCAATTAATTTTAAACATAAATGGATTAATGTAAACTTCTATTGATAGCTGCCATATTGAAATGGTTACTTTTTTAAAAAATAATAAATAAAATAAACTGGCCATTTTAGCCCTTGGAAGGACTTTGACCTAGCTTCTATTGATCAATTGCGTTGTGCGTGTTATTAAATGTTTGATCACAAATGACCGAGAACTGGACCTACGTGTTTTTTGCCGACTCCGAACGGCTTATGTTCTCAAGAAGCTTTACATGGCAATTTTTACTCTCTGAGGTTTGCCATTGTCTGCAGAGAGGTGACGACCGAACAGAAAAATTATTTTAATAAAAACTTTCTGTCTGAGCTGGAATTGAACCCGGGCTACCGCGGTTCTTTAGCTTAGGGGCCACGCACTCTACCCACTAGGCTACGGTCGCCACTTGTTACTTTTTTGGTTTGCTTTTTTTAAGCATAAGTATAATCTAGCACGCGACATCTAGCACGTGACAAAATTTTCCATTGCAGTTTAATTGGGTAATTAAGTAATTAGGTAGTTAAGTAATTATGTAATTTAGTAATTAAAAACTTTAAAAATTAATAAATTTTACTTTCCTTGCATCAACCATTTTTTCAGTATCTTTAGCCAATGCCTTCCATTTTTACTAAAACAAATATGTTTACGAAACATTTACTAAACATTTACGAAAAAGAAAAACTACATTTGTGAAATAGCGCAGACGATTTGATCATCATGGTTAATGAATTGATGTACAAATTGCTTTAATTAATTAAATTAAAATGCTTCTCTTAGATAATATCATAAATTAACAAGTTTTTAATAAGTTTTAATTTTTTGATCACGGTAGACTTTTCTGTGGAAATGCCCATAAGTAAAAATGCAAATTTTTCAACATATTCCTTTAACAATAGAGTCCCTTTGAGCAAAGAAATTACTTCTCGAAAAATGGAGTAGCTTTGTTTATAGACCTCGATGAAAAAAAAGGTCTGCGCGTGGTGAAACTGACGAAAGGGTATATAGAAAGATGAAACAAGTGTTAGATAAGAGCTCAGGATATGCTAGTTTTTATTAACTACATGTTTATGCTCTATTGCTGAAATATTAGGAGGTACAAATTTTAATTCTATGAAATTAGAAGAGGAACTTAAATTCGATGACATATCGTCTTTTAAATATGTTCCGCTCGTCAGTGCAGAAAAAGACAAAAGTTTTTCTGTTTACAAAAACATTTTGATAGACAATCGACGTTCTTTCAGTTTTAATAACTTAAAAATATGTAATGCTTGGTTTTCACTATGTCATTTTTATGACAACACAAAAGTTTATCACCTGAAATATCTTCCTAATAAAACTCTAGAACATTTTCTGCATAGCTCCTTTTAATAATGCAATTGTTTTTAATTTTTCAAGATTGCCAAAGTTGAAAAAAATGTCTACATGTTGTTGTTTTCAATTTGATTGACAACAACTGACCACTGAAAATGACAAAGTGAAAACTCAGCATAAGAATGGGGCCAAATTATGCGGTTTCGTCGCAATCGCGGCACCGCTGTCATGCTCTTTTTTCGCAAATGCGGCTTAAAAATACTGAATTTTGCATGTATTTAAATTATTAAACACATTACATAAATAAATGTATTAAAATACTTGCAAAATTCCGTATTTTGCAGGCGCCTTTGCGAAAAAAGAGCGTGACAGCGGTGCCGCGATCGCGGCAAAACCGCGTAATTTGGCCCCAGCCTAAGGCTATGTATAAAAATTATGTATAAACTAAATATTAAGTTTAGTAATAATATTAAGTTTGTTTTTTACATAATTGTTTGCGTTTTTTTTTTTTTGGGTAATTTTTGTCATTTTTTTAGGTAATTTTTTGCAGTTTCTTTTGTCAGCAAAATCCTTGACCTAGTAATGACCATAAGAAGGTCATTCCTGAAAAAGTATGCCGAACAACATTGCCTCCTGGATTAATTTGCCCATGTTGGTCTGGCCTTCTCTATGTCCTTTCGTGACGAAATTCAGTAGATATATCTGTGGTCACAAGGAATAATGACTAAACTCAAAATATCGTAAAAATGCGATATGGAATTAACTTTATTGCCATATATGTTCATATCTGTTCATATATTTCAAAAAAATGGGTCGTAGTTCGTGCAATTAAAATATCGTTTTTTACGATACTTTGAGTTTAGTCGTTATTCCTTGTGACCACAGATATAATCTTATTAAAAAAAAATAAGATCAAGTCTAAAAATGACGCAAATCGAATGCCATGGTGGATGAAAACAATAAAATCTACTTAAATTCCTCAAAAATAATTGCAACGCCTTTCAATTTTGCAAATTAGATTTAATTTTTGCTATCTTCTTAGTTTAAAATAAAAAAAAAATAAAAAATTTAAACCTTTATCTACCTCCCATTTAAAATATCGTCATCATTATATCAAAAAACAAACAAAAATTCTAAAAAAAAATTTATGTAAAACTTTATATTTTTCACATTAGCGTCGATATTAAAAACGTTATGAAACAAAACTTCTTAAGCGGGCAACTAAAATTCGACTATTTTTTCGACTAAAAAATTCAAAATAATAGATTTTATTATTTCTATGAACATATTTAAGTAGCTTTGTAGGTTAAAAGTACAACAAAAAATTTTTTGGAAAATTTTAATTTTTACAAAATTGATGTTTGATTGAAAATGTCGAGTATTTTTTTTTTTATATTACAATATATCAACGAATGCTTACTGGATTTCAATGAAAATTGGATTTAATATTTAGGAATAGTAAAGGAACAAAAAAAAAATAATTGACTTGAAAAATTATTGAGTTTTGGCATACAAAACTAAGTTTTTCGAAAATAAATTTATTTTTCATCTAAAAAAAAAAGGTTTTTATAAATTTTGTATAAAATCTGGCATCAAATTTAAATTTTCTTATGAATCGTAACACTGAAGAATTGTTTGCTAGAATACCGCATCATCAGATTCAAATTTTAAATTCATAACAAGCTCGATGCATTATATCATTTGGCAACACTGGTCATGTTCGTACTATTATCTCTCACTCTTTCTCCTTTTCACTTGTGCCTGCCATCAGGGAAATTGAAAATTTTAGTAATTAATTTGTTTAAAAGTTTATATTTCTAATTAAATCAAAATAGATTGAGTTTATAATTACAAAAATGTTATAAATGGGGGTTAATTATTATAACATAAAACAAATTAATATTAACTAGGCCTGGACAGATGTTAAATGTATGTAATAAAGCTACATTTAGATAAAATAATTCGTATTATTTCATTAACAATGCATCACTGTTATAAATGAAGATCTAGATTTCTGCAAATAAATTTCAATGTGTTCATTGCAATATGCTATCCAACATATGAAAATGAAGCACTAAAACTAACATTATTAATCAATTACGTTGCTAAATTACATGCGGTATACAAATAAAAAGATTTATGAACTTAAATAGAAATAAAAAAAAAAAATAAATAAACGAAGGCCTGTTTTTAACCTGCAACAACGTTGGGTGGCTGGGGGCTAGTTGTATCAGGAATAAGTTATAACGGGCCGATAACACAATAGCCCACGCGTACAGCTTAAATATCATATTTACTTTGTCTCTTCGTTTGTAATGCCCATAATGCTTGGTTTTCACTTTGTCATTTTCAATGGTCAGTTGTTGTCAATCAAATTGAAAATGACAACATGTTGACATTTTTTCTACATTTGGCAATCTTGGAAAATTAAAAACAAATAAATTATTAAATGGAGCTATGCATAAAATCTTCTAGAGTTTTATTAAGGTGATGTTTCAGGTGATAAAATTGTGTGTCGTCATAAGGATGACATAGTGAAAACCAAGCATAAGGAGACGTTGTAGATGTAAACAGTGTATCTATTCTTAATCAGCATCACTCCCGTAGTGAATTCGATTACACGAACCAGCTGCAATTCTAAAGCTATCGAAATATGCTTATTAGGGCGGGTTAATTTTTTTATTTGTAAATCCTATAGCAAAAACATAAACTACATAAAATTCTAAGAAAATTCTCCGAAGAAACCATGTATCTAAAATAAAATCCTAATCCGCGCCTCTCGACTTGAAAATTGATATGCCCCCTTTTCTACACTCAAAATTTTTTTACATTAAAAAAATATTCACCCAAGTGTAAAAGTTTGTATATAATTTTATATGCAATATTTTTATAAGGAACATAGATAAACAAGTCTTATTTTATAATGCAAATAAAAACAAACAAAAGAAGTCTTTTCACTCAAACAATATTTCAGTAATTTTTCAGTAATTTTTTTACCATAAACAAATTTTGTGTCATTTAAAGAAATAAGGTCTTTAATACATACAAAAAAGCAATTATAGAATACAAAGAAAACTTTACTTATTGGTTATATGTTAATTTTGTTAAGTCTTTTTTACTCTCCATTCTAGGTACTTTGGCACGACTTTCTATAGTTACTGCTATTTGATCTATATTTCTATAGATAAAATAAACTGAATTAGAGGTCATGCTTTTTTCCTGTTTTAAGAAGTATGTTTTGCATATTTTATTCCAAAAAAAAAATTTTTTTTCAATTATTCTTTGTTTTTTGCAAAACGCAGTTTAGGTAAAACGTGTTCTAACTATTTTTCATATAGAACGCAAATGAGAGGAGATGCAAATTGGGGTTCAACTGCTTTTTTGATAATTGAATATTTTGATTAGCCTCAAAACAAAACCTGTATTGCATAAACTATAATATAATAAAACATAATAGCTATATTTAAAAAAAAAAAATTTTTTAGCGAAAGAAGAGGAAAAAAATTTCAAGTCGAGAGGCGCGGATTAGGGTTTGATTTTAGACCTATGGTTTCTTCGGAGAATTATCTTAGAATTTTATGTATGTAGATTACGTTTTTGCTATACGATTTTTCATTTTCTTACATCCATACAAATCAACCCGCCCTAATGCTTATATTTAAAAACTATTTTCAAGTTCTTTCAAAAATAAGCAAAATGGAATAAAAACCACGTCTAACTTTTATATAAAGTTACTTTATCAGAACGGTAAACTTTTTTAAAAGTGACACAAAAACCAAACAAATTAATTAGAATTTTGCACTAAGGCTTTGATCTAAAATTATCAACATATTCAAGTCTTAACACGTTCACTGCCTATGAATCACATGTGATTCATTGACTGTATTTGTTCACACTTTTATGAAGTATATGTGATACAAAAATATATTGATACGAACTTCCACTTCATCCCTTCCACTTTCATACCCAGAAGACATTCTTTTAACATAAGAATGCATGTCATTGGTAGGAATGATTTCCTTAGTCTTCTCTAGAAGTGGTTCCAGCATTTTTTCAATGGATGATTTCCAATGGAATGAAGAGCCCTTCGAAAGGTTTTTAGGAAGGGTTTTTCCAGTAGAACTTTAAAAAGGCATTCCATGGAATGGAATTTTTTACACTGATTGAAAATACTATTTGAATCTCTTTCAGAAGTAGTTTATGAGAATGTCCCTTGAAAGCACTTCTTGATAAGGCTAAAAAGAATCACAATTGGATCTATAGAATGTCTATTGGAAGCAGTGTTCCTAAGAATGCATGTCATATTTATATCAAATATTTTGCTGGGAATATGGTGATAACAATTTATTTTTGTCATACATGACTTTGGGTTTGGTACTGAATAGGTTTTATTCATTTTATATAAACATTTTTTGGCAAACATTATGTGGAATGACCCATATGCACAGTAATAATGTCTCTAAAAAACAGCAATGAAAAATGCAATGGGGTTTACTGACACCAAAACAATGCCATAGAATCTGAAAGTTTTTTGAAATTTGATTACAAATGCAATCAGA
This sequence comes from Dichetophora obliterata, assembly GCA_963920525.1. Classification (NCBI taxonomy): domain Eukaryota; kingdom Metazoa; phylum Arthropoda; class Insecta; order Diptera; family Sciomyzidae; genus Dichetophora; species Dichetophora obliterata. Next base: position 15,946,677 of record OY986435.1, on the reverse strand, counting down.
TCCTATTAAACTAAAGGAATGATTTTATTTGAGTTTAGAGTATTGGTTGTAATCCCACTTGGCTACAATTCAAGTGTTATAGCCCTAGCGTAGACAAAGCCGCCTTATAAAAGACCCTCTATATAAAAATCTGGTCTGCTTTCCTGTCTAAATTGCATCCTAAACAGCCATTACATTTTCAATCTACATTTTAAAAGAAAGAATTAATTTTTCCATGCTCAAACTAAGAATCTATCTCAAACTAAGCATTTTCTGAACAAACGTTTACAAAAATTTCAAATAAGAAAAGAAACGGCAACGCATGTAAGCAAATTAAAAGCATTGCATGTTAAATCAAAATGAATCAAGTATACAGAAGAAAGGTGAGCAAAGCTAGCACAGCAGTAGCTGAAAAGCATGAGTAGGGAAACTCAAAACCAGGCAAAGAAAAGAAAAGTTTAAAAAGTAAAACCAAACAAAAAACCCAATCGTACCCACCCTCATCTTCCATACAGACTCACGGTGCCTACAACTGTTGCCATTTCTGCCACCTCAAAAAGACACATCTGTTTAATTAAATTAATTAATGAGCAGAATTTAATGCAAATTAGTATGGAATGTGCATCAAAAATGAGCGAACACACACTGATGCTGGAAGGAGGAGATTGTGTTGTAAACATAAGGAAAACACACAAAACTGACACGATAATTGCTGACAAAATGAAGACAGACAAGATAAAATATAAAGTAAACACAAATATAGGAGTGGCGACCGTAGCCTAGTGGGTAGAGTGCGTGGCCCCTAAGCTAAAGAACCGCGGCAGTCCGGGTTCAATTCCAGCTCAGACAGAAAGTTTTTTCAATTGAATTAATTTTTCTTTTCGGTCGTCACCTCTCTGCAGACAATGGCAAACCTCAGAGAGTAAAAATTGCCATGAAAAGTTTCTTGAGAACATAAGCCGTTCGGAGTCGGCATAAAACACGTAGGTCCAGTTCTCGATCATTTGTGATCAAACATTTAATAACACGCACAACACAATTGATCAATAGAAGCTAGGTCAAAGTCCTTCCAAGGGCTGAAATGGCCAGTTTATTTTTTTTATAAACACAAATATAAGAAAACACTAAAAATGGGAGTAATATTTTTCGCAAGAATGCAAATATAGAAAAAGATATTAAAAGAAATAAATAATAAAAATAAAAAAGTACAAAAATGTTTGTTCATATACATCCCAGTGGGCAATTCAGTCAGGCCTCTTGAAAAAAAGCATGTATTAACTGCTTCTTTTGGCGTCAACACACCTCACAACATGACTACATCGATGAGGGCTTCTATAAGGCCTACCTGATAATGGAAGGCAAAAAGTTTTGGTTACCTAATGGGCAATTCAGTCAGGCCTCTTGAAGAAAAGGCATGTATTAACTGCTTCTTTTGGGGTCAACACACCTCACAACATAACTGTATCGATGAGGGCTTCAATAAGAATTACCTGTAAAAAGGAAGGCTAGAAGTTTTGGTTACCCAGTGGGCAATTCAGTCAGGTCTCTTGAAGAAAAGGCATGTATTAACTGCTTCTTTTTGAGTCAACACTTCACAACATCACTGTATCGGTGGGGGCTTCTATAAGGCCTACCTGCTTAAAGGAAGGCAAGAAGTTTTGGTTATTTCTCTGTGATGTTTAAATGTTATATAGACCAAACAGACCAAAATTAATACTAAAGTCTAAGAAGGTTTTTTATTTACAATATATTTAAAAGGTTTATTGATTACTTCCATACTGAAAACTAAAAAAAAATTTCAATTATCCTTAAAAGCAACTCTGCTTTTTTTAAGTAACGGAGTTGAACTAGCTTTTCCATAAAAAATAATTAGTAAAGCGTCGTTAAAGAGGTACAATCCAGAATATAACTAATAACTTTTGATAATTCGATGGATTTTTCGCTAATAACTACTTTCAAAAATATTTTATACAAAAATAAAGGTTACTCCCCTATAATCAATATTTAAAGAAACACTTTATGGCAGATTCTAAATATTGAGTGATTTTGGTAATATATCTTTACATCAACTCATAGCGGAAAGATAACATTTTCCATAATATTTTTCATATGAAAATAAAAATAATGTTATCTATTATTTTATAACCGATTACACTAAAATCTCATAAACACCTATATTTATAATAACAAATATTCAGTTTTATGTTTATCTATTTACCCCTATACAATATTCTCTTAATAAAACTCCTCAAAGTATTCCCCTATAAGCTAATAGCCACTAATTATTGGATCCTAGAAATTATCTTTAAGGAATTTATTTTTAGACTTAATATTTTGCATGTTAAAGAAAATTATTGAGAACCAACCCCTCAAAAATGTGATGAAGGGCAATTAAGCCAAAATTTTATATAACTATTTATATAAATTTATTTTTTAATCCAAATTATTTTCCCACTATTATAACTTCCGAAATATTACTTCTATATTATCAAAAGGGTAGAGTTTTAAGAAGTTGAATTTAATATATTACAGAAATGTATTCAAACCTAATAAATATTTTTATATAAACAACTATTAATGAGCCCTATTTAAGCACTTTCAAATATTACTGGCATTTCTGCTCTTAGCGGCTACGTTCTCTGGACAGACACAATGCCAAATTGGAATACCTTAAAGACATTCAAACGCAAACTATATCTTAAAAAACTTAGATGTTAAAGTGCAAAGTGGCGATCGTAGCCTAGTGGGTAGGGTGCGTGGCCCCTAAGCTAAAGAACCGCGGAAGCCCGGGTTCAATTCCAGCTCAGACAGAAAGTTTTTTCAATTGAATTAATTTTTCTGTTCGGTCGTCACCTCTCTGCAGACAATGGCAAACCTCAGAGAGTAAAAATTGCCATGTAAAACTTGTATGTAAGCTTGTACGTAAAGCATGTATAATAAACAAGTAGTATAATCAGGGCTTATGAGAAAGTACTATAAGAATTCATTTTAAAAAAAGCGCTTTTAGCAGAGATTTTTAGTAGAGCTTTTTGGCAAAGTGAGTGCGGAATTACTGAAAAATTTTCTTAAAAAGATCTATTAAATTTGAACAAAGACCTGCTCGAAGGCCTGCGAAGAGAAAACCTATTTCAGGAATAGTGAACGAAGTGCAATAATCAGGGCTCGTGAAAAAAGTACTTAAAGCATTTTCAAAAAAGAGTTTTTAGAAGGGCTTTTTAGCAAGGCGAGTGCGGAAGTACTGACAAATTTTCCCATTTCATACAACCCAGCAGGGAAGCGAGCGCTTCATTAGCGCATCTGAAGCGCTCCAGAAAGTAGAGCGCTTAATGTTTCTTGTGCATAGCACATTTTTTAACATAGTCATGTCATCACATGGATGCGCTGCGCTCCCGCTATAGTATATATCGTCGTTACAAAAGTGAAGTTGCGAATCTGAAAAATTAAATTTTTCATTTCTAATGAAAATTCTATGGAAAATTAAAAATGAAATTTTTCAGATTTGCAATTTCACTTTTGTAACGACGATATAAAATATTAGCGAAAGCCGAGCGCTTTGTTCTGCTTGTATTTGATATAAAAACGTAGCAAGAACCGAGCGCTTTCTTCTCCTTATAGTTGGAGAAGAAAGCTTTGTTTCCTTTCTTTTTTTCATACAAACATTAAAAACTAAAAAGCACATAGATGTAGTTTTGACCAATCTACCTAAGCTGCTAATAAACGTTACTTTGTCCAATTTTACAATCATCCTGTTAGAATTAGGGCGACAATATAAAAAGGTATGACTTTTATGCATTATATTTGATTTTGCATTTGATGAAGGAAAAACAGAAAACATAGTTTTAAAACAACTTGATGAATTTTTGCAGTTTTTGAAATTAATTTTTTTTTTACATTAAAATCGAATACTTTTTTCAAGTGCAAAGTTATCATTACGGAAACTGCTACAAATATAGCGCTGTACAAACAGCACTACTTGTAAGGAGAATGAAGCGCTCTTTACGTGCATACAAGTTATGATCATTTTTTTCTGAGAAGCAATAAAACGGTGTTTGCAAGGAGTGTGGAAGGCCTATAAAAACCTAAAGAGCAGGCCTGCTTGAAGGCCTTCGGGCTCCTGCAATTGCCCACTGGGATATTAAGCACAATTAAAAAAAAATCAATGAACTTAAACAACATTTTTAGTCAAAATAATTGGCTTAAAGGATTTAAGTGCTTTGTTTTCATTACAAAATGCTTTGTTACATTATTCTTTAGATATTAAAAATGAACAAATTTATATGATTGTATTATTCGCACATTTTTGCCCACAGAAGCAAAATTATCTTTAAAAAAAATACTTTACCATTTCAGTCTTTGAAAGAAATTAATTTGTGCAGATGGTGGATATCGAGGTCTCTTGTCTTACTGGCCACGCCCATACGCCACGTTAGCCTTTAGAGATCGAGGAATACGTTCTCAGCACCTTTAAATTACACCTTATTTAATAATTCGCAGCACAATTATAAAGTTATCTTTGAACTATTTCAGCACTGTTTTTTTTAATAATTCTCTCTAAATCTATTACGCTTAGATTATAATTGTAAAATATAAAAAAATAAAAACTTTATCATTCTAATGCTGAGGACTGAACTCGCGTCCTACGAGATAATAGTATACACCAAAAAATTTGCTACCCTTAAATTAAGAGACTCTGGCTTTAATTCACAGGCATGGGTTTTTCTATATTCTATAGAGGTTTCTCCTTAATGTAGAGAACTTCAACATAATTTAATGGCCTCATGTCTTGATGTCGTTGCAACGTTATCGAAACAGCTTCATAGTTTTAATGACAAGTTTTCACTTAAACATGAGAGATGAAGGTATGATTAAAGTTAAATTTCCAAAAATTTTATAAGAGCAGAAATAATTTGAAGAAAAACTGTATTGATATCGAGTCCGTTTGCAACATTTTACAGCATGATTTCTTAAATTTGGAGATATATAAGTACAATACTTAAATATTTCATAGAAATACATATAAGTTTTTCTTTTTTTGTACACCACAAGTGATTTTTTTTAAAGATGCTTTTCATATATTTCTATAAAAAATGCTTTAAAATTACTTACAAAGCGTATGATTCTTAATGAAGCAAATCAAGCCATGATTGTTTAACAACTGTGATGGTCGAATGGATAAGCTGATGGACTTACACTCACGCGGCTGAGGTTCACGACTACGAATAGTGGTAATTTTTCAATTTAATTTAATGTTAATAATAAAAAAAATAGTAATAATAATTTTTGCAGTTTTTCGTCAATATAAAAATCATAGTTCTCACAGAATCTGTCTAGAATTTTAAAATGGGTTGTTTTTTTTACAAAAATTTCAAAATTTTTCCAGGAATTCGATGAAAAATTTCTTATTTTTAGAGAAAATGTTTCTCTTAGTTATAGCCGATGATTAATAAATCGTAGAAAACTTTGATTTCTTGAATATTTCGTAACTTCATTTCGTTCATGAACAATTTTATAAATGAATATTTTATACGCATATAGTATGAATTGGAGAAAAAAATGTACGACAGACAGCATTTCTAATGTATTGCTCTTGACGTTTCTCTCAATACGTCATAGCCGATACACATTGACTGCGACTAGCGACGAACGCCAATTGTCAAAAAATAGAACGCCTGTTTTCTTATGAAGATGTATTTTTTGAAGTCGGCACGACAAAGAGAGAACACGACCACAATTGTTGCTGCCGCAGACTTCAATCTATTTCTAATTTGATAGACGACAAGAGCGAACATAGCAGAGTTTGTTTATGTTTTGTGTGAAATACTGATTGTCGCTGTTGCGTTCATTATAATCAAGTCGTCGAGAATACTGCGACATTTCTCTCTGATGGCAAGCTTTCGTTTTGTCGGTGGACGACTGTTGCAGTCAATGTGTATCGGCTATCACTCGTTAAGTTTCGATCAAATATTAAGTGTCAAAAACAAGCTTGAGCTCTTTCTTCAGCAGCCAATAAGAAAAGAGAGATAAGATAGTAACGTTTCGGAGATGTAAAAACTTAGCACGATGTATGTTTTCATCCTTTTCCTACAATATATATATGCCTAGCCCACGCGCCACTTGTTTTTAAATTTTGAAATTGGACAAGGCAATGAAGTATCATACGGACTTTATTAAATTTTTTTGTTGCTCGCTATCGGCTCCATACGGATATGACTCTTGGATCGCGAGCGGTAGCTGCATGCTCGGACTCAGCTGCTGAAATTTAAATAATTGGCTTACTCTCACGACCCCGAGATCTATAAAATTAATGGAATGATTTGGGCATTCCGTTCCGTGACTTTTTTGTGAATTTGTTAAAATTTCGAATGAAAAATCTGCCTTTTAGTAGAAAAATTCAAATTGGATTGAAAAAGTCAACCTTTTATTTGAAGTTTTCAAATACTTACTTCACCTGAAATTTTCAAACTTTTTATGAAACATTCTACTAATTTTTTTTTTTTCAACGTTATGTTTAAAATTTTCCATCTCTTGTTCTAACTATTTTACTTTGTAATTAAAAGTTAATTTTACTTTAATAGTTCAAATTGGATTGAAAAAGTCAACTTTTTATTTGAAGTTTTCAACTTCTTTTCTTTAAATTTTTTTTTACTTTTTTATGAAAACTTTTTCTAATTTTTTTTCCAACGTTATGGATCAAATTTTCAACCTATTGTTCTAACTATTTTACTTTGTAATTAAAAGTTAATTTTACTTTAATTGTTAAATAAATTTTCTGTTTTGAATATAGAACATAGATTAATTCTATCAATTTAGATGAAATTTTCATTAAAAAAAGTTGTAAATGACTAATATGTACGTCTTTGTAAAAAATTGCAAGTTTTTAAGACAGAATGCATACTTCAATTTAGAAAGTTAAAAAAGTGAAGCTGAATTTTGGACCTCGTACCTTAGCCTCTCTCAACAGTTACATGTTTCTTATTTATCTGTCCCCTGTAGGAAAATCAACTCATTTAAAAGTAGTTGAAATAGTAGTTTTTTTACAACCACAACTTGTTGAATTTCGGACTTTTTTCCATAAAACGAACTAACATATTTTGTATGGTGATGTCCGCTAAATAAGTCAATTGACTCTCGTCTGCATATTTTTTCAACTACTTGTTAAATTAGTTTAATTTAAATTATTATTTTTATTACTTTAAAATAAATCAATTTAAAACTAGTTAATATTAGCTAATATTCCACTTACTGAAAATGAATTTAAAAGCATAAAAATTTTAAAGTTCTGTACATCAAAGAGATCAATTATTTTATTGTTTTGAAAAATAAAATACATAAATTCATATTTGTGAAATCCTAAAGTTAATAATATTTTATGAAATAGCATGGTTAAATATATATAAACTTCTAATCTAATAAAAATTTGCAGTAAAAACATGTCAAAATCAGAGTAGTTGCCGCCTTGATATAATTCAAAGTAGTTTTTAAGCCACTTGCTTTGAAGTAGTTTTTCAATTACTTTATACATATATAATGCAAAAAAAACTATTCAAAATTGAAGTGGATGCCGCCTTAAAATAATTCAAAGTAGTTCATAATCTAGTATATTTTAAATTAGTTTTTTAACTAGTTGTTTTTAAAAACAAGTTAGTTTGTTCCAATAGGGTCTTGTTACTTAGAAGCTTAAATATGTTGCTTACAGCTGCATATATTTTCCCCACTTTGCTTGGTTTTTTTCTCCAAGGATTTATTATTCTATTTGTATATCGAGATGAAATACATAGATAATAGCATTATACGCTAGCATAAATACTTTAAACACTCTCTATTACAAACACACACACACTCATACATGCACACACATAAATATAATCGCACATACGCTCCTGCAGCATGATATAAATACTTAGTTGCTTTATCAAGCGCGAAAATGACGACATTATTTTTCGCAAAACAACCCAGGCGGAAGGAAGTTGCTGCAAATCAATACGCTTCTTACGGATGTAAAGAACATCACACTCACACACACACCCACTTTTAATGTATATGGCCGAATTCCAGCATCTTCTAGAGCATGGTTTTAAATTTCTTTACATGGCTCACTCGTTCAATTTTTGCCAAACTACTTTATTTGCTTTCATTCAATTCACAAGCTTTTTGCACTAACTTTCTTTGCTCGTCCACTACTTCACATTTGTTGTAGCACTCTCTCGCTATCTCTGTTTCTATCGATGTCTCTGTTGGCTGATCTCTTCTTTCCAACTTTTTGCAGTTGCAGTTTGTTTGACTTGTAGTGAAGCTTAAAATTTTCCATCACCTTTCGTCAGCGCGTAAATGAAGTTAAATTGAATCTACAAGATTTTTTTCACTTCTTTTTCTTCTACCACTGTTCTAATTTTTTGTTTACTGTATTTTGGCTTAAAATGCATGAAAGCCAAATTTGGCATCAAATAAACTTACTTGATTGAGTTGCTAAGGTCGAAAAGCACTAACTTTTTTAATACCTTTTTGTGCTTTAAACAATTTATTAAAAATTCGAAAAGTTTTAAGCTATCCATATATGACAAATTTAAAAAAAAATAAATATATAAAACATAAAGTGATGAAAGGGAGAAAAAGGGTGTTTGGTTAAAAAAGATAACAATTTCCTTCTGTATGCAATTGAGGTTTTTTAATGAATCCTTGCATTAGTAACAGGGTATAATTTCAGAAAGTTCTAGTAAAAAACTAAGAGAGAGAGAGAGAGAAGCTTTTCCTACTTAACACTTACAACGAAGATTACTAACAAAATATAAGCTTTTAGTCATAAAGTTACTTTAACCAACTAAGACAAATAAAATATATAAGATAGTGTACTAAGGAAAGTTACTGAGGATCCTACACTAGAAAAAAAGGTGTTGGGTCAATAATTTTGTTTTTAATGCTAACAACTTTTATTGGTTATTATTATCGATCACTACTAATAATGGAATACATTTGCGACAACAGCGTAGGAGAATTTGATTTACCAATAGTTTTCTCTTTATTTTATACCAAAGATAAAGGTTGATGGCAAAAGTACTACATACTTGATTTTTGGTGTCGTTCATAAACTACGTTACCAATTTGAGAGAGGGGAAGGGTTTTGAAATGCACTACGATAAGTAGCTCAAGGGGGGGGGGTGGAGGGGTTTCAGATATTGTAACGTGACCAAAAATTTAAAAAAATCAAAAAAATTTATTTCAATATTATTTATATGACTATCTGAAATTAACCCTATCTGAAATATAAATATTTTTTTTAAAATTTTTTATTTTTGCGGTTATTATTTAAATTTTATGGATTTGCAGGAGTGTGTTATAAAATTAGGAAAATTTGTCTTTTAAGAAAAATATATTTTATGAGTTGATTAGCTAAAATTTATAAAAGTTGTAATATGTTCCCCGCAGATGGGATTCTGCATACGAAAAAAACCAGAAATTATTCTTGAAGGCTAAGCATTTTTTGGAAGAATCAGAAATTTGTTGGGCTTTTTTTGAAATAAGATTAAAAATTTATTCGATTGTGCAAGGATTTTGTAGATTTTTCAAGAATTTAGAATGTTTTTGGTGTCAAACAAATGGAAATTTTTTTATCTTAATTATCATTTGCTGATTTTTCTATGATTTAAAAACGAATTCTAAATGTTTGATAGTTTAAATCATTCTTGATTTTATATACAAATTTTAGTTGTTTAATAGTTTTAAATCGTTTATTGAGCTTTTGGTCAGGTTAGAACAATTAATTGCTCAAACGAATTTTTCCAAAGAAACAACAACGTTTTCAATATGAAAAGGAAAATATCACTAGCTGATTTTATTACAATTTTGGCTTCATCAGAAATCTTTGTGATGCCGGCAGGAATCAAACCCGGGCCATAGCACGCCATGCAAACGCATTAGCGCACTACACCAGAGATGCGATAAGATTTCAGTGTCAATTTCTCAGTTTTTCTCCCTCTCATATTTTCCTGTTGTTGTTGTATTTTTGCTTTACTTTAGTTTATGCTTATGTTAATCATTTTTAATTAATTCTGGTAAATTATTATAGGTCCTAGGACCTGCACATAAGTAGCGATGTTTTGTGACCTCTCGACTGCATCTCGCCACAACTAAGTTATTTCTGTTTCTAGTACCGAATGCGTGAGTATGTTGATTTAGATGTGTAGTATTATAGTTTATACTTCTTGTTTTTAAAAACTTTCAGTATCAGATAGAGTATTGATGATTTTATCTAGGGAGTGGACATTTTTTAACTGCTAAACATAAAGCTGATGGCTACACTCTAACAAAAATTCACGAGAATTAACTACAATAATTGCTGGAAACTGATTGCCTACATTTATTGTCGTTAAATCCCATAGAGCAAAATTATAAATATTTATCGTTAAAAATGCGTGAATCTTCTCACCTACAATTATTTTTTTCGCTCTCTTGTAAAAACTCTCTTCTAAAATTATTTCTTCCAATCTTGTCTGCGCTTATAAAAAAAAGCTAGAAATGCGTGAAGTCTCTTTAGTAAGTTTTGAACGTGGCAACAACAACAACTCTGCATAGAGTTAATAACTCAGCAGAAGGCGCTACTCTTTCCTACTTTAGTAGGCTTGAGTAATTAAGCTGTGACCAATCTACTGTTTAAGTTGTATATAATTGGACACTTGTTCGAATAAACTCTTTGAAATCATATGACGTTAAAGCAGAGGTGTTTATTTAAGGGCAAGCATAAAACATCGCTGCTGGAGCGTTTTTAGGAGCGAAAACACCCTGAAATAGCGTGAAAAGTAAAAAATATACATATTTTAGAATTCTCTGAGCGAAAACACGCTGGAATAGCGCGAAAAGTAAAGAGATGTATACATATATTTTAAGACTCTCTGAGCAAAAACACGCTCAAATAGCGTGAATAGTAGAGTAAATATACATATTTTGGAAAAAGACGCTGCTTTTCAGACAAAATTGAAAAAACTCACTGCATAGCGTGGTTTTTTTACAAAATCGTGAAATTTCACAACATTTATTGTAAAGATTTTTCAATCAGTTTTTAGAGTGCAGGATAAAGTGGTGGTAGCCCGAAAGCTGCTTTATTTGCTTATTTGTTTGTTTATTGTGTGACGACTTTTCTAACAAGACTGAAGTATTATTGCAAGCACAGTAACAATTTTACATTTTTTTTAAATACTAAGACGATCTAAATGACTAAACCTACATCAAAACATTAAAGTGTATTAAAAGAAAAATAGGAGAATAATAATTAAAACGCAATGAAGATGTAAAGAGTGTGAATGAGAAACAAAATGATTCAAATATAATCATCATGCATTTATATTGCATTCTTTTTTTTTTTTTGTATTGCCGATTTATTTTGATAGGCCCAGCACATCATCATATGTGTCAAATGTGAATGAACTATAGACATATATATGAAAAACTTGGTGTCAACAGTGAGCTTATTTTTGAAGTTATAAAGTTTTATATGAGATTCTATACAAGATTGCGACTTAGGGTAAGCCCCAGGAAAACTTAACTTTATTCTCTTCCACGACTTTAATTTTTTCATTTTCTATTTTTTTAAGCTGAAAGATAAAAAACTGTTATTTTTAAAAGAATTCTAACATAAAATGTAACCTATGTCCCGACCAGAGGCGTAAGGAACCCAAATGTCAAGTTTAAGGAAAATATATCCAGACATTTTCACGTGATGCACGTACAGACAGACGGACAGATAAAAATGTTAAAAATTACATTTTTGGAACCCACATCCTGTTCCAAATGTTCAGTGCAGAAAAAAAATTCCAAATCACATTAACTGTGCATATTTGTTTACAGTTTCATTATATGTACAGATGTATGCATTTAACAGCGCAGGTCCACTGATTTTAAGCATAAAAGAAAAAAAATAAAATCGGCTTATTAACTCTGTCAAAGATCACGTGAATTTCTTTGCATTAGAAATCAGGATAAACTTAAAAAGGGTCGACATAGGATCCTATGAAGAATTTGAAGAATCCTCATCAAATCTTCTAGCTTCTCAATCGCAGTGATTGAGAGCATCGACTCTTGGATCGAATATGGAATAGCTTTAAACGATATAAATAATAATTATTTTTTTCGTATTGTACCTTTAATTTACATAGTCATATATGTATATTTATATAGTCAGTAATACTAGTGAAAATTATGAGGGCTTTCAATTAATTTTTTATTTCCTATGTCACGTTACTTTATGGAGGGGGGAAGGAGTTTTGAAATGCACTACGAAAAATAACGGATGGGGAGGGAGTTAAAAAGGTGCTAAAAATCGGTAACGTAGTTTATCAATTACCCCTTATGTTTTACGTTTTTTAATTGTTATCTAAGATCTAACTTCTTATTTCACACACATGAGTTCCATTCTTCTGAAAATATTATTTATTTTATTTAATCTCGCAACGCTCCCAGTTTCATTTCCTATCTGAAGAATTTATGAAACCATTTTCGAAGTAATAGATCTCATCTAGTTCTTGAATATTTGTGAAAACTTTCAAAAACATGTACAAGTTTTTACTCAAATCTGTTTCCGTACACCAAAACTTTGCTTAAGAGATCTACAATGAGAGAGTAAAACATTTCCCCTCCTTACAAAAATCCGTATGTCAAAATTTGTCGGTGATGCTTTTGTAATGCAGAACCGGGATGTGAAAAAAAATTATTTGTGTTGTTAAGATCGAAATTTTCTTTTCGTTGGTAAGACAATACTTTCACTTTATTCCAGGGCTGGGCATTCTAACACAGTCACATTTTATTTTGTATTGTTAGTATATGTGCGCTATTGAATAGCGCACTTTGAGCGAAATAGTTGTAACAATTATGCAGATTTGCAAGTTGGCATGTTTATACCTCCACACATACTGTAAAATGTGCTTATTTTTTATTTTTAGTCATTGGTAGTTTTCACTATTTCTTCTGTCATAATTGCTCCAGCATTTTTTTCTAAGTAAATAAATTATATTAGTTTGCTTGCAGTTGCAAATTACACATTCTGCTAAGCAAAAAAGGTTCTCCGCAGAACAGAAAGTTCTCCGCTTTGCGATTCAGAGTCACACAATGTTTTTGAAGTGTTTTGGTTTAATATTACTAAATCCTAATGTATACGAACCATTAAAATTATAATCAAAACCTCAAAAAATTAAGTATCAAAAAATTAATGAGCAATAAATAATATGAAAAAATAATCCAAAGAATCTTCATAGGTAATATGTATGAATTATATTAAACCTTAATAAAAAACAAAAATAAAATATATAAGCATAAGAATTATGAATCTACAAACCAAAAAGTGGTTTTTAAAGAGTGTACATAAAATTTACTACATAGATCCCTACAGCATCACCGTCAGCGAACAACTGAATTATATTTTCTTCTGTTGTGAATTTTGTGTACATGTAAAAAGTTACGCTCAGAGAGCCCTCATTCATGGTGTAAGAAAACCAGGTGTTAGTAAGTTTTTGACAACACCATGAATTTCTTTGCTTCTGTCAAAAAATTGTAAGCGAAAGAGCGGAACTGTTGATTGTTGTCAGATTGTGTTATTTGTTTGAGTTGCTGATGATATGATATAGTTTTTATTGTGCGAATTAATTATAAATAAATATTTAATGCAATTATTTGTGCCGTGTTGTGTTGACAAAAAGTTATTGCAGTTGTCTTCGCCGATTTGCCAAGTTCGTCATTGAATGTTTTGGCCATTTTATTAGAAACGTGCGATGGAAGGTGCTGCCGACATGAAGCTTTGGCCAGCATGCAAATTGTCTTGCATTCACATCTTTTTTTTTTGCATAGCGCACAGCGTCTCATATATTTTTTTATTGTGTTCTATATCACTTTATTCTCACTTAAATCTCAGTAAAAATCTTACAAACTTGCAGAAAGACACGAATTTAACAAAATCTGTTTTCATTGCAATTCATGATCAGCTGTTTTTGACAAGAGCGGGGAAACATAATTTTTTCATTTTGAGAGAGAAGTGTCAAACTCACTAACACCTCTATTTCTTACACCATGCCCTCATTTAGCTATGGGCAAAGATTATATAGTATAAAGATGTGCCACTTAGAACATTAAAAAGTAACAAATATTTTTCAGATCAATACGTAAGCTTTTATGAGCGCGATGAAAAAGCTTTCTTGAGAGAAAAGTTTCCAATCCTTGCATGCACATTCTCTCTGCAATGCTCTTTCACTCTTCACTCCACAATGCTTCACAGCATAGATCACCACTGTTTCACATGGTTTCTCATAGCTAGCAAGAGTCGTGAAATTTAATGTTGTAATTGTTTTTTCCGTTGTTGTTGTTGTTGTAGGAACCAAGCAGTTGTGATCTCTGCTTGACAGCAACAAATGTTTTTGTTTGTTTGCATTATTTTCATGATAATTTCCTTATTTTGTGCGAAGCAAATTTTTCTTATTCACTGCTTGCTATTAATATTGCCTATTTTTGATTGACTATCAGCCAGAGCAGTAAAATCTGCATATATATTCAGAATCTTAAGAATCTTAATCTAACTGAATAACGACATACAAATCCATCCAATGAATTCAAAATTGTTTATAAATAAAATTTTTAATTCACATAGAATTTTAAAAAATTGATTAGTAATTAATTTAAAATATTTTTTTCGTTATTCAGAATAATTAATTATTTTTTATTCATATGAATTCTATTTACAAAGAATGCAATTCAAAAAAAGTTTAAAATTTTTAAATAATTAATTTTTTGTACATTATTTATTTTTTTTTATTCATTGCCTATTCATGTGTTATTCATTATTAATTTTATAGTCATTATTAATTTTTTATTTATTATTATTTGGTTCCATACTCAAAAGTGAATAACAAGATTTTTTTTTCATTTTATTTATTACTCAAAACTGAATGAAAAATTAGAAATGAATACGAAATTTATAATGAACAAAAAATTAATAATGAATAAAAAATTAATAAAAAAATTGATAGCGAACATAATTCATAAAATAGTAGTGAATAACTAAATTTTTTATTCATTGTATTTTTTATTTAAAAGTGAATAACAAATTAATAACAGTGGTTAACAATTTAAAAAAAGTTGGCGCGACAAAAACGACACTGCTAGTTCGATTGAGTATTTTTTCTAGATAACAAAAATTATTAAGACCAGGTTGGTTCGAATTTTTTTAGAAGAATTTTTCAACTTTTTTGAGTTTTGAAAAATATTACCCCATTTATGATTTTATAACTCCAAAAGTATTCATTTATTATACAAGTTTTATAAATATTTACAAATGTGACATTTATACATTTATTAAAGCTTTTATTTATACGATTATTTGTACGATTTTTGTAGACATTTTCTGAATACTACATTTGTGAAAGAGTTTAAAATATACCGTTTATTTGACATTTCCCATTTTTTAACATCGTTAAAAAAAATAATTCAATGAATATATTAAGGTAAAAAGTATGATTATAGTAGGTTGGATATAAACGCATTTCGGTTTTAGTAAAAATACTCAAAACTACCTGCATCAAAGTCGACGTGGTGAGTTCGTACTAAACAAATTCTTCTGACTTTAAAAACCAAATTATCATATATTTAACTAAAGATTTTGTTTGCAAACAATATTCTTGGCGTTTTTATCTAAATTTAAAAATCCCTAAAACGCAATTTTACATTATAATAGGATTTTAAACACTGTAAACTCTTTGAAATGAGTCATAGCAGAATATTTTTACAACAGTCATGATTTTAAATTTTTATTTGTTTTCTTGATATAATCAGTTTTCAACACTACCTGGATTATTTTGAATTGCCATGGAAATGAGTTAAATAACAGAAATAACGTAAACAAAGATACGTCAAAAATAAATCAAAACAAAACAACGAAATCTTCGCGCCGGTAAAAATAACTAGCTGAAACACTGTGTGTTTCTGCCACGCCCTCGTTGCCAAACGCCCATAACATGCTATCAGTGAAACGGCACGAGTAAATCGTGGTCGAGTACCGAATTCCGGGGCTGTGCAGCGACCTATAACTCCAAAGCTATTCAATATCAAAAAATTTCAGTTGTGTGGGAAGGGTAACGCCCATAAAATTTTATCAGTGAAACGTGTAAATTGTAGTCGAATACCGAGTTTCGAGGCTATGCGACCTATAGCTTCAAAGCAATTCGATATCACAAATTTGGGTGGTGTAGGAGGTGCCACGCCTCCTTGCCCAACGCCCATCACATGTTATCAGGGAAACCTTACTTGTTAATTGTGGTCGAATACCAAATTCTGAGGCTTTTCGAAATATAATTATAAAGCTATCTATCCGATATCGCATATTTGGCCTAAATAGGAGGTAATTTTGAGTATTAACCATATTTTTTAAACTCTTTCACAAATGTAGTATTTAGAATATTTATACAAAAATCGTTAGATCAATACAAAAGATAGCTTAAATAAAAGATATAATTGTTTTATTTGCAAACATGTACAAATTTTGTAATATGAAAAAATACTTTTGAAGTTATAGGATCATAAATGGGGGCATATTTTTCAAAACTTAAAAAAATCAAAAAAATCTTTGAAAATTCTTTATTTCTTTTCGAATTGCATTCTTTTTATAATACTCATGCAATTTAACACAAAGTTTATATTAATATAACTTATTTTCTGGTTTGTTTGTTTAATTGGCATTTGTACAAATCTAAATGACTTAACGGACTTCGCTCAATTTGAGTACACATATTGTGTGCATCCTAGATGAGATTGTAACATACTTAGTTTTGATCACGCTCATTCCACCCATTTCCACTTACGTAAATTTTGATATTGAAAATTTTTCTTTAAAAAAATTTTTCGCAAATAAAATTTAAAAAATTTCAGAATTTTAAAACCAAAAACATTCACATATCTTTAGAATTTCAGAAATTTTTGGTACAACGACTTTTTTATAAAACATCGTTCCCCAAGAATGAGAAAAAAACGACATGCAAATCAAAACTTTGACTTTCGATGCAAATATGTCCGCTATTTTAAATGTATTTAATTCAAATTTTTTGATCAAAGTTTTAATAAAAGCACTTTACAAAAATAGTTTCAACTGTAGCGTTAGGTCAGTGAATATATTCTTTAATTTTTTTTTTCAAAAACTGGCCAAAATATTGAATTTTTACTCAAAAAATGATTAAAAAAAATGTCTTTGTTGTATAAATAAGAACAATTGAAAATTGCATATCTGAGTACTTTTCATAAAGTAAAGCATGTATTTGCAATAATATAATAAAAATATATAAAAGTAGTTAAATAAAAAAAATTTCCGCAAAAAAAACTTAAAAAATATTGCTTACAACATTATTCGCTGCTAAGCTTCAACTAATGGAATCGCCCTTACAATAATATAACACTAAAAATATCATGTGGCAAAACGGCAAAAAAACCAAGTCAACACACAAAATTATGTCATCCTAGATTATGTCATCTTTATGATAGTATATTCTTGAAATTATATAACAAAAAGATAAGAGATAATGCAAAAAAAATATAATAACTTTCAATTATATAATGTTCGTAGGGTAGTTAAGTAAAAAAATTGCCTACATTTTTTAAGTAAAACCTAATGAAATTCTGCTACATTTTGTTGGCAGCTATATCGTTTATTCAGATGTTTCGTGCATCAAATCTTTACATATCATTTCTATTGCTTTTCAATATTATGCTCACATTTGCTCACATTGCCGCTTACTTATTCTCTCGCTCTCAAAAGCTTTAAATCGTTCGCTCGCTGACTCTCATAAAGCTTTTATGTGGATTTATGATAAATCCACATTCAAATTTTACTGTGCCACTTGCTTGTATGGCGGTGGCACATCTTCCTATTATATTATCTGTGCTATGGGGTGGCCAGCGCAGCTTTATTCGTTTAAGCAACTATGTTCTCTTTTGTTTTCATTGGTTTTTTTTGGCGAAGAGAGAATTTTCATTAATTTTTTTTTGTTCTCTCATGTTCAAGGTTCATTTATAAGGTTGTGGCATTTTACAGAAATGCACTCTTTTGCTGCCTTTGCTCAAACTGTCACTGTGGTTTTCTGTGTTCTAAGTGGCATGTCACACTAGCGCGGACACGGACAAATTTGTTGTTGTTTTCGCGGGTAAAATAAGAAACTGGAAATTGAGAGAGCTTCTTTTACCCGTGAAACCAACAACAAATTTGTCCGTGTCCGCTACGTGTGACATGCCCCTAAGCATTCATTTTCTCCATTTCTTTTCATCCATTCCGACAGTTCGACCGAGCTCGCTCTCAAGTGCCACAACCTTACAAATGAGCTTTGCTCATGTTTTGTGAGGAATTTTTTCTTTTAAAGCAGCGCTGGGCACCCCATAGTTCACTGAGCACTATCTGAGCGTAACTTTTCACACGTACACACAGCTCATGGTATAATTATTTGACAATGTAGTAGCGTAGACTGGCTTTTTTCTCACGAGCGGCGATGGGTAGTTGTCAAAATGAGTTGTTTATGCAATTAATCAAAGAAAAGTGAAAAAATAAGCGACGACTTAAACATAGCTAGTCAATCGCAGCAAACTAAAAACATTCCAATAAACTTCGCGAACAAAATTTAATGAATCAAAGAAAAGTTAAAAATAAGCACACAGCTAGTCAACAGCAGCAAACTACAATTCTTTTAGCTGTTTTTGACAACTACCAATCGCCAAAAAACTGTCACGGCTACCTTGTCTAATAATTATACCATGACACAGCTCACAACAGAAGAGAATAGAATTCAGTCGTTCGCTCTCTTAAAAAAAACTAACTTTTTGATTTGCACATTCATATTACTTGTTCATATATTGGGGGTTGGAATTAGTTTTAAAGGTTTTCTAAGAGATGGCGTAACTATCAATAGATCGCATCGGGCACACCTGTGACTATATTCATTTCAAAGCACATTGTCTAAGCTTCATTTTTCAGTATGTGTCATTCCACTGAAGTGTAAACAACATATATTTTTTTCTCTGTGAACATGTCGACTTTCGTTCCAACAAAACGCAATTTGCGGGAAGGTTTACTTTTGTGCTTTTATTTGAAGAAAAAAGCGGTTGAAGCACAACGCACGCTTACTGAGGCTTACGGGGACTATGCTCCATCAATATCTACTTGTGAGTACTGGTTCCGTCGGTTTAAAAGTGGTGATTTTGATACGGAAGACAAAGAGCGTCCGGGCCAGCCGAAAAAGTTTGAAGATGAGGAATTGGACGCTTTGCTCGATGAAGGCCCGTGTCAAACACTTCAAGAATTATCAGAATCATTGGGAGTCGACTTATCAACGGTCGGCAAACGCTTGAAGGCCATGGGAATGATTCAAAAGCAAGGAAATTGGGTGCCGTACCAGTTGAAGCCGAGAGACGTTGAACGGCGATTTTGCATGTGCGAACAACTGCTTCAACGGCATAAAAGGAAGAGTTTTTTGCAGCGTATTGTCACTGGCGATGAAAAGTGGATCCATTACGATAATCCTAAGCGAAAAAAATCGTGGGGACCACCCGGCCATGCATCAACATCCAGGGCCAAGCCGAATATTCATGGCGCCAAGCTTATGCTGTGTATTTGGTGGGATCAGAAGGGTGTCGTGTACTATGAGCTGCTAAAACCTAACGAAACCATCACTGGGGAACGCTACCAACAACAATTGATGCAATTGAGCCGATCATTAAAGGTTAAACGGCCGGAATATGCCAAAAGACACGACAAAGTGGTTTTTCAACATGACAACGCACGGCCACAAGAACCGTCAAGGAAACGTTGGAGGCGCTGAATTGGGATGTGCTACCCCACCCGCCTTATAGCCCAGACATAGCCCCTTCCGACTACCACCTATTCAGATCGATGACGCATGGCTTGGCTGAGCAGCGCTTCACTTCTTACGAGAATACCAAAAAATGGGTCGATTCGTGGATTGCCTCAAAAGACGAATCGTTCTTCCGGCGCGGAATCCATATGCTGCCAGAAAGATGGGAAAATGTTGTAGCTAACGATGGACAATACTTTGAATAATATACATTTTACCGTTGTTTCTAAATAAATGCTCAAAATCCGAAAAAAAACCTTTAAAATTAATTCCAACCCCCAATATTTTTTATTTCATAGAATTTTATATTATCCGTAAAGTTATTTGAATTATTAATTTATATTTATATTATTTTTGTGATGCTTAATTTTTTGAGTTTTTGATTATAATTTTAATTATTCGTATATATCAAAATTTTATAATATTAAAATAAAAACGAAATAACAACAAAAAAACATACCAAAATGTTGAACTCTGAATTGGAAAGTGATTTCTTTTCCGCAAATAATTTTTCCGGCGAAGCAGAATGTTTAATTTTCCACTGCAAGCAAATTAATATACTTTATTTACTTAGAATAAAATGCTGGAGCTTTGATGTTGATATAGAAGAAATATTGAACACTACCGATGACTAAAAATAAAAACATAAAATAAAAAATGAACACATACAACAGTATGTGTGGGGGGTTGAAACGTACAAACTTGCAAATCTAGATAATTTTGACAACTATTTCGCTCAGTGTGCGTTATTCGAGAGCGCACCAATACCAACAAGACAAAATAAAATGTGACTATGTTAGAATGCCCAGGCCTGCCTTAGTGTCATTTGTGATGTCGGCGCGATTGGTCGAGACAACTGCGCCTGATTTAGCAGAGGAAATTTATAAGTAAGTGTTCTAAGTGCATAACAAAATAAATTAACTTACAATATACACATATACAGCAATTCTATTTTGAACGCACTGGCCTTACGGAATGTCCATTTCCGATTCCTGTGAAATGTTGCATGGAGCATCAATGATTTTGTAAAATGAACCTATTTTTGTATTGTTGAAAATTGTTGAAAAAGTCATTCTACCACCTTTAAGATAAAAATTATTTTTAATTTTTAAATGGTTGTCTTCAAACCCTTTCTTCGAAATCAATTACCTTACCGTAAGGGATGGAAGTCCCCAACAACCAAAATTTCCCAAAACTATTTTTGAATTAAAGTTCATTCAGTGTCCATTCCAACGGTAGTTCAAACTTAAATTTCGGTTAAGAAATGCGTTTGTTCATTAAAAAAATATTTGTGTTTAGATGTTAACATGACAAAATCTGTTTAACCCATTGAGTCCCCACTCTAATTTTAATATTTTTCAAAACGAAATTTTGTCAGCTTAAAGACAACTATTATTTAAATTTTTGAAATGGAGCTCCTCGAACCCCTAAACCGAAATCAGCTCCCTTACCGCATGGGATGAAACTCCTAACCACAAAAATTTCTCAAAACTACTTTTGGATTAAAGTCAAAATAATTACCTTTCCAACGGTAGTTCAAACTTAACATTCGGTTAAAAAATGTTTGTGATACGAATTTTAGTAAAATTCGATTTTCGACAATTTTGCGTTTTTTGTTCATTATGGGCACCCTGTAACTCCGTCGAAAATCACGAATCACAATTGTACCTAATTTTTAATGGAAAACAGTCAAGTCAGTAACCTCCTTAAAAGGTAATTATAATCAGCAGTTAATAAAACAGTCAAATCATGTAAGCATCTAATAAACAATATTAAATGTACTGTAACTCACGCGGTTAAATCCAAAAAACCCTTGTCATAAACAAGAAGAATTCTTTTAGCGATCCTCTTCCCTTTTTCGTACTTGCCTCAAGCAAGCCTCAAAATATGCTAAGCTAAAAAAAATTACATGTACTAAAATTTGCAACAAATGTCGTTTTATGTCTGCTACTGGCACATGACCCAAATGAGAAACACTACTCTTGCTCCTTAGACAGCGGTTCTATTTGCTATTCTTTTCTTTTTTGTTTTGTTGTTTTTTGGCCCCAAATGTGGCAACTGCTTGCTCTAATGCACTTGATTAAAAACTCGGTTAATGCTGCAACTAAAAATAACGAGGGAAAAACAAGAGATCGTCAGTTACCATACTATGAACATTAGCTACATACTTATTTATCAGGCAAAAATTTGTTGAACTAACTTTTGTGGCAAGCTACGCTAAAGCTCTAACTCACAAGCTGTCATTTGGCCATGTGAGTCAAATGACTCAGGATTTTTTTCGGTGTATTTATGTATATATGTGTGTGTGTGTTGTGCTGCGTGTTGCGTTTATGTAAGGCAAACACAACGAGTCAGTGCAGCGCCCTCTATCGACTTGACTGTTGAGCGTAACAACTGTCGAAACTTTTCCAATCTACGTTAAATAAAAATCAGGCTTGGTTTTTGTTCTTCTGCTCTGCCTACAACTGCTTCTTTTGCACAGGGTGTGCTAAGCACATTCTCCTCTACGCAACCTTTGAAGTTGCACGCGCCTGACTTGTTTTTGCTACAAGCTGGTAGTATTTTTAAGTATTTGCTTACTTTTATGTATTAAAAGAGTGAAGTAGAGCAGAGCCCCGCTCGCATGTCTATCTGTCTATATGTCCGTCTGTCTTGGCTGACTGGCTGTTTCTATGAGCTATCCTACATTATATTCTTTGAGTAATTTACAACATGTTGTACAGCAGCCTGAAGATATTATGTTACGTTAAGCCTAAGTTGCTTGAAAGTTTCTTAAGAAAAAAGAGAGCAAAAACCACTGACACACACAAACACACACACACGAAGATTCAAAAAAATCCAGGCTATAACCTGATGCGAGTCCTTCTCAAACTAATTTGTCAATGTCAAGTTCCATTTAATTTCTCTTCCGCTGCTTTGAACGTTGTTTTAATGATTCTTTGTGCTTTTTCGGTATTCGCTGTTTTTGCTTTTTTATTAACGTGCTGCTGCTAAAACTGTTGCAGCTTTTCGGGTGCTCTAATTAATTCTGAATGTATGGTTATAAGTTGTTTAATTTTTGCAGCAAGCGCTGTGAGCAAAAAAAGGGGGGCTATCTAATGAGTTTGCAATAGCTTATTAGTATTTAATTATTTTTCTTTATATAAGCGAATAATTGATTACTACTGGTCATTATGGATTAGAATACTCCCTAATTACTTGTGCAAGAAAATGACGAGAATAAAGGGTAAGCATGCGGTGTCGACATTTTATAGAACTTCGAATTCCTAAGTGTCTAAAAACTTTGCAGTACAGGTACCTACTTGTTTCATGAAATTTATTTAAGAACTTGAAACTTTTCCAACATTTAAATATGGGTATTATGGAAAATTGATGAAGAGGACAAAATCTTTTATTAATATAAGAAATTTTTGATAAATAAATTCTTTTAATTTCCCAACGAACTTTGAGACCAAAACAATAAAATTTTGATGAGAATTTTCAGGAATATTAAAGGATTAAATTAAAAAGGCATTTTTTACACACATTCTACATAATAAAAATTTTTTTGAAGCGAAACTTCTTAGGTTACGGATAGAGTGAACGTAGATTCAGACAAGCAGGCAGCCAGGCGCGCAGGCAGAAACATGCAAAGAAACGAGATAGAAATAACTTTTGTCTCGCTTGTTCACATAGTTTGCCTGCGCCTGTCTGACTGCCTGTCCGCTTCGACGTTCACTCTGTTTGCAATCTTACGCAGCCCTCAGAGTAAACGCCGAAGCAGGCAGGCATGCAGACAGGCGCAGGAAAGCTATGTAAGCAATTAAGCAAGCGCGATAAAAGTTAGCTTGGCTTTATTTCTATCTCTTTTCTTCGTAGGGCATTGCCAGCGCCTGCCTGCCTGCTTCAGCGTTTACTCTGTCCGCAGACTAAGGCTGCCTGCCTGCTTCAGCGTTACTCTATCCGCAGACTAAGGCTGCCCGCAGAGTAAACGCCGAAGCAGGCAGGCAGGTGCAGGCAATGCCCTGCGAAGGAAAGAGATAGAAATATAGCCAAGCTAACTTTTATCGCGCTTTCTTACTTGCTTACATAGTTTTCCTGCTCCTGTCTGCATGCCTGCCTGCTTCGGCGTTAACTCTAAGGGCTGCGTAAGTTTAAACGCAGAGTAAACGCTGGAGCAGGCAGGCAGCCTTAGCCTGCGTTGGCCTGCGGGCAGCCTTAGTCTGCGGACAGTGTAAACGCTGAAGCAGGCAAGCAGGCAGGCAGGCAGGCAGGCAGGCAGGTTTGCTTACTTGTCTCAGTGCGAGAAGGCTTACTTCATACGATTTCATATAGACCTGTTCGAAGTGTGCAGAGTGAAAGCAGGCAGGTTAGATCGGATCAGATCAGGTTGTTTGAACTGAATTTGTTCTTTTTGTGTGTTTTTTTGTAATTTTTCAAGGAAACTGCGGTTTTTTATTATCTTTAGAATACAAGATCAACTACAACAAAAACATTCAACAACAACAACGCGTTGTACGAAACAAACATCAACAGCAGCGACCGCGCCCATGTTTATATGAGGGTTATTTTTGGTGGATATTGACAAATTTGGTTAACGTCGATTAAGACTGTGTTGTTGTTGGTGATAAGTTGTGCACGCAAAAATAATAGATTGATATAATGGGCAATTGTTGGGCATGTAAGAAACAAAAGAAATACACATAAAACAAATAAAACAATAAAATATTAAATTGCTTGGTTTTGCATTTTTTTAATATTTTGAACAGTAAAACCAGGGTCTAATATGTTGGCAGCCTTCAAATTACAAAATTTTTGTAATACAAAAATCAAAAATATTTAAGAAGCATAAATTTTAAAATCATTTCATATGAGATATAGCTAACGTTTTTATGATTTTTATATGATTTTTGTTTGTGTTCGAAATGTCAGAAACAGGCACTTTGCGGATGTTTGAAAAAAAAAATCAAGTTTTTCTGAGGATTTTAGTTGTTTTAATATTGTGCAAAAAATAGCTCAAGATTATGCTTTAAGCATTATTGCTGTTATTGATTAACATTTTGCATTTTTAGATTTTTGAGAATTTTTTTCGTAAAAGTACTCAAAATCGACATTTTCAAAAGGGTACACTTCTAAGGAAACTTTCCATAACGACCAAGTTATTCAAATCAATAACCAAATTTTTTGTATATGTATTAAGTGTTGTTTCAGAAAATTGGTTAATGACATTTCATTGCAATTTTAAAAAAATTTTATTGTTACGATTTTTTTTTTGCAATAAGAAATAAAATAGAATTTTTTCGAAAAGTAATAAATCACAACTCTGATAATTTTTATCCGATTTTTCTCAACGGTGACGCATTGTAAAGGTATTCAAATCTACTATTGATTAAAAGTATACAAATATTTAATTAGCTTACAGAATTTTAATACATATTTTAATGACGAAACACCTCTTTTTCGCCCTTTATACCAATGTAATAAGATTAAATCGCAATGACCCTTACTTTATCGGTGTCCTTACTTTATCGGTGATTTGGATGAGATTTCTGTAGAGTTATCTTATCGGCCAATGGAACATTTCTGGCCACCGAAGGAAGCGCTAATTTTAGTTTGAAATTCTCTGCGCAATTCTGGGCTGGCCTAGTGGCACAACATATCGCACACCCTCTTCAAAAGAGTCACAATTCAAAATGTTTACACATATACTTTTTCGTGTAAGACTATTTGTAGTGATCATTTCTGCTTTCTTAATTTTGTACACATATTCTTAGTCTTAAGTTAAAAAAAATGGTTTGTCTCTTTTTTTTGTATGGAGTCCCTTGAAGAAAAAATTGTTTTTTTCTCTTCCTGAAAATGTAAATTTTTTGAGTTGTTGCTCTTTTGAAGAGAGTGTGCTATTTATGTATAGAAAATACAAATTTTTCATAAGCACCATTAGCGGAGGATGCAAAATAGAAAGAATAGGGGCAAAAATAAATAACAAACTTTTTCTCGCACTGATTTGATCTGACCTGCTCACATTCACTCTGCACGGCTTATTTACTGAGCAGGTACCTGTCTGCGCCTGCCTGCCTGCCTGCTCGCATCGGCGTTTACTCTGTCTGCAGACAGGCAGGCTCTGCAGGCAGGCAGGCAGATTTGCTTACTTGTCCCAGTGCGACAAAACTCACTTCATACAAATTCATATAAATCTGCTCGAAGTGTGCAGAGTGGCAGCAGGCAGATCAGATCAGATCAGATCAGGTTGTTGCGAGAAACCAGGCTGGCATGAGCATAAGCTTCGAGTGCTTTATGTTGTTGTTGGTTTTTATTATCTTTTAAAAAATAGCAAAACAAAAAAAGCACAGCAACAACAAAGCGTTGTACGTAACAACAGCAGCTTCCGCACACACGTTTGTGTGAGTTTGAGGGTTGTTTTTGGTCGACGTCGATAAAGATTAATGTTGTTATTGGTATGTTGTTGTTTTTGCATTTATGTCTGTTTGTTTTGCCATAAACTGGGCATGAAAAATAGAAAAAAATGTGCAAAAAAATAATAACAAACTTATTCTCGCACGAATCGCATTCACTCTGCACGGCCTATTTACTAAGATACGACCAAAACCGCAAAGCAATTTTATTGATTGAAAAATCTTTTGTGACGAGGCTCGAATCATGATGAAATTCGAAAAATTTTCGTTGAGAGACTCGAAAATTTTTACTCTCAACCAATCGTCACCTAAGTCTGCGGACAGAGAAAACGGTGAAGCGGGCAGGCACGCGGGCAGGTACGCAGGCAGGTACCTGCGTGCGTACTAAGCAGGTACCTTCTGTCCGCAGACTTAGGTGACGATTGGTTGAGAGTAAAAATTTTCGAGTCTCACAACGAAAATTTTTCTAATTTCGTCATGATTCGAGCCTCGTCACAAAAGATTTTTCAATCTACGAGTTCTGTACGAGTCCTAATTTCAGAACCGAATCTCTGATGGTTTTTAGCTGATTGAGTACCTATAGTATTTTTTTAAAAAGACTATTTCTTTGAAAACTTTTTCCGACTTCTACATTAAAATACAGGCATTTAATGAGATCAACCTAACTTCAGCTGTAAAAATAATTATTGATTGGAGGAGACACAAGTTCGCAGTATTAATAATTTTGTTTATTATTAGTTGGTAAGGATCTTTTAGGCTTCATAGCTAAAAAAAAGCACCTGATTACAAAAGTTTTCTTTACTCTACATTTGTATCTGCAATTTGTTTTGACTATTCATTTAAAATAATATCTTACATTAGTTCTGCCTCATTGATTGTAAGGTAAGGCTATTATTTTTAACAAGTTTCTTATGAACAAACTTGAATTACTTTTAACATACTTGAAGAAAAAAAAAAGTTGTTAAACAAAGTTTTCTTATTAAACTAGATCAAATACTAACTTGATATTAGATATTGAGCTAGTGATGAGTTCACATAAACGTAATTTAAAAGTTAAAACAAAATACAAGAACAAAAACATGAAAAAAAATTAGATATAAGGTATCAACTTCCTGTGTCAGTGTCACATAAAATGTCAACATCCGCTGATTTATATGTTACTGAAAGCCATAAACAGAAGAAAAAACAACACTAACAATAACGAAATAATGGCAATAAGAAAATGGCAATGGCGTCCAAATAATCAACAACGGTGTGTCACACTCAGTGCCAACAGCGACATCGACCCCACCCATTAAAACCACATGGGAGTTGACTTTGCCAGGGAGCTGCTGGCTGTTGAAAACCTTCTTGCACTCCATGTTTTGTGCTTATTTTGTTTTAGACCTTGGAAGAATGTCAAGCGTCGCTTGGCCTCGCCTTTATTTTAATTTGTTCTTTATCAATTGTATTGGGTTTTGTTTTTTGACTGGCTGGTGCTGGTTGTTTTTGTTTTTGTTTTTATTGCCTTTATTATATACTTTAAGTTGAGCCACACGTTGCGTTGCCATGTAGCGACTCTTAGAAGCTTGTCGCTGTGATTGCGTCCGTCAAAAGCAGCAAAAACTTGTAAAAGTTGACTTCTCTACTGATTTTATGCATGACAGGATAACAATTTTGGCAAATTAATTATGCATAAGTTGATGATTATCTATGTTATTGCACAACTCAGCGGTTGTTTTAGAAATGCAGCTGCAAGAGTTGATCAGAGTAGCAAATGCATAAAAGCACTCGAAGCGAAACATAAAATCTTTCGCAGAAGAAATCTGTATTAAGCTATTCTTCAAACAAAAAATTTTGGAAAATATTTCCACTTTTCTGTACTATGCGATTTGCAAAAACTATTTACAGTTTCCACAAAGCAACGAAATCTGGTGTGGACGATTTTTACATAGATTAAGAAATTTTCTTAATACTGACCAAAACGTAAAAAGACCACGCCTACCTCCCATATAAGAAAAGTTAAAATTCGATGTATCTTGAAACTACTTAAATAATTTTTTAAAATTTCATATCGTCGACCGGGGATTCATATGCTACATACAGCATTTTGACAATTTTGAGTTAATGATTGTTAATTCCAAATTTTTTAAATGTGCAATGCAAATGTTGTTTGCTATCTCTTACAGAAGCCGAGATATTTCGTGTCCATTTTACTCAGTACCAATTTACTTAACATAACAAAACATAACATTGCATAACATAACATAACATAACATAACATAACATAACATAACATAACATAACATAACATAACATAACATAACATAACATAACATAACATAACATAACATAACATAACATAACATAACATAACATAACATAACATAACATAACATAACATAACATAACATAACATAACATAACATAACATAACATAACATAACATAACATAACATAACATAACATAACATAACATAACATAACATAACATAACATAACATAACATAACATAACATAACATAACATAACATAACATAACATAACATAACATAACATAACATAACATAACATAACATAACATAACATAACATAACATAACATAACATAACATAACATAACATAACATAACATAACATAACATAACATAACATAACATAACATAACATAACATAACATAACATAACATAACATAACATAACATAACATAACATAACATAACATAACATAACATAACATAACATAACATAACATAACATAACATAACATAACATAACATAACATAACATAACATAACATAACATAACATAACATAACATAACATAACATAACATAACATAACATAACATAACATAACATAACATAACATAACATAACATAACATAACATAACATAACATAACATAACATAACATAACATAACATAACATAACATAACATAACATAACATAACATAACATAACATAACATAACATAACATAACATAACATAACATAACATAACATAACATAACATAACATAACATAACATAACATAACATAACATAACATAACATAACATAACATAACATAACATAACATAACATAACATAACATAACATAACATAACATAACATAACATAACATAACATAACATAACATAACATAACATAACATAACATAACATAACATAACATAACATAACATAACATAACATAACATAACATAACATAACATAACATAACATAACATAACATAACATAACATAACATAACATAACATAACATAACATAACATAACATAACATAACATAACATAACATAACATAACATAACATAACATAACATAACATAACATAACATAACATAACATAACATAACATAACATAACATAACATAACATAACATAACATAACATAACATAACATAACATAACATAACATAACATAACATAACATAACATAACATAACATAACATAACATAACATAACATAACATAACATAACATAACATAACATAACATAACATAACATAACATAACATAACATAACATAACATAACATAACATAACTAACATAAATTTTCGGTGACCTTTTGGTCAGCCGAAAATAGGCTGGACTCAAAATTGCACCATTAACTCAAATGGTGTATGGAGCACATGAATCTTTGGACACCGATATGTGTTCACTTCAAGAAATGTTCGTACAAAAAATGGTTGAAGTCACACAATTTTTCGGGGTACACTCCACATTACCCGAATTTGAAAAATCCCATATCTTTGTTAAAAGTAAATACTTTATTTCATTATAATAACAATTGAACGTTTTTGATATTATGGCAATGGTCCCTACTGAAAATAGGCTGGGTCGGACCATTTTTTGCGGTACCTCCTATAAAAATTTAATTCTTAAAACCCGAGTACTTTTAGTATAAACACTTGATTTTAACAAAATAGCATACAGAACTCTATTTTATCCCAACCAGTCTTTGCAAAAAATGGACTGAATTGATCCATTGCTTAGTATACCCCACATAACCCACTTTTTTAAATACCCTCACTTTAACATATTATTTAACATGTTATAAAAAGCGTTTGTTCAAATAAAGATTCCGTAAAAAAAAGCCTAGCTATTTTGTGCTACCCTAATTTAAAACAAATTTTCAAAACACAATTAAAGTATTAGCTAACCTAAATTGAAGATACCACCTTTGATCATTTATTAAGAAAATTAAACAATACATAATAAATCAATATTTGTTTCTATAGAAAATAAAACAAGTTTAAAGATTTTGATTTGATTAGTTAAAAGTACCTTATTTTGTTTAATTGAAAGAAAACCACATAAACCATATGGTTTTGACAATCAAAAAGACTAATATTAAAAATAATGCTAGTCCTTAAACTATGCAATATAATTCTTTTAACCCATTTTTAGCTATTGGTGCATTTTTGCATCAGTAACTTTAGAATTTTCTCCAGGTGAGCGTGAAAGTGATATAACCTGGCACTGTAGGGATTATGTAAGTATGGACCTTTGAAAATATACATTTTTTTAGGTTTGAGTCGATTCGGTCGTTTAGTTGGATTTCTTTTAGTTGGTCGTTTAGTTGCGTGTCGCAATTTTTGGGTTTTTTCTTTTTAAATTTTTGAAAATTCCGGAAAAATATTTCAAATCCCAATATCGAAAATTGCTTTTGAATAGTAACTATTATAAGTTTAGAATTTTATGTTAAAATAAATTTAGAGCCCGTTTGCTGTTTTAAAATGGGCAGGTACGGCTGTGAAGATATGTGATGCAGCTAGTGGTCCAAAGAAATTAAATTTTCCCAGATAAAGATTAGGGCCATATATAGACTCTGCACGAAGTTTCATCGGTTTTGGCCTGGTAGTTAAGGAGCCTCCAGAAATGGGTTAAATAGTGTACGTTCGTAAAGTCGGTACTATAAATATTTAATATGAACTATTTTAGATAAATAAGTATAAAAATAAAAATCGGGTTAACTTTTCTAATAGTGTTTAAACGTGGAGGGTTGTATTGGAAGTGGGTGTTATTATGAGCAGTAAAAAATACTTTTTTCTTTAAAAATATTTCTCCTTTTGTCTTAAATAATGTTTGACCAAAATAAAATAACATGTAAATTTTTTCAAAAAAATCCCTTTATAAAAATTTACTTAACAAAAAACCAACTCAAAATCTTAAATAACATGTAAAAAATTTTAAAAATAAAACTAATATCTTTTCTGGCTATTCACTCTCAAAGTTGAAAAATAATTTGCGGTTTTTCCATTTTAGTAAAATTTTACATCACTAAAAAACTATCTTACTGCATTATTCTGTATCACGAAGATGCACACCAACGATGAGAAAGACACGAGAAGCAATACTTTCTTCCATACAAAATTGTATTGCTTCTCGTGTCTTTCTCATTGTTGGTGAGCTTCTTCGTGAAACAGAATAATGCAGTAAATGTATAAAAGCAAGCACGCTGCTCCGTGCCCAATATTTCTCAAACTGTTCAGCCTGAAAATATGTAAATCTTAATACATAAAAGGCAAGCTAATGCTCGCACAGAATATTTCTCAAATTGTAATTATTTTTTGACAGTAAAGTACTTTTACAAGACTTCACTGTTTTCAAAACTGTTCAGCCTGAAAGTATGCAAGGAAAATATATTTGATGCTTATCAGTGACAATAATGGGTTTTTACAATAGTACGTTTTTGATCTACCTCTTTTTTTCATACTTTTACAAAAAAGTTATGACGACTTTAATAAAATTCTTTTGAGTCGATTTGAGTCGATTGTACCAATAAATATAATTATATCAGCCGCAAAACGACACCTGAGTTGCTACGTATATGATGGTTGCAAGGCCAGTTTGTAAATTTGTGTATGAATATTATTGTTACCGAGCTCTACTTTTTGCACTTTTACACTTGAAGTAATTTTTAAACTCTGCTTCAATACGTCAAGTGTTATTTTAAGTGGTACATTTGCATTTTTCAAAAATCACTTAAATAAAAAACTAAGCTTCAAAAATAGAAAAAAGTGCTTTTGGCAAATGACTTCAAAAAGGAAGTGTGTGGAGGACCTGTCGTAGGACAGGCTTTTATACTAGTGTTTAATAAAATACTCAATTTGCAAGTGTTTATTTTAGACAAAAACTACCACAAATAACGCAAAAGGTCACCTTTTCTTTTTTTCAACTTTTTAGTAAATAAAATATTTAGTTTTTGAAAATCTAAGCAAAATCGAAGGAGTACCTTTTTTATCTTTAATGCTGACATTTTTTAAAAATTAAAGTTTTTTCTAAGTGACCTTGTAATTTATTATGTTGATTTTATATGATTTAAATACAAATTCTAAATGTTTAATAGTTTGAATCATACTTGATTTTAAATACAAATTCTAGTATTTGACTTCATCTAGGCTTCATCAGGCTTTAGCAGGGCCGAAATTGCAATAAAATCAGCTGGTGATTTTTTCCTTTTCATATTGAAAAAACGTTGTTGTTGTTTTTTTGAAAAGATTTGTTAGAACATTTAATTATTTTAACTTTGACCTAAAGCTCAATAAACGATTTTAAAACTATCAAACAACTAGAATTTGTATTTAAAATCAAGTATTAATAATTTTTACAAAAATTTTATTTTTCAAATTTATTTTAGAGCTGACCTAATAAAAAGGATTTTTTGAAAAGACATATCATAAAAAGCATTGGATACTTCACAAATATATACATTTTTATATACTTTCAATAGCTTGTATTAGAGTAATGATATTTTATGCTAGGACGAAAATAGGTAAATTCACAAAAAAAAATAATAAAATTTGAGCTCATGCTGTGGGTCCATGTGTTAGTAAACGTCATAATATTAAAAAAAAAAAAATAAAAGTTGTTTCTGGCCGCAATTGCCACACTGTGCGTAAAGCTTAAATGAACATAAATGTCAAATGCACGTTCCAAGTTTGGCGGCTGGTTTAACAAATATCTCTGCCAAAAGTTCCATATCTCAAAAAGAAGCACCCTTTAGATGGGCGTTTAAGTGAAAATAAATGAAAATGTGTATTCAAGCATGTAAAAAAGTTTAAATATTTAGCCGTTATAATACATGAATTTTTTTTTTCTTGTCGCTTTTTTCGACAAAATTAATCCCTACCTTCCGTATCTTTTTACTCTCTCCATCGCAACATCAATGAACAATTTTTGTAACAAGCTTAAATAAGTGCTGATAAGCTTAGCTTATGTTCAAAATTAGTACATGAAAGAAAATCGATACGTATTAGAGTAGAAAAAACTTTTTGTTTTTGCTTAAAATAGACGCCTTTGGCACTTAGATGAACAATAGAGAAAGCTAGCAAGCAAGCAAGTGCATGAAACATTAAATTTTAGCTAGCAGCTTAAACTGTCAAAAACTCTTAAACGTTGAAATGAGGTCCGAATGGATGAGGTTTAGCCATCGAAGGTTGCTAGTTTAGCGACGTTGGAAATTATTTTGAGATTATGAAATTATTTTCAGAACATATTGTAACTGAAACAAGTTGTTAGCCAGACCGAAAAATTAAAATCTTTGACACAAAAATCGATTTAAATTAATTCCTTGGAAAATCTAAAATATTCATAGACACAAAAGTAACTAGAGCTTAAAATCGGGAAGGCAAGCCGAATTGAAAATATTTGTAGTCGCTGGAAGTTGAAAGGCAAATCGGTGAGTCGTACTAAAATGCGAAGAAGCGAGTTTGGGTTTTTGGATCGGATTGCACTACTTCGACGAGTCTATAATCCACACAACCAACTTTCAGATTCAATTTCTAAGGTGGCATTTCAAATTATTTTTATAAACAAAAGATATGGCAAAATAGAAAGCTTAATTCGGCGCCAAAACACTTGCCATAGTCGAACCCAAATTAAATTTTTTTCTGTCAATCGCTTTAAGAAGATTTCGAATGAAGAATTGCGAACGGGTAAGGAATATTTTCGCAGATTTTTAAAGTATGCACATCTTAATACATAAAAGGCAAGAACGCTGCTCCGCACACAGTATTTCTCAAATTGTAATTATTTTTGACAGTAAAGTAATTTTACAAGACACACTGTTTTCAAAAATGTTCAGCCTAAAAGTATGCACAGAAAATATATTTGATACTTATCAGTGACAATATTGGGTTTTTACAATAGTACGTTTTTGTAAAAATAATTACAATTTGAGAAACACTGTGTGCGGAGCATACTTTCAGACTAACAGTTTGAGAGATATTGGACACGGAGCAGCGTGCTTGCTTTTTATATATTAAGATACTTAACTGTCAAAATATAATTACAATTTGAGAAATATTGTGTGCGGAGCAGCATGCTTTCCTTTTATGTATTATGTATTAAGATGTGCATACTTTCAGGCTAACAGTTTGAGAGATATTGGACACGGAGCAGCGTGCTTGCCTTTTATATATTAAGATTATTAACACAATATTATATGTACTGCAATGTATAAATTATTGAATGCACAAACTGAAATATTTCATTAATTATATTTATTCCATGATAATATTTGTATCATTGCATTAAGCAATTGCATTAATATAATACTTGGATTGCAATTTGTGGATAAGGTATTTATAACATCAAAACAAATAATTATCAGCATATATAATGTAAAAGTGTATATACGCTATTTTCATACATAAAGCGCTAATAATATTTATATTTGTTTTTCATTTATTTTTTATAGAAGAAACTCATCAAATTTCGCACAAACTTGTCTGCCACTTATTGTAATTTTATATATTCCCTTTCGCTTGTATATCTTTTTCATCACGGACCACTATTTACTCTCTTATAGTTACTGAAACAATAGTTTTCACAAAAGTGAGTATTTTGGAATGAAACACTGTGACGTCAGAAAAAGAGACTATTAACCAGCAAAAAAAGTGCTTCCAAAGGTAGCTTAAGTGGAAGTGAAAGTCTTGAATTCCATCCCTTCCATATGCATGTCATTGGGAGGAATGCTTTCCTTAATCCTCTTTAGAAGTTCTTACAGAACTTTTTCAATGGAAGCTATCTTTAAGCCCTTCAACAAAATGATTTTGGTAGGTGTTTTTCAGAAGAACTTTAAGAAGGCATTCTAAGGAATGGTTTTTGTGGTGTGGAGTTAAAAAAATCCCTGGGAAAGTATCCCTGGGAAAATGTGCCTTTTCCAGACATTCTAGCGAGAAGTGTTTGGGTATTGTTGGGGGCTTAACTAATTCCACGTAAAATATCCTTTTTCCCGATTTTCAGAGAATTTTGGCATTGGATGTAGTAAGTAGTTGGGTTTAGTTGGGAGTTTAAAAATCCCACGGAAATTATCTTAAACATGTATTATATTTATATATAATTCTTTTACTTTAATTGAATTTAAATGCCATTTGAATGTCTTCCAGAAGTAGGTTATACGAATGCCTCTTGAAAGAACTTCTTTATAAGGGTAAGAAGAAGCACAGTTTGATCAATAGAATTTCTTCTGGGAACAGTGTCCCTAAAAATACATGTCACATTTGCATCAAAAATATTGCTGGGTTGCCGCAATAGTTACAGAACCGAGCTACAGGTTCTTATCTGCCTCAAACGGAGAAAACATTTTTAGTCATTTGATTAAAAAGTAAAAAATAAAGAATAAGACATTGTCTTCGATTCCAACTCTTTTAATAGATGAACAAATTTTCACTAACTCGGCTGATCAAGCAAACGTTTTGCCTGGATTGTTTGCATAAAACTCTACTCTTCCGGATAGCAATCTGCCGCTGCCTTTTGTTGAGGGTAGATTTTCTGCAATGCAAGAGATTTACTTTCGAACGAGAGCAGTTAAAAGGGTCCTTTCAAATCTCAACATAAACAAAGCCTCTGGTCCTGATGGCATACCATTAGTTGTGCTTAAAATGTGTGTTTCTTCGCTGGCTCGGCCTTTACACAACCTATACAATATCTTCTACAGAATAGGAGTATTTCCATCTTGTTGGAAGAGCGAAACCACTAACCATGCAAACTACCGACAGTGTGACCAGAAGATTTTTGAAAAAATATGCTTTTTGTTAAAAAAAAATATGCTAAATATTCCACTTTCAATTTTTATATTCCACAAAAATATTCCACTTTCAATTTCAAAGATATAAATCTAAATAAGTCTAACTAGGCATATAAAAAACACAGAAGCAAGTTTAAAAACATTTATTTATTTGATTACTATCGCACTTAAATTTATTTTCTTCTACTATAAAAAATTATAAACATTGTTATGGTTTTTTGAATTTTAAGTAACGATATACAATACACAAAACTAAAATTCAGGCACATCTACGAGGTCAATTCTTAAATTGTTGCTTTTATCATTAGCATTTCTAAATTTTTTTATTAAGCTATCTGGTATTTGATAGGCATTTCAACACTTTTTTTGAACATGCAGCCATGTATTCACATTCAACAAATTATTTAAGAGTTTTTCTTGCATTCTATTTCGAATTTTCGTTTAAATAAGAAAGATTCATATAACTAAAAATTTTCTCAACCTCAGCATTGCTAAATGGTAAGCTAAGCGAGAAAAGCACAAATTTTATAAATCTTCAGATTAAGAACTTTGATCAATAACTTTTGTTTCTGCTTTATTGTTTTGAATCCACATTTTAAAATAGTTAAAAGAAAAAGCTATTGTTAGCAATAATAGTGGTATTCACGATGTGGTGCATTTGTGATAAATTTTTGCAAAATTTACAATACTTACAATTATTGTGATCGAACCTTCAGTAAAGTACATATTGTATTTTTAAAATCAATTATATTAATTTTTATTAAATAAACTCACAGCGTAGCCTTTAGCTTGCTCCATGCTGAGTAGAAATGCTTGTACAATCAGCTGATCTAATACACAACTTGTATATTTTCCACAGGGTTGTATTTTGAAAACTGCATTTTGTTTTCAAATTTAAATATCAAATTTATCAAAAATACACAATACAAGG
Organism: Dichetophora obliterata; assembly: GCA_963920525.1. NCBI lineage: Eukaryota > Metazoa > Arthropoda > Insecta > Diptera > Sciomyzidae > Dichetophora > Dichetophora obliterata. The sequence goes on along the minus strand of OY986435.1, from coordinate 15,909,499 downwards.
GAAAATACAACACATCGTGAATACCCCTAATGTTTTCTTAAGTAAATTACTTACTGCTGTAACATAATCCATAAAAAAATCTAACCAAACAAACATATAAGCAAGTTTACTTTCACTTTTTAAGCTGCGTGAAGTTATTAAATGAATTGCAATAAAATTGACAACGAAGAAGTTAACCACAAAATGAATTCCTTATATTGCGTTTTACAAGGTGGTTCAGAGATAAAAAAAGGTCGATAGCCAAAAAACAACCATTTAGTAACCAAATAGACATTTTTTTATTGCAATTTTTGTGAATTTTGAAAAATATAATCATACGAAAAATATTCCACTTTTTATGCTGCATATTTTTATAAAAAAAATATGCTTCCCGAAGCTAAAATATGCCGAAGTGGAATATAATATTCCACTCTGGTCACACTGACTACCGACCCATTGCGATATTCTCTACGCTTTCCCAAGTTATGGAGAGCGTAATAAACTTAAACGTTATGAACTTTCGTTAGCACAAAAATTGCTCAGTGATCGTAGGTATGGTTTCCGTAGTACCCGCTCTATTAGTGACATTATGGCGTTCCTAACCGAGAAATGGAACCAATGCGTTCACTTTTTTGAAGAGAGCAAGGTTGTTGCTTTGGATATTTCAAAGGAGTCTGAGCTTGGCATAAAGCGTTCGTGTCAAAACTAATTGGATATGGTGTTGTGGTATCTTTTCTCGAAGGATCACGTGTTTCTTCAAGGCCAGGTCCAAGGAGCATGCCATCAACGCAGGAGTACCACAGGGTTCGGTTCTATCGCCAAACTTGTTTCTGGTTTTATCAATCGATTTTTATTTTATAAAATATTTTTTAAATTCAAAAATTTTAAATAACATTTTTGCATGCATATTAGTATATTTCGCGGCAAAGACAGAATTTTTCTGTTTTCTAGAGATAAGCCAAATAAATAAATATTGAAGTACACACACCAAACAAATTAAACAAGCATTTAAGATTCCTTGCCGATGTTATGTCTGCGTTAATTAATTCCATTTTTTTATGTCATTTTTTTCTGTCAGTTAGAAAACGCATTTGTTAACGCACTTATGGTCAGTTGTTAATTTTTCCTTCATGCTACGCAAAAAAAAAAGATGAAGAAGAAGTATGTACCAACAACAACACAAAAACATTAACATAAACAAAAAAGGAACACCTACTTAACGATGCTGATGACAACGTGTAGTTAGAGGAAGCAAAATGCTTGTTATTTTTTGTTGTTTAGATAGATTTTAAATATGTAGGATATGCAGGACAGCCAATACACAATCCTTTTAATAGATTATTATGATTTGCTACAACATTATACTGTATAGTATATACTGTATATTGAATAAACCACTTTGCGTAACAAAAGGTTTAGGATCGGTGGGTAGAATAAAGAACTATCAATCAAAGAGCTTTGAGTTTGATACTAACGGCGTACAAGGAAATATTTTTAATACGAATTCATCTTGTTTTAATAGACGCAAGCAAAAAGCAACATCAAGTCTAAAAAAAAGGTATCGGAAAAAAGTGTCGTTTTTGAGCTTTCACTATATGTATGTGCATATATTAGGCCGGGTCGAAAAAAAGCGTTTAATAAACTCGGTCTCGAATATTATTTGGCTTATTGTTGTACACTTCATGGAAGGATTTTACCATGTGTTTACCTAAAAATTTTTTAAAAAGGTTCCTTTTTTGGGCAAAAATGAACTTTTTGTATGGGAAAGTTTTTTGTTCCTAAGAATTTTCAAAAACAAAAAACAAAATTAAAATTAAAGCTTCAAAAGTGATTAATATCAGCATTACAAATTTTAAGAAATCTGCGTGTTTGCGATTTTTTTTTGTGGCTTTTTTGGATGCATTTTTATGTTATTTAGACCTCAATCGACATTACTACGCCATTTTTTGTCCGATTATCTTTGAAAAATCACCGTTTGAAAGGTAATAAAATTCTCTACACATATCTTACTTGTACATTTTTGAACAAAGTTAACCCATTGAGAACGGCAAAAAAAGATCCTCGTCTTCAGAGTGTTCAATTGGTACCGTGCTTTTTATTGTTCATTTTTTTGATTTTGATAAACTTATATTATAACCTTCCTTGCATGATTTTAGACATATGTAGAGAATTATATTACCTTTCCAATGGTGGTTTATCGAAGATTTTCGGACTAGAATTGGCGTAGTTATGCCGATTGTGGTCTAAATCAGCGATGCCCAGCCCCTAACTCTTTCCACTCTTTTACAACAACTTCAATGTTTTCATGATTGTTATTATTCGCAGAATTCATTTTGTAATTTCAGCCTCGTTTCTTAATGTTATTGTTTTTGTTCATTCACACCATCGATAGCTGTTCTGCGTTTGCATCTTGTTGTTTTTGTTCTTTGACACCATCGATCGCGGCTCTTTTGTACTGTTTTTGGCATTCGCATTGTAGACGTTAGCAGCATACGCTGTATGCTTTATATATTACGTTGCGTGAATAGACATTGAGAAAAAGTTATTGAATATTGCAGGTGGGTACTTTTTTATAGTGCATCAGAATAAATTATTTTTATATGGGTTATTATACCCTTAAAAAGAAAAGGCCAGGAAAGAATTTGTTGAAAACTGGGAGTTTGCCTATTTTTTTCATAGATAATAATAGATAAAAAGATTTTGATCTTAATTATATAACAGTTTAGTTAAAAATAAAACAGTAAGATCATAAAAAATATAAAAATTAAGGTTAAGGCATATAAAAATTATTATAAGATTAAAAAATCAAAAAATTTATAATAATAAAAATTCACAAAAAAAAAAAACATAAAAAGGAAATAAAAGAAATAAAAAACAAAAAAATTAAAAACTATAAAACAAAAATTAAAAGAAGATATCCGAAAACCTCCACGCTGTTAAAGCTGGGTAAACCATAATGTATCCTGACTAGCAAAAAACTGAAACGTTTATAGTTACTTGATTCATTATTTTTACAGTGTACATATACATAAGTTCGCTGTCGCAAACTCTGCCAGCACTCGTGTTATTAGTAATTCATTATTGCATCCGGATTTAAATTTTTTTATGTTGCTTTTTGTTGTTGTTTTTTTTGCACTCTTTAAATAATATTCGTGGGCATCGCTGGTCTAAATCACATAAAAACGCATCCAAAAGAGTTACAAGAAAAAGAATCCAAAACGCTCAGATTTCTCAAAATTTTTTATGCTGCTATCAATCATTTTTGAAGACTTAATTTTAATTTTTCTTTTTTGTTTTTGAAAATTCTTAGATACAAAAAGCTTTTTCATACAAAAAGCGGGCTTTTGCCCTAAAATGAACTTTTTTAGAAAATTCCAGTAAGCCTACGGGTCCTTTTCCCATTTTCTCATTATGAAATCCTTTTGTGGAGGGTGCAACAATTAGCCAAAGAATATTAAAGACCGATTTTAACGAACCTTTTTCTTTTTGTATGGAGACCGACCCGTCCTAGTATATGTGTATCCAGATATGTATCCAAATTTTTTTTCCAAATTTTCCAGATATGTATCCACATAATTTTGTACTTTTTTCCGGAGCTCTTTGTCACTTAAGGTATTTAAAATATATTTTTTCTTAAAATTGTCTTTACTCGCTTATATATGTTCAAACTGAAAAGTAAAACGTCGCTAATTTGATTTATAATTGAACTGATAAGACACAGGTAAGGTAAAAATACGCTATAGGGTAGTTCACGATCTTGTTGCATAGTTGCAAATGCAAAATAAACAGCTTTTACAAAAACAAAAAGCATTGCCAAGCTTTTGTAACATATGATTTTTGTTTTTGTAAAAGCTGTTTATTTTGCATTTGCAACAAGGTCGTGAACTGCCCTTATCTGTTTTATACACTTATCATCATTTAAGTAAAATGCGTCTCTAAATTTTTTCCGTTTTAATCGAACAAGCAAAACACAGTGCAGCGCCTTTTGATGTTCTAGATCGAGCAAAATAAATAAAAATAAAAAGACAAAAAACTCGCCTTATCTGAAGACCCGCTCATGATAATTTTTATACTTAAGTAGTAGCGGCTTAGTAGTTTTTTGCCAACTTTAAAGATATTTGCTCTACAGCGCTCTCTGGTGTTAAAGATTGCGCAAAATATAGATGTCCAAAACATTTTCAGAACCACAAAAAAAAAACACCAACATATGTCACATATTTTCATGCTAGTAGGATAAATGATTTATGAGTTATGATGATTTTAAAAAAAAAATTTAACTGCATCGCCCTCTATAATAAGGCAAAATACCAGCTATACCTAAAAACTCCTGCTAATAAATTTTAATGCTAATCAGATGAGTGGTTAGGGAAATGTTTGCGTATTGTCTCTCACACATTCGTTTTATGTATATGATACATAGGTTTGGTTCTATGGCTTAATTACAACTAAGTTCCTAAACTTCAAGGACTGAAAAATTCTTCGTAATTACTTTAGAATAAGATGAAAGTGTAAATGAAAGCAGCGCGTGATTTTCGATAATTTCGGCAAGTAAGTAATTCTGGCTTAACACAAAATGACGGAGGCTAAGAAATTTATGCCCTTTGACCAATTCAAATTCAAACAATTTGGTAAAAACAAATTTAAAATATGTATTACAAAATGGCATAAAAAATAAGCATTAAAATAAAGTAGGATATAACGACATAAACTGCCAGTCAAAATTATGCAAGATAGGCAAGTCTGCTTGCTTACAGCACGCGTCGCAGCGTCTAAAAACTTTACACTGAGCTTAACTTTGTGAGCGCGTTTGAAGACTCCACTACATTTTTCTTTAACTTTTTTTTTGTTAATTTTATTTAAACCTCAAAGTTGTAGCAACTTTTTATCAGTTATTACTTTGTTATCTCTTTTGTAGACTCTCAACATCTTTTGCCGAGCTCAATATCAATTACCAATGTTTAAAGCATGCCTTAAGGCATTGATGAAAATAGAACCTTTGTATTATTTTCCATGCTGATGACCCATGAAGTAAATATTTGTTGGCGAACAATAAAATATGAATGAACTGGGAAAAAAACAAAATCAAAAGATTTTTAGGTTTTTGGGGGTATGTAAAATTGGTTCGTGTGTTTTTGGAATTTAAATTAAAATTTAAGATGTTAGGAAAGTGCTTTTGTATTTTGCCGAAACTGGCCAAAAGTTTATCCCCTCACTTCTGAAGTAATGAAAATATACATAAAAAAAGAATTTTTTTCTTGTTTCTTACATTTATTTTGCCTCCAACTGGTTTTAGATACTTTTATAAGCTCAATTTTATAAACAGGCAACAGACAATACGGCGCTACTGGTGCTGACATTTAATGTTAAAATAAGCCAACGGCCAATAATTGTAAAGATCTACAAAAAGGATATCAGTTGAAATACACACTTTTAATAAATGAAGCTACGATTGGTTGGAATGAGGTATGTTTTTGCCTTGGGCAAACATGCGTTGCGCTTATTTATTTTTTCTCTTGATAAATAAAAATACTTTTTCAAATTTGGCTATAAAAGAATGTATTCCGATTTTGATAGCAAAATGTAAAAAAAAAATTATAGCTTAAAAATTTCTAGGAAGATTTTTAAAAGTAATGCGATTAAGAATTTCAAATATTCAAAATTTCTTGCTCAAATACTGAACTAATTTATATTTAGCCACAAGCAGTTTGAATAATTTAACAAAGATAAGTGCATGAGAAATTGTTTTAAATGTAGAAAGAAAATCAATTAGAAATCGATAACTCTTGCGCTGTTATTTATTTGAGCAAATAAAAAAACTGTATTTGGCCGCCACGCAAAGGAAAATTGTTACTCTAAGCCGGTACCCATGCTTTATCCGTATTCCTCATCAATTATCTTATAAATTAAACATACTATACTTATTATGCCAAAACCTTCTTCCGTGTTCTGGTCATCATATCTGTGATCCTTTGACAAAACAACTTCTTTTGAGATAATAAAATTTTCCAGCATTTCAATGATTTGTATGAGTAATTACGTCAAAAGTTTCCTTTTTTTCATATGAAAATGGATAAATGTAAAAATAAAACTTGAAGCAAGAATTATGATTTATATATGCTATTTTCTTCCAAAGTAAGTTAATATCGATTGAGGCCACAAGGTATAATGTCATGAAATTGATTTGTATGCATTTTGTGTGGTTTTGAGTGGTTACAGGAATGACAAAAAAAGTCAGGGGTTATGGTTACAGGAATGACAAATTCGTTTTTATTTCATGGTTACAGGCATCAGACTAAAATACCTTTCCGCACGTTTTTATCATATATTTGATAACACATGAAAGTGTTATACTTAATTTCGTTTTAGTCTGTCACTAACTGAATTCACAGTTGGTTACAGAAATGACAACTTTTTTATTTTAAATATTATTGGTATAACAAATAACTCTTATATTACACTTGAGCTTCGCACTTAAAACTACTGGTAAATTTTTGAAACTTGAATATAATAGTTAGTGTAAAAATTATTTTATTTTATTTATTATTTTATATAAAATGTAAAAAGCCGCTGAAACAAAACTTGCCTCTAAGTTTTCTTAAAGATGCAAGGTTCAAGAAGTGGTAAAATCGAAAGACAAAAAGTTTGTAGATGAAACACACTGTACGTTAAAAAAATTGTATTAGCTTATATATTAATACACAAACATCAAACGTTGTCGTACACTTTTTTATATTTATTTTAGAATAAGAGTAATGAAACGTATATCATTCCAAAGAAACTGCACCATAGATGTGCCGAATCATGTTAGATTTCAAATTGAAGATATCTGACCCGAAATATTAACGTTCAATTTTTTATTAATTTTGATATTAATATGAGCGTAAAAGGAGCATTTATTAAATAAACGCTTAACCAGGCCTGTAGCTAGGAGAAAACTACAACCGTTTGTAGTTTGCTACAAAATGTCTTTTACATATGTGAGCCCATTTCGCCACTCTTTCCTGTATTTGTAGCCACTTTAAATAAATCTTGTATTTTTACCTTCATTTTATTACGAAGTCATGACTTAATTTTTATATTATTTTTTATGTATTAATCTCATGTATAAAAAGATCTACATATCCATGTATATATTATAAAATTAACTGTTTTTTAATAAATATGTGTAATGTATTCATTTCACACGTTAAGAAAAATAGTTTTTTTTTATTTATTTATTTATTTATTTATTTCATAGTAAGTAATATAAAAGCCTTATTGGGCAATTTACATATTACCAGATTAAAAGTAGCATATGCGAGAGAAAACTTAACTAATAATACATGTACCTTTATATACAAGCTCCCTTAACAGTATATGATATTTAATAGCATTCATTTAAGATTAGAATTTGGGGATCCCAAGTTAGCGGAAAGAAAAGAAGTCAGAGGAAAAAGATAGTTTAAAAATTAATAGTGGTCAACAAAAAAGATTTTTAAAAGTAATATATTTAAACTGTTGAATGAAGAAATTCTTTGAGCTTAATTTTGTAGGTGGTTAAGGTGCATGTGAAAATACGAAGATGAATAGGGAGCCTATTCCAAACACGAGCTGTTCGTACCAGAAAAGACCTTTCAAACGTAGAACAATCTATTCTAGGGTAGATTATCTGAGGATTCCTAGTAGAGCGATTAAACACAAATTTCTGAGCCAAGTATTGTGGTACGTTGGTTTTCACATGCTTGTAAAAACACAACATCAATCTATTATTTATATATTGGTGAAAGGAATAATTTAAAAACTTAACGACATACGAAGATATGTGTTCTCGTCTACGAAGACCATAGACAAAATGTACAATATTATTGACAATGACTTGAACTCGTTTAATGTTAAGAGCTAGCGTACCAGAATAAACCTCAACGCAGTATGTTATACTGGACATAAGAAGAGCATGGCCAATATTATATTTTACACTTAAAGGCAGATACAAATCAGTATTGTAAAGTTTCCTCAAAGAAAACCTATTTTAGAACTTAACGCATTGATATGGGCATCAAAATATAGCTTGTTGTCAATGAAAACACCAAGGCATTTGATACAATTAACAATTGTATCTTCTCATTGTGTAGACTTATATTCAAATGGTCTTCAAGTAGCCTGTAAGGGTTAAATTGAATGAATTTGGTTTTTCTGGCATTTAAACTTAAATAATTTTGTGACATCCAGGAGGAAATATTAAAAAGATTATAGTTGATTAAGGACTCGAGTACATCTTTAAGCTGACACTCACCCGTAAACAGAAGTTGGATATCATCAGCAAAAATAAAGGGCTTACACGCATTTAAATCAACAGCATTAACGATATCATTCAAATACAACATAAAGAGAAATGGTCCAAATACAGATCCTTGTGGGACCCCAGAAACAATATTAAGCAGGCTGGATGCAGAACCATTGTACACAACAAATTGTTTACGATCACATATATATGAAAGCAATAACCTACACGCAGTATTTGAAAAATTAAACATGGTTTTTAGTTTGTTTATTAACTTCGAGTGATTATTTAAATGAAAAAACAAAAAAATTTCCCCCCAAGATTTATGCCTGCCCCTCTGTCTTCTTGGTCTGGCTACAGGCCTGTGCTAAACTGTAAAAGATAGAAAACGTAAAGTAAAAGGGAATTTTAGAAATTGATAAGACGTACAAAAAATACTTCAGACATTTTTCACCATCTCTTACGGATACCCTACAATAAGCATTTTTTGTTACAAGTGTGAATATATATTGTTATGGTGAAATTTCCTACCAATAGTAAAATATGAAAAATTTCAGTTATTTTGACATAAAAATTATTGTGATATCTCGAAAACTATAGATGTATTTAGTACAACGTGTTTTTGTATGAAACGTCGTTGGTTCGGATATATAACGGTATACGAAAGCTTTTTGGTAATATTTTTCACGGATAGTATGTAAAAAAAATCCGTTTATAGTGACTTAAAAATTATAGCGATATCTCAAAAACTGTAGATTTTCTCAGTACAACGTATTTCCTTGAAGCAAGGGTCATCGCCTCAGAATGAAAAAAAAAACGATTAAAATTTCAAGTTTTGATTTTGCAAGCAAATATCTCAGTCAATTTTCAGTGGTTTTTCATCAAATTTTCTTTGTCTGCAAGATCAGTTAAATGACTTTGAAGAAAAAAAAAATTAACCGTTATCTTACGAATTAAATGATTTATATTATTTTAAATAAACCTCTAAAATATCAGTTTTTACTAAAAAAAATAGGCCAAATGTTCTTTTGTTGTAATTTTTTTTTTCTTATTAAATTTTTTTCTCTCACTCTTTAATATGACATACCATTTTCTTGCAGAAATTGCTTCATTTTGACAAATAATTCAATAAAGAGTTTTTATCATTGAAAATCATGAGCTACTTCCTCCAATGCTTTTTTTTTTGATGAAAATTAAATTTTTCAAAATGTTGTTTTTATATTTTTTACTAAGTTCTACAGCTTTATAGTTATATACACTAATCTATGTTGTCAGCCATTTTTGTATATATAGAAATATGCTTGGGAGAAACAGTTCTTCCGCGTTTCTGAACCGATTTTGATAATTTTTTTAAAAGAAATTAGAGTAGGCAGAAGGAGTTCACTGAATATTTTTGTGACCTTTGACCTGAAATATGAGCTTTGAAAGAATATTTCTGAAGTAAAACCTAAACTATAAGAAATAGAAGAACATGGCATAAAAAGAAATTTTAGACATTATCACAATGTGAAAAAACATTTTTAGCTATCTCTTATGGATACCCTACAATAAGCATTTTTTATTTAACATATGTAAATATATATTGTGATGGTAAAATTTCTTATAAACAGTAAATTCTCTAAAATTTCCTTTATTTTGACAGTAAAGTTATGACGATATCTCGAAAACTATAGTTTTTCTCAGTACAACGTATTTTTGTATAAAAAGCCCTAATTGAAAAAAGTTCGAAAGTTTTTATGGGTAATATTTTTACAGATATTTTTAAAAAAATTTCGACTATTTTTATGTCAGAATTATTGCGATAATTTGAAACTTAAGATTTTCTTAGTACAGCACATTTTCTTAAAGCAAGGTCGTGCCTCAGAACTAGAAAAAAATTATTGAAATTTCAGAAGGTGGTCAAATTTCGGCCACAGGCGATACTAGTTATTTTAAATGGCAGAAAATGCACACGGTATCCGTAATACTTTGACCTTGTCATCTAGAATATGTAGAAATAAAAATTTCGGAAGCTACTTTGGATTGAGAAGGTAGATGCAATAAGGGCATATTGCTCCTGTGCCCTTATTGCATAAAAGTGCTTTAAAGAATGGTTTCTCCTTTATGTCTCCTCAAAATATTGGGTTGGTATCTCTACAACAAAGTTTCGAGTTCCGAGTTTTATTGATGCGTGGCTTATAATATGTAAAGCACCTTTAACCTTCGCCTGGCCTCGTGGGATACGTACATACCCCACGTTCTTTCTCGTTTTGATTTGTTTGGAATTTTTTTCTAGTTTTCCGAATTTTTTATGAGCGCTGATCTTTATTTCTTTTCAAATTGGACTATTCTACAGTTTAAAATGGTATCTAAAGATGATCTATGAATTGTTTTGAGACAAAATAATTAATAGGGGTTCTCATCTAAGCATGTAGCTGACCCGTAAACATTGTGAACTAACATGCGCGTAAACTATCTGTCAAAATTTGTATGGGCGTGAGTTTACATCATTTCCGAGCCTATTTTTTAGTGTAAACTAGCATGTAAATCTACGTGTGTGAATGAGGGTTGTCTTTGGCGCTAATCATTACATATTTAAAGTAGTTGAAGTTGAAGTAAATATGAACACGTTTTATTTATTTTTCTATGTTAATGAAGGTTTTGTTAAGGCCCTATTCTCTTTCAGCAAAAAATTTTTTTCGACTTTTTTTTTGGACATAAATAGCTTGGACTTAAATAGCTTGGACATTTAAGAATATAACCCTAAAAGGGTTTTGTGAAATTCAAAATACTTTAGAAGATATGGCCATTTTTGTCGGGTCATGTCTTCGCTAAAATGAGTAGTTTTTATGTTGCTTTGAACTTTGAACGCGTTTATCTCGAAACCACGTTTTTCGAGCTGGCGGCCACGATTCCGCCAGTTCTACTGAACCGATTTGGATGAAACAAAGTTTAATCGACGTAGATTTTTTTTACTATTTTTTTTTACACTAAACTACAAAAAAATGGGTCCAAATTCGATTTGTCAATTTCAAGTGGCCGCCATTTTGTCAATTTTACTTATTTTGTTATTTTACTACGGGCCAGAATTACATCAATGCTGATCATAACCCTATATTTGTTTTTTTTTTCAGACGCTCTTGAGGGCCGGAATCGTGGCCGCCAGCACCATGCCTTTTTTTTTGAGGGCCAACTTTGACGGTGCCATCATCTATGGACAGCCCCTATATCGCAACGAAAAAAATTTTTTTATTTTCTTTCATTCATTACTAATTCAATAAAAAAAACAAAATTCAAATATCTTTTTGCGTTTTCAAATGAGAATTTTTTCAAAAAGGGTCCAAAAACAGCAAGCTGAAGGAGAATAGGGCCTTAAAGGTTTAAAATTTAAAAAAGTCATAATGTCGCAGGCGCAGCCGCAGCCGCCATTTTGTCGACATTTACGATATTTACTCTTTATCGCTCATCAAAAGTTTAAATGCTATAAATGTTTACATATTTACATGCTTAGATGAGAACCCTTATTATTTCAATTTTTGCAAAGATTTTAATCATTGGGGTTCGTATGTACCCCACGAGTCCAGGTATGTTTCACAGGATGAGCATGCCAGGTGAAGGTTAATTATTTCATGACGCTATTGCGTTAACGCATTTCTTAATACTGTAAGTTCAGAGTTAGAGTTAATATTTGGTGTAACAGCGCAGAATTTTGGCTGCTTTTTCCATACTACTTGCATTCCTTGTACACGGTTAGAAATCTTGTATTAAAATTGAAACTTTTCTGTATTACATATAAGTCTTCACCAGCTTTGGTTTCAAATCTAGTGTTTACAAAATACTAAAAAATGGTTTTAATACAGCTTTGGTTTCAAATTTAGTACAAGCTTGGATTCAAATATTTAAAAAAAAAAAAATAAAAAACAACGCGAGATTCGATCACACGACATTGAGTTTGTAAACTCACTACTCTAACCACAGAGCTATTGGCTTATACATAGAAAGCGCGATAAACAAACATATGAACTGAGTCGCCTAATATTGAGTCGCAGCATTGCCAGGCCAACTTTTTACGGGTCTTAATCCAAATTTAGTATTCACATGTACTAGAATTTAGTATTATTTGTATTAAAAACAAAAAGCACTACAGAGTTGTACTTAAATTTAAACCAAAAAGCTAAAATTGATGCTGTAATATTTCTTTTGGTTTCAATTCTAGTACAGAAAATTTTTAAATATGAGTTAGTATTTAAAAAGTTTCAATTTGAAACCGCAAGGTTTAAAAACATGCAGTAATATTTTAGTGGGACTAAAATTTAGTCCAAGATTTCTAACCGTGTAGCTTTCAACAAATTCCGCACATTTTTACATCAGTGGATGTGTCCTCTTTAGCAAAGAAAACAAAATGTATTTGAAGGATTTCAGCATAAATACATAATTTTACCAGCTGGTGCGAAACGAATGAATAAAAATTGATTTATATCTTTTGCTAGCCAGCTTTTACTTGAATGGTCGTGTTATTTTTGGGAAATTTTTTTTTAACTGAGCTTGAGTTTGAGCATAGCACTATTTTTTTTGCACAGCATTATTTATGTCAAACATAAAATCAACTTTATTTTAAAAAAAGTTAAAAGAATTCTCTGATAATTATAACTAAATATGTGTTTTACGTAAATGATGTAAAATTGTATGGGTTTTTGAAACACATATCTGCAAATAATTTTCTCCATCGGAGCAACGTTTTTAACGTTATTTGCGTTTTTGAGCTTGGAACTTTAACTTGATTATTATAATAAATATTAGCAAACTTTTGCAGATAGATATATTTTATTTAAGAATTTCTGCGAATTCTAGAAGAGCAGTGTTTTCTTTATGCTATATAAACTATTTTGAAACTTAACAGCTATTTCTACATGGAATAGTTAATGTTGTACAAAGCTGTTGTCGCTCAGTTTTTAGCAATCAAGCAAGCCATCATCTCTGCATTAATTTGCACAGCATGTTATTTATTACATTGTCATGTTAAACATTCATTTAACTATCTGTGAATTTGGGCAAACATTTCAAACAGCCACAACAACAACAACAACCATGACAAACAAGTAAATTTCGCTTTACAATTAATGCTAACTGATATTTTAACATCACCTTAAATTTGAGTAGCATAACTGCTTTGTAATAAATTTTAAATAATCGCTTTAAATACAATTTATCATTAGTTTCAATATTCACACTATAAAATTTCAAAAATTTATTTCATACAAGCTATGCGACGCAACGTTTTGGCCAAACCCCATTATCACCCCCACCCCCCCCCCCCCACCCCTATAAGAATGACCGAGTTAGCAAAACCTTTTGTTCTCGAATTGTTTAATTTATGAATTTATAGAGTGAAAATTGAAATTTTCCTTAACGTTGTTTTACGTACAGTATAAGCAAAATAATTTTCAACCTTATGAACGATGATATCGGGCTTGGCTGAAATTGACTTTTGTTTACAGAGGCTGTATCTCTGGTAGCACAAATGTGGGGGCACCATTTCTTGGTGTTGGTTTCAGTCTTGCTTAAGCTAGTTTGGCAGGAAGAAGTTGTTGTAATAAATTTGTAACTGGCTGTCAATAAAATAAAATGCGAAGAAGTAAGCTGATGGCATGAAATAATATTGTTTTCTCGAATTTTGTTCGAACGTATTTAGTATTAAAGTAATAAAGCGAAAGAGCAACTTGATTCAGCAACTTGAATTTTAGGTTAGATTTCAGTTTTTCTAAGAAAATTTTTGAGAAGAAAAATTATAAATTAAATAATTTATAATTTATAATTTATAATTTATAATTTATAATTTATAATTTATAATTTATAATTTATAATTTATAATTTATAATTTATAATTTATAATTTATAATTTATAATTTATAATTTATAATTTATAATTTATAATTTATAATTTATAATTTATAATTTATAATTTATAATTTATAATTTATAATTTATAATTTATAATTTATAATTTATAATTTATAATTTATAATTTATAATTTATAATTTATAATTTATAATTTATAATTTATAATTTATAATTTATAATTTATAATTTATAATTTATAATTTATAATTTATAATTTATAATTTATAATTTATAATTTATAATTTATAATTTATAATTTATAATTTATAATTTATAATTTATAATTTATAATTTATAATTTATAATTTATAATTTATAATTTATAATTTATAATTTATAATTTATAATTTATAATTTATAATTTATAATTTATAATTTATAATTTATAATTTATAATTTATAATTTATAATTTATAATTTATAATTTATAATTTATAATTTATAATTTATAATTTATAATTTATAATTTATAATTTATAATTTATAATTTATAATTTATAATTTATAATTTATAATTTATAATTTATAATTTATAATTTATAATTTATAATTTATAATTTATAATTTATAATTTATAATTTATAATTTATAATTTATAATTTATAATTTATAATTTATAATTTATAATTTATAATTTATAATTTATAATTTATAATTTATAATTTATAATTTATAATTTATAATTTATAATTTATAATTTATAATTTATAATTTATAATTTATAATTTATAATTTATAATTTATAATTTATAATTTATAATTTATAATTTATAATTTATAATTTATAATTTATAATTTATAATTTATAATTTATAATTTATAATTTATAATTTATAATTTATAATTTATAATTTATAATTTATAACTTTTAATTTGTTAATTGTTATTTTTAAAAGTAAATTATAAGCTAAGTTCAGGAAAGGGAAATTCAAAGATAAAATGTTGTAACTTAATATTCTTCACCCAAGTTTTCAAACTCAGGTTTTTTCTCCGCCCCAGCATTAAGCCACTAATTACTTTAGCCACTTTAACTTGTATGAATTTTTTTGTTCCAGCCCCTTTCCTGCTTCTACTCACAGCTCGATGTCATGCGCTTTTTTTAAATTGGAACTAATCGATGTTATTGTTGTTGGAAATTTTTAGCGTTCATTGGCCAAGGACAGAATCGGTAGTTGTAATGCTTTTTAAAGTGGTTGGTAAGCGGTTGCAAGGCGGAAGCGATGATTACTGCAACTTCGCCCAATGCAAGTAACTGAACCGAAAATTATTACGGTTTAATTGGATTAAAATAAAAATAATTAAAAAAAAACAACGGAAAAATAGGTGTTTGTGCGAAATGCACTCACACATGAGCAAGCAATTGGGTTAAGCATCCATGGTAATAGGCAGTATAAGCAGATGACGAAGAGGAAACCCTTTATAATACGTGACTTACATTTGAAATCAATTAAATGAGTGCTAAATTCCGCACATGATGAAGTCGGCAGCTCTGCCAATGTATGAACTTATTTTAAATAATTAAATTAATTTGTAAACTAGTGAGTATCAAGTTTTTTTTTTTACTAAATTAGTCTTACATGCAAAATTATGCACACATCCGTTAAAATGAGCATAAACATGAGCTTACATTTGCTTATGCGCAATAAAATTTGTATATATTATTCGCATTCAGCTTGGCAGTGTTTGCCTTTTTATTTTACTTGTTTCTTTTTCTTTAATTTTTGAAAAGTTTTTTATATAGCTATATTTTGTTACTCTTGCTGCAAGCTGCTACAAGTAAAATGCGGCGCATATTGTCAACCGATGTTTTTGTGTCAAATCAGGTACTCGTTTTCAACATCATCGTCATGATGTTATTCATTATCATCATCATAATCATCATCAGAAACAGCAGCAAGAGCATCACAAACTTTATCGCAATCATCGTCATCACTGGCTACTAAAACAACTGCACAAATGTAGCAGTATTTTAGGCGTACCTACTCCACTACCTACCAACAACCACTCTTTCCTGCAGCAGTAACAGCAGCAGTAGCAGCAGCATGATTCGCCAAATTTAACTGAAAGTGGCGCATGTAGCGTATAAATGAATTTTTTCTTGTAGATTTTATTTTAATTTAATTTTGTATTTTGTTTACGTTTTTTTTCTGAATCTTTGGAAGGATTTCACTCGATAGGCTTTGCTTTAGATTAACGTGGCTCGGCTGTGCTACATTTTTTAAGCATCCTTAAAGCTTTTCAGTGCTTTGCAATTACTTACTTATTTGATTAGGTTATAAAGAGCTTATAGCTTAAAGCAAAGAGTGATATTTTACGTACCTGTAAAGAGAGAAAAAAAATATGGTTAGAATGCTTGAAAGAAGTTAATTAAAATAAGTAATATTTAAGTAAATTTTAAATCAAGGTGAAAATTTTAAAAAATTTTTAAAGCGAAAATGTATTTGGTTGAATTAGGCCAAACTCTCGTGTTTCTCTTAAAATGGTAAATACACTTGTGTATTTTAGAAATTGCATGTGATTTCCTGAATTCAGAGAAAAAAAAAGAAAAACTCCTTGAGACTAACTGGGAATTAAATGAAAAAACACCAAGCCAGAAACAATGCTAAAATTTATAAAAGCTCAAATCTGGAGAAAAAAAGTATTTCATTGTGTTTTTTTTTTTGTATTAAAATCAGATTGGTCTGCGCAGATCATTCAGACAACATAAGTGTCAAGATCCTTCAATTTCAGTTTCAATTTATTAGGCAGGATACGTTAGCATATAAGAAAGCCGTTTCTTTTACATGCTGCACAAAAAGTAACTTAACTATTAAATTATAAATAATTTCCTTGGCAAAGTTGTTTAGATATATTTAGGTTCAATACAAAAAATATAGCTTTCTATAGTTGTGTTTTATAGGTAAGCGTGGTTTTGGCCGCATTTTAAAATAGTTTCATCTGTAATTAAAAAATAGACAATTCCAACTCAACTACCAAATATCAATGGTTTTTAATGACTTCCACTTTTTTATTATAATTTTTAAATGGGATCCACTTGTGCATTGTTTAATTTTGTTTTTTTGGACTTAAAATATAGACTTATTGCATTTTTGTTTTATTATCTTCCAATGTTATCTTAAATAATATAACCACCGATAAACTCAACATGTTTGGATTGAAACACCGTTACAATGTAAAGACAACAAACCAAAGACATGGCCCCAATCTTAGCCCTTCTTTTGTGGAATTTTTTAAAAAATGATTGCACAAATTTTATGATGACATTGATATTTTTATATGTAGAAATCATGTAGTTAAAATAAAAATACATCATCAGAATCGCACCCGAAGACATTATCATGATGGCAAAGCAGAAGAGAAAAAATATTTTTACTGTGTCTCCGACGCTTTATTTGAAAGGACGAAATGATAACAGCAGCAGACATTTTAAAAACTTACTTATATTACTGCAAGCGCAGAGCTTAAACACGCATAGACATACTTACACACATGCACAACCATCCACACATACATACGCTCAAAGGCATATAAAGAATATGGGGAAGTTTTAAAAAAGAAATCCAAGGATAACACGTGTTCCTTGTGTTGAAACCTTTTTTTTTTTGTTATTGACCTTTTTTTATGTGTGTTAAAATATTTGAATGCTTTTATGTTTTTTTTTTTTTTTAAGATTATAAATATGCATGTATAGAGATTTCCATACATTTGTGCATGTGTGCATGCTGTGTAGCATACACACACAGATTTTTTTATCAATCATTTCCACATGAAATATTTTAAAACTTTTTTGTATTTTTTTTTTGTTGTGCTTCAACGAACTGCGTAGCTGTAGCAGTTGACAGTTATGAAAATGAGTGAATATGTTAATGTGCTTGCTAGTGTGATTGAGTGGGAGAAGTTATGGCTGTGTGTGAAAATCGCTTTTTAAATATAGTTATTTAACGACGCAATGCTATCCAAATCTACACACGCAACGACTCACTTTTTAAGCCTGCTGCTAAGTATTTGTTTAAAAAAGGATTTGTTCTTAACAACAACAACAACAACAAAAGCATTTTAAATGCCATGTAGAAGCACATCAAATGTATTATACGCTGAGCATCGGATTACTACGTGCGCATTAACCGCACCATCTCCTGAATACGTGTGAGTTTATGTAATATTCATGCTCCTCATTGTGTTTAACATAAAATCCAAAAAAGTCGAGCCTTTCTTTTTTGCGTTTATTTTTTTCCGATATTATTGTTTTCAGCTCACGCTACACGTTAAGCGATCCGCCTAACCTTCCACCACCGCTTTCCGTCTGCCGCATCAGTAGACACTCAAGTGGAAGGGCAACAGCGGCGGCACTCCTTTTCATATGGCTACCATCTGGCTGCCAGGTAAAAATCACGTAAATCGTACAAATTTGCGTAATTTTCTGGTTCATTAACTGTTCAATGCTCGTAAAAATTTTAATAATAAAGGTAAGTCAGCAACAGCCAGCAGCGAAAAGCTCAGCTCAGCTAGCTGCCAGCAGCGTATTCATAACGATTTGCTGTGCTTGGTTGCACTTTGTGAACGCACATCACACACACACACAAACACATGCTTCCTCCAAGTTGTGTTTATGTTTTGGGTCGTTGTTACCCTCACCTTCTTTGTTGTGATCCTTAGAATTAAGCTAGATATTTTATTGAGTTTGCTGGAAAATACTTGATATAATCAGAATTTGTGTCATTTTATGAGGGTAATTTAAGGATATGTGCTTGAAATGTGCTGCGTTAGCATTTGAGTACTTGGGTAGCGGGTGCAAGTTGACAAAAATTAAGTGTTGTTTAGATGAAGAGAAAAGACCTACAAATCACTGTGCGACCATGTTCAATTTTCATAGGATGTATGAGAAATGTTTATGAATTTAAACTAAAGATGTTTTGTTGTAATTGGTGCATTCACAAGTGGTATTTATGAGAAATATTTAAAAAACCTTTAAGGGCAGGTTCTTATCTAGAGCACCGAAAACACGGTGATGTTCTTGATTTTTTTTTTATAGAAGCAAGTAATTGAACACCTTGAGTTTCTGGACAGTTATTTATTGATTTTTAAAGTGTAGGAAAATATTTTTTTTTGTTGCATAAAAGTGTAATGTGAAGTGTTAATACGCCATCAAACGTCACTTTCATAAAAAGGTACCCATGTAACAAGACGTTACAATTAGGCTTACGACAAATTAAGTATAATAACTTATATATGCAGCATAGTGTATGTAACCTTAACAACTTTGACAACAACAAAGTGACCTACATAAATTTCTAGCCACAACAACAAGACTCACAGTCTAGTAGCCATAAAACAGCTGCCAAACATTCTTTTAATACGCCATACAACAGACGACTTATATAATTCCTAAGTAGTTCTTTCTGAAAGCACGACAAAACCAGCTAAGGGAGAATTCCTTTTTAGCGGTTGCCAACCGATTGCCGAAGCGATTACCAACGGACTACTGATTGCCGAAGCGATTACAAACTGATGACCGGCTTCTAAAGCAATTGCCAACTGATGACCGAGTACTAAAGCGATTACCAACTGACTACTAAGCCCACTAGCAACTACCCGAAGCTGCATAACTAAGAGGTTATAATAAGGATAACGTATTCAATAAAGTAACTAAAGTAACTTTGTTAATTATTGAAAACCCTGCGTCTTTTATTTTATATATATCTCAAATAATTTGTGAGAGTTAGTGGTCTTTTCACTGGACTCTGGAGCGGCTAAGTTTTACCTCCGCCTTTGATAAAACCACGACACACCCAAACAGTTTCCATCCCACAGCACGTTCATGTCATCTGATATAAAAAAATAGTTTAAAAAACTAAAACCCGACTCCTAAAAATCAAGCTCTAAAAAGTATGAAACAAGAAAATATTCTAATCTGAAATTTGTATGTATAAACTATTCAATACTTTTTTTATTAAATAAACAACTTACACATAATATATTTTATTGTATTTAGTACATATTCATTGTGATATTCAGAAGTTATCCATGGTCGTATGCCACCTATCCTAACAAAACAATACATTGCAACAGTAGTAAGCAATCATAAACTTTAGGACAAAGTGCATCAAGAGGACGACATATCACCATACATCTAGAGAGCGACGTTTAACTAGGCCTTTTCGGAGGGGGAGGGGGCAGAAGGGGCTCTAGCTCCGGGCCCCACATCTGAAGGGGGCTCCAAATTAAGAATATCGTATAAGAAAAAATTAAATAAAAATGTTTAGATGAAAAAATTCCTACTGGACTTTTAAATGTAGTATAGGAATTCCATTCAAATTTTTTTTTTGTTAAATATTATAAAGCTAATCTACAATAAATTTTTTAGCATTAGCAGCTGGGGCTATAGGCATCTTTTCAAATTTATTTGTAACCGATTAATGAAAATTGAGTCTGACATAGAAAAATATTTTACAGTCAACGTTTTTTTAGCATTTATTGATTCCATTTTATGTGTCAATTCCTCTGTCAATGTAATAAACTGAGCTGCAAAGACATGCAGTCAGCAGCACAAACATTTCAAAAAACGTTCTCGATATAAAATTTTTCATTATATCATTATGCTGTAAAGCTTTGATAACTAGTTGAATTTGTATTGAAAATTCTTTAACACTGCACGTTTTACGCAAATAACTTCTGAACCCTTCAAGAGCACACCTTAATTTTATATCGTTGGAAAGGTATTGAAACGTACACAAAACCAAAATAAAGAAACTGAAAAAAAAAATTATAGCGTCTGTTGTTGGCATGGCATTAAACTTTGAAATTAAGAATGGGCCAATTTACTGCAATTTTTCCAGAAGTTTTATATTTTTTCCTTAAAATAGACGAAATAACTTTCGCAATGATACCTTATTTACGAAAATAGGATTTAAATTGACTGAGATACGTTGTCTAAAAATAGGCCCTATTTTGGCATTCGAATGGCTGTGGCTCCGCAAAAAAAATTTTTTGAAACTTTAAACACCGGAATTGGTTTTTTTTTAACAAAAAACCAACCTAAAAACAAATTTTGAGCCAAATCGGAGATGGTCAGTGCGACTGATAGGTCACCTCAATCTGAAATGGGGGCGATATATAAAAATTTCAGATAAGAATATTTTCTTGTTTCATACTTTTTAGAGCTTGATTTTAAGTAGTCGGGTTTTAGTTTTTTAGATTTTCGGGATATATTTTCGTGATATTCACGTGATATTTACGTGATATATCGTGATATACGCGTGATTTGCAGATCAGCTTTTTATATATTTTGTTTATTTTTTATTGTTTTGCATGTTATATAATAATTCAAATTATGATAAGTAGCTCAAAAGGTTTAGTAGTTTTAGGAGTTTAGTTGACTTACTGTCCTCTAAAGGGCGACAATTTAATGTGACGTCACATAACCTATAGAAATATGAGCTGGTTATAACCAGCAGAAGAGCAAAACGCTTCCAACGATACCTCATTAGTAAAATTATGATAAGAAATTTAGAAGCAAAAGGTTTAAAATACCTCTCTCGGCTATTGCCAGTGGTAAGTTAATCGTAGCAAATTTTTCATTTGTAACTATAGCCAGAGTAACATTTTAAGTTGAAGAGAGCTGCCATATGGTAAGCAGTCAACGCCAGCTATCTGTGAGTTGGAGCAAACATTCAAAAAAACTGAACACCGCCAAGTTGGATTTGTTAATTGATCAATACGCATGAAATTCAATTCATAAAAATTTGCAAAACTCTTTTATTATAGGTTTGTGCATGTTGAGTGTTCATCGCAAATTTGTGGCAAAAAACCAGGAAAACATTCTAGACGAAACTATAAACCGTTTTGCGGAAAATCTTCGGCAACTTATATTCAAATAAGAAAAAATTATTGGTTTTATTTAATTTTTTGTATTATTTTGTTGAGGTTTCCTTACTTTGAGTTTTTTTGAATTTTTGTTAATTTTTTTTTTAAAAACCATATTTTTTAATGATATTATATTTAAAAATGAGTTTAACCTGAAATTAATATATGTAACTTTATTTGATCTCATGGCTTGCGTTTGTTTGATTTACATAGGTTAGGTTAGGTTAATCCGGATGCCTTCGTGAAGGCTCACATAGACCTATTCAGGTCCTTAGTGGTACCGGTAGCAAACAAAAGGAACCATTGCGTTTATTTAGGAGGGATTCCAGAGATACTTTGTTATATCTTTGATACACATAGGTTGAAAGTTTTTTTCCCTTAGAGTTGAGTATATATAAAAACATCAGGTTATAAGACACCATACATTCATTTTGAACTATTTTCATTGACATGCACTTTAATTCTTCATTTTGTATGGGAGGTTGTCGAAGAGCTTGGCATAGCTTGATGAAACTTTTATACGGTGTTACCAACTCCTTAAAATTTTTATCCCTAAAGCTTTAGTCAAAAACCCCTAAAATCGCTACAATTACTTGAAAATACCGCCCCCCCCCCCCAAAAAAAAATATCAATTAATATTTTATTATAATCGTTAGTTCTAAATGATTTAATATTTACAAAAACAATTCGGTTATTTGAGTTGTCAAACCATACAAAATTACCTTTTCTGTCTCTTGCAAGTCTCTCACAAGTTTTACAGCTTTAGCAAAATATTTAAACATCACGTTCACCTTGTTTTTTTACACCATAGTAACGAGCAGGGGAAAAATTGAGAAGTCAATGCATAAATTCAAAAACTTCATAAAAAATTAGATTATCCAATGCTTAAGAATATCAAAAAGTTTCTAAAAAAAACCCCCGTGGAGGTAGGCGTGGTTTTAGTCCAATTTGGCTCATTTTCGAACTTGATCTCTATTTTTTTCATAAGAAACTGACTTATTGAATGTTGTACGATAGCTCTAAAATTATAACTGTTATCTTAATCACAGACAGTTAGACAGACGGATACACGGACAAAAGCAGGTAATGCTGATCAGGAATATATATACTTTTCTATACCAGCCCCGCCTCCTTATCGGCGTTTCAAGCGGAGTGCAAAGTATATATACTCTTTACGCATTTTTATATGAGTGTGGATATAAAAAGGGCATGAAAGGGCCTAAATATTTTTCAAAAGGGGTTTCTTATAAAATCTGAAATAGTGTTAACACAAGTAACATATATTTAGTAGCTTTCTTAATTTGTTTGTTAGTAAATAGTTAAATTTTGTATAAACTTTAAATATATTGGCAAAAATGCGTGTTTGTTTAATTTTCGTTCTTTTAACGTATCGAATCATTCCTTTGCTTCCATTCGATTTGCTTATTTGTTTACTTGTTTTCAGTTTTGATATAAATTATTAATTCCAGTATAAGAAAAACAGATTCGTGCTTAGTTTTTCTGTGCTTAAAGAAAATGAAGTATTAAAAGCGCACCAAAATTGTTTACCTAAACTTTATATTTTAAATGAGCTCCTGAAGTAATAGCGTCCAAAATGGAAAAACAATTTTAATAGAAAACCAAACTCTTGGCTTTTCCATTCCATGCCTTCCATACAAATGAATTGAAAAACTAAGCCCTCCAAACACAGCCCCGTAACGCATGCAAAGTAAGCAGTAGATGCTTAACTTGTTTGACAGCCAAGCGGTTGCTTCGGCGGCTGTCATTGAAGGACTTTGCAGAAACTTCGAGCACTCAGTGGCTCGAGGTAAAGATTGAAAATAATTAATTGTGCAGCGAAGCATTAAAACTATTGACAGTGACATCGAACGCAGAGTCACAGCTACAGTCACGTTGTCACAGTTTTGCGAACGTTACGTTACGCTTGCGATCTTGAAACGAAGTTATAAAACCGCTGAAGTTCTTTGTACGCTTTTAGCTTTAGTTTGAATAGAGATTTTGCTGTTGTATTTTGCTCGTTTTTGTTTTGCTGCTAAGGTAGCAATTTTCAAAAAGCCATTCCTTGCAATCCTGCGTGCAGTGTTGCGTGCAACAAATTCACTTTAATGAAAACCCGTTGCTCAAGTACACTTTACCACCACCAACACCATCACCTCTTGACGTTGTGCGAAAAGCGGCTTTTCTTACTTTTCAAATGCTCTTCTATTTCAGCTGTTTACAACTGAAAGTGGATTTCGCACTTTTTACCAACTAGCTACCACTAACTGGCTTTTTGTAGTGACGCCTTTTCGTCTTGAAGGACTTAATTTTAAGTGAGTTTGTTTAGTATTGGTTGTGAAGTGTTTTCTGCCAAGGGTAAAAGCTAATGGGAATTCGTTTTTTCAATCAAACAAAGCATCAGGTGAATTTTTTTTAATTTTAGTTATTTTTTCAGTTATTTAAAAAATGGCTTTTTAAAGTGTTAGTCGTTTAAATGAAGGAAAATATAAAACTTTTTAGCATATGTCAAGGACCTACAGTAACATTGTATGAGAAATGTTTTTAATTTTTCAAAAAAATAAGCACGTACATACGAAAAAAAATTTATGTCACACGGTTTAAAATTTTGTACTCCTTTTTAATATAAACTTGGGTTTCAAGGAATGTTTACTCAAAAAAGTTATATTTTTTAATCCCTACTTTAGTTCAATTTAGCTGGGTCAGGAACCCACGTTCCTGCAAGGAACTTACTTGTATTCATAATGATGCAAAATAAACGGAACCTTGTTAACAACTGAGTTGAAAGAGTGGATAAGGTGTTGACTAGCACATCAGAGAACGTGTGTTCAAATCACAAACAGAGTCATTTTTATTTTAAGTTAATATTTATGCTGCTTTTGTTTAGACTTTTTGCGGATTAAAAGTTAATCTTTTTTTGGATTAGAAAATTTTAAACTTTTCCTTGGATTAAAAAATAATATTTTTTTTGGTGCTGTCCTATATGTAATCCAAAAAGTTTTGAATTTAGTCCAAGATTTGTAACAGTGCATATTTGGAAGGTTTTAGTATTTCATAAGATTTTTTAAACAAAAACATGCACTAACACTTCAAGAAATTTTAGAGAAAAAGTGACAAGGCAGTCTTACAGTTCTTTGCCTGTAGTCTCACGTGTACAGGGTTGCCCATATTCGACGGACCCATCTGGCAACGCTATAACTTTTGACAGAGATGTCAGATCGCTTAATGACATACCGCGTTTGAAGCATCAGTCCAAGCAGATTTTTACCATGGAACAATACACGCCACGCGAGCGCTCTGAAATAGTTGAAATTTACATTCAACAGAAGAAGTCAATTGTGAAAACTCAACGTGCTTTTAAAAGATTAAAAAATGTGAGAAGTGCGCCTTCTAAGAACACCATTAAGGGTTTATACGAAAAATTTTCGACTGGTGAGGCTCTTTCTAATCCGAAGAGGCCAAATAAAAGTCGACCAAGGCGATCGGCCGAGAATATCGCTGCCGTACGAGCCAGTGTTGAGAGGTCCCCAAGAACATCCCAAAAACGCCGTTCTCAGCAGTTGGGCATGGCTCGGTCCACTTTACAACGGATTATTCGCGTTGATTTGCATTTGTTCCCGTACAAAATTCAATTGACGCAAAGATTGTTGCCTGCGGACAAGCCTCGTCGATTGGAATGGGCCCAAAGAGTCTTCGAAATGGCCGAAGATGACGAGGAATTTTGGAACAAAATTATCATGTCCGATGAAGCCCATTTCACATTGAATGGGACCGTAAATAAGCAAAATTGCCGTATTTACGCCACTGAAAATCCTCAGGAGATTCAAGAAGTGCCTCTTCATGTCGAAAAAGTCACAGTTTGGTGCGGCGTTAGTGCGAAAACGGTCATTGGGCCGTTTTTCTTCTAAAATGAAAATGGCCATGCTGTTACCATCAACCAGGAGCGTTATCGCGACATGATGACCAATTTTGTGATGCCAATTATTCGTCGAAAGCGTATGAGGCAGTTCTGGTTTCAACAAGACGGCGCTCCACCGCACACAAGTCGCATAACAATCGATTTTCTGAAGAATTTGTTTCCGGGCCGTTTGATGTCGAAAAGTGGTGATTTGGACTGGCCACCGCGTTCGCCCGATTTGACGCCGCCTGACTTCTTATTGTGGGGATATTTGAAGTCAAAGGTTGACGTTAACAAGCCAAGGACCGTAGAAGAGCTCAAGGACAACATTCGTGAAGAAATAGCCGCTATTCCGGCCGAAATGTTGGCGAAAACGATGGAAAATGCTGCAAAAAGGGCACAATACGCCATCAACGCCAGAGGCGGCCATTTGAGAGATATCATATTCAAAAATTAATGTAAACAAATCTACTTGGAACAAATTAAATGATTAAGATTGCCAACCGCCAAATTTTTATTTTTTTCTTTGATTTTTTTAAAAAAAACATGGGTCCGTCGAATATGGGCAACCCTGTATACGGTTTACTTCGTGTGTGAAAAGTGCTATTGGACGGTGTAAACATAACAATCGTCTACAAAATTGTTCTATGGATACAGAATTACAATATTTTGTTGGCTAAAACTAAAATAAATAAAATTTGTTGCCAATCCAACAACGTTTGATGGACCCGGTAACGATCACAAGTTCTAATTAGGGCTATATAGGGAAAAACCTATTCTGTACAAAATAAAAATTTTAATATTTTTTAAGGTTTAAGACCTACAGTAAACTCAAGTTTATCATTCTATAACTTGTAAGTGTTTTGTAATATTGAAGTAATTTGACTTAAAAAAGTCGTTTTAGCTAATATTTTATAAAATTTTTTTTTTAAATTTAAAATACAAGGTCAACATGTCACGCCCGTTAGATGCCCAAAGCGATAAACTGTCTAAAAATATTTCTGTTAAGAGATAAATTTTCACTCACTAAAACTAAAAAAAAATGGCTTAAAAAGCTTGGTTTGAATATACAGTCAGCTCTGTTTTAAGATCTGAATGTTATATATAGTATGCAAAAACAGTTTCTGCAATCTCAGCTTGTGTTGTTCAAAAATTGAGTAATCACTTATGATATATGTATAGCTGATGAAGCAGAAATCCTTTATGTTTTTAACGTTGACCCCTGCCGCGAAGGCTTAATTCAACGGTGCTCTAAAGTTTGGGACAAATATGAAGCGTCGGCCAACGCCCCTTTGGAATTCAAAAGATCCACTTAGAAAGGATCCTCTAATAAAATATCACAGAACTCCAACACTGATGTCAAAAAGACACTATTCATGACCGTGACTAATTCAGCCACTCGAATTTAAGCATGACTTGGTTATTTTAATAACCTTGGGTTATCTCAGTATCAATACCAATAATATAACACTATTTTTTGGCCGCTACATAATCATCATGATCAAAGGTATCACTCCTTGACACGAAAAATTAAGGCGGCATACTAGGCCTGTCACTTATGTAATCAGGTTCCTCAATCTTAGTGGACACAACTCAGACTATTTAGGTTTCCCCGTCGCCTGTTTTCAAATTCCAAAGGTAACAGTATATTGATCCGGTAGTTGCTTACCTTCCTACATTTACTGTTTGAAATAGCGAGATTCAATCTACCATCTTTCTCTTAGTAATTTAAGGGAGTTACTAACCCGAGTTCAACTAAAGTGTAACTCACACCGACCTTCCTGGTCTAAACCACATGCCAGAGTGAATTTAAACCCCGAAGGACCTTGCCCAACGACAGTCAATACCTGGGCTCAAGGCTCCACCAGACAAGGCTCTTAAACATCCCGTCTTACAGACCAAAAGTTCTTAGAACATTTATATTTGACTGTGACACCTTCAGCCACTAGAATTGTACATGACTAGGTTAAAAAAATAACCATTGGTTTCCCAGTAAAACCGGGTAAACCACAATTCTACTTATGCAGCTTCGTTAACCTAATTAAGACTTAATAAAAAGCCTCTTTTGGAAAACTAGGAAGCATGAGCCGTTGTATACCAATTGGCTTATACAACGGTCGAAAGATTAAATGTTTCTTACATAAAACCTTCATTCTAAGATAAGGTCTGCAGAACAACGATAGATCAGGTCTCCTCATCATTGATGGATGACTGCCCCCGCTCTTCAAGTTATGTTGGATTGATCGTCCATCCAAAGCATATTACAATGATGGTGTTATGATAACTTAATATCAAAACCATGCTTTCTCCAAGAATTTGGCAACCAACAACCAAGGCTCAAGGTAAACCTTTTTCTTTTACAGTTATCAGATGAACATTCAAGAGCCATTTTCTACTATACGAATTTAGCGAAGCATAAATTCGTAATAATTTGCAAGATGCCATGTTTTGACAGCTAATGTCAAATTAGAATACCAGCCATTAAAACAACACAAAAAATGTCAGGATATGTGCACATTGATTGTTGCCAGGCACATTTAGTAGAATGCAGTTAACTGAAACAGGGAAGGCCATTTATTCTTTTGATCCGACATTTGTCCAATTTTTACAAAATTTTTACAAAAAAATTAAACATTTCTTTCTGACATGTGTTTAAAAAAATTGCCACTTTTTGCGAAAAACCTGTTCCCGTACTTTTTACAAATTTTTCACGCAAAAAGAGAGCATTTGTTCGCTTACTCTCTAAAACTTTACAACTTGCGAATTTCTGCTACAAAAGTACGGGAACAAACATAATGTTAATGAGATTTTCAAAAATACACTCTGATGCAGTGTTGTCAAATTGAGGGAAATTTCCCTTTTTAAGGGAAATTTTGTCTTAATTTTTACAAAAAGGAATTATTTTTACATTGCGGAAGGGAAAAAATGGTAATATTATATGCAATAATGCCTTCAGATCACTTTCACTTTCACTCGTCAATTTCTCATCATATTGCCCATAACTTTTTTATTTTATTATCAACAAGTGAAAGTTCAGTGCAGTAAACCACAAGCATAAAGTCATTACTAAAGTCATTACTAAAATATTTACTAATTAATATATAATAATAACAATATTAATTTATTTATTTTTTTGAATTAAAATATTTTTTTAAATCAAAATATTTCCCTAAGAGACTTTGTCCTGCCACGGACCGCTTTATAAAAATGTTTTTACTAATTGGAAAAACTTTTTATATTTTCACTACCTCAGACTTTGATTATATCTTTTAAAATATTTTTTATTCCGATATTTATTTATTTATTTATTTTATTTATTAATTTAAGTAATTAAAAGAGCTATGCTCTTTTATAGTACAACATAAATGCATAAATATAATTAATTTACATTAAATCTAATTAAAATTAATATTAAAATTGAAATTAAAATTAAAATGAAAATGAAAATTAATATTTTTATATTAAAAATTTGAAATTAAAGTTAAAAACTAAAAATGAAGTATAATAACAACTATTTAAAATAGAATCAAAAATTTTGACCTTAATTTTTAAACAATATTGGCTTTATGTTATTTTTTATTTTAAAGATTATAAAAAATAAAAAGAATTAAAGTTAAATTAAGATTGAAAAAGTTTCTGATACAAAGAATAGATAACATAGAGAAGTAAGGAAGTGAAAAGCTATTGAGTAGAGAAAAATGAAAAGATAGATTGCCTTAAAGAACCTCTGCCAGTGACCTCCCTAAGCCATCTTGGCAAAGCATTCCACAACCTAATGGCGTTAATGAAAAACAGGTGGGAAGAGTTTAATGAGTTGTGCCTCGGAACTATCAGAACATGGCTTCTACTTGACATACAAAACTGAAGTTTTTCATGCAGATAGCAAGGAGTTTTCCCATGGATTAGTTTGTGCAGGTAAATACAGTTTCTAGCATTTAGGTAAGCAGTTATGTCGCATCCAAGTATTGCATTTCGGAAACGAGACAAACGATCGTATTTTCGAAGACCATACACATAGCGCGTGGCGTAATTAAATGCAATTTGAATTTTTAACTGGGAAGATGCGCCAAGTTTACTATAAACTATGTCTGAATAAGAAATGATTGGTAAAATTAGCTGTATGACTAATCTACGTTTAATTTCAGTAGGAGTGACACTAGCAGACATTCTTAAGTTTCGTAGGACATAATAAACTTTTTGGACTATACTATTAACATGGTCTACACAGGACACAGAAGAATTAATGTAGAAACCTAGGCTACCTACTTTCGACACCACAGTCAGTTTGCTATTGCCAATAAACAGATCAGGGACATCAACGACACAAGTTTTACTTTCACATATAGGAAGAACATACGATTTGGCAGCGTTTAGTTGAAGGCCATTACTTTTGGCCCACTCATTGATGCTACTGAGATCCTCATTTAACCCACAACACAGATCATCAAGAAGCCCAGTACGTCGCGAAAGATAAAGCTGGATATCATCTGCATAAGCATGAACAGATGCATTCCGGCAAACAATAAAGACGTCGTTTATAAAAATTGAAAATAACAGAGGACCTAGTATAGAGCCTTGTGGAACACCACTTACTACAAATTTGTATTGTATTGATACCTGACCAACCTTAACTCTTTGCATTCTATTACACAAATAACTAGACATTAGATTAACAGCACTATCACAGAACCCAAAAAGATACCTAAGCTTTTGACACAAATAACTATGATTGACTTTATCAAAGGCCTTGGAAAAATCAAGTAAGCAGAGTAAGGTCATAGAGCCGGCATCATATTCAGGTCGAATATCATCAAGAACCTTTACTACCGCTGAGGAACACCCATGCCCTGCCCTAAAACCAGACTGATAGCGTGATAGCAGTTTTTTCTCAGAAAGATATTTGCTAATTTGTTGAGCCATAAGTTTTTCATATACCTTTGACAATGGTGACAGTATACTTATAGGCCTATAATCATTCGCACCAGATGGATTTTGCTTTTTAGCTATAGGTGTAACGATGGCAATTTTCCACATGTCGGGAAAGGAGGATGTTATAAAGCAATGATTTATAATGTGCGTAAGAGAAGATAGTAATTTTATTTTATAATTACACCAAACTATATTATTACATTTCAATTGAATATTGTTGATAAAAAAAATAAAATACAGGAAGCACTATTGAATGAAAAATAATCCTCATAAAATAAAATAAAATTTGTATTTGTTATATATAATATTTTGTTTGATTCGTCTTGAAGTCTCTTTTAATGCCTGCACTTGAGATCTTGCTACAAGGAAAAACAAAAAACATAGCAAGCAAAGCGCTGTTTATTTTCTGCCCCCGATTCGATTCATCCGTAAATCCGGTTCATCATTAATGCACCTTATTTTCGTCTTTTATCATTTCATTATATTTTAAATTATGGGTTTTAGTATAAAAAAACAAAATAAAACAAACAAAAATATAAATTAAACGAATTGAAATAATTAATATACACTTAAAATACGTTTACATAGAATTTGTATTTTCATAAATTTCAATGAATTTCATTTACATTATTTTCACTGTTTGCGTCATAAATCATTGCATTGTATTCTAAAAAAGATACTATGGGTTTATGGTAGCTGAAATAAGAAACAAAAAATTTTTGGACGATGCCTTGACAACTACTTATTTTCGCACGAGCTGCGACCATCGAATTTAAAACAAAAGAAAACAATATAAAATGCGTGTGTCACACATATTGGCAGCTTTCAGCGGAGTCAATAGTTGGCAACTGTTTTTTTTTTTAAATTTGAGTGAGAAACCTTTGCAATCAAATTATTCATTCACAACAGGAGACTCCTCTGAATGCGGCCAATTTGTGTGACACACGTTCTCTATTTTGTTTTCTTTTGCTTGACATTCGATGGTCGAAACACGAAATGTCACTCCTACCTATTAATTATTATACCATGGTCCCAGTCAGAGAATATGCTGGCAACATTTAAAAAACTACCAATGTTTACATTACAAAGCAATTACAAAGCAAATCTACTACAACGCCGAACAGAGAAGAGCAGTATCACATCGGTTGCGCAACGTTAGAGGGGATGAACCGAATTGGCGGCAGAAAATAAACAGCGCTTTGCTTGTTATGTTTTTTGTTTGCCTGGTAGCAAGATCTCAAGTGGAGGCATTCAAAGAGACTTCACAATTTATGTGTGAACACTCATCAATCCATACAAATTTTGTTGGTCAAATCATTTGTCAAATCATTTGATGATCGCTTTGATGAGCTATTTGAAATGATAACAGCCCTATAAATGACGAGAGTTACTCACAAAATGACGATGACGATGACGCAAACCAAAGATTTACCCTCTACCAAAATTGTTCAACGCGCTTACAGAAGTTCTCACTTCAAAAACCTGTTTATGAAAAAAATTTTTAATAAAACAATGATAGTAGACAACTCTGAAAACAAAATGCCGCAGTGAGGAAAATAAAAAGCAACTGACAAATACAAAAAGTGTGAAAATTGTCAAACTTTGTTTGACGCTATATAATAAAATAAGAGCATGCATGTAATTATTTGAATGTTCAACATATTTCTTTATCATAACTTAAAGATTAAAATGTTAAAACACTCAATGCATACATTATTTTTCTTGTTTGCAAACGAAGTTCTAGCAGAAAAAAGCAGAAAAAGAAGAAGATCATTCCATTTTTAAATCTCACCATGAATAGCGGGGGTTTGAGTAAAAGCAACTTTTTCAAAAATGTTGACAAATACAACAACTGAAGAAATTGCCAAACTTTAAAAGCATATATAGACTAATTAATAAGCGAATTAATAAGCGAATTTCAAACATTATTGCAACCTAACTTAAGTATTTATAAACTAACAAACAGATTATATGCATTCATTTCAGGGGTTGCCAAGTGATTTCTTTGTGAGCTTGCGGCTGATTAAGAACAAGAGTGACGATCAGGGTTTATTTTTTTATGCACAAAAAAATGCAAAAATTTTTTGAGGTTATGCTGTCTACGTTTCCTATCTTGTTATCTTAGCTGTCTGTACTGATGACGAGAGTTACTCGCAAAATGACGATGACGCAAACCAAAATCGTTCAACGCGCCTAAAGAAGTTTTCACTTAAAAAAATATTTTCCGTGAGTTTATAGAAACTTCAAACAAAGCCCAACCACTTCCTACTTCCAACACCAAAATGCCGTGATAATCAGGAAAAGGAATTTTTTTCCATGGGATTCTTTAAAACCCCCTACCCCTTAACCACAAAAACCATTGCAATCCATGGAATGCTTTCTTATAGTTCTCTTAAAAATCACCTGCGAGAATCCTTTCATTGAAGGGCTCAAAGAAATCTTGTATTGAGAAGATTCTAGAAGGACTTCTAGAGAAGACTAAGCAAAGCATTCTTCCCAATGACACGCATTTGTTAAAAGAATGCCTTCTGGGTATGAAAGTGAAAGGGATGGAATTCAAGACTTTCCCTTCCACTTTAACTTCTTTTGGAAGTACTTTTTTTGCTGGGTTGTTGTTGTTTTATTTGTCTTCCCAAAGAAGTCACTGTGGGAATTTTTGTAGTTCCCTGAAGGGAAAAAATAGCTTTTCCCCAATTTGAGGGGAATTTTGTTAAAGGTACCTGATAACACTGCTCTGAGGACTTTGTTTAAGATTTTGAGAAACTTAATACTTTTTCAGTCGGTTCGGTTTGTCTGCAGAGTTTATAAAAAAAATTATCCATCTACTTGAAAAATAACATTTGCGTTCGAAGAAGGCTGGAGCTTCTGCCGGAATCTATTTGTCGTAAACTATACACAGAAAGGAGTGTAAAATTCGTTCAAGATTTTGATAAGGTTTTCAAAAATGATGAAGATGAAAGGCAATTGACTATTCAGGTGGTTTAAGCTTATAGAAAAATTATTCTTCTTTCAAAATTTCTGTTTTAATAAAATTATATTAAAAATTTTAACCTTAGAAATTTAAAAAAAAAAAAACTAAAAACAAGTCGTTTGCATAAGTTTTGGAAGTACATTTTCATTATTTTTTGGAGAATCTATATCAATAAAATGACAGATTTGCTGTTAATATGGTCCGTTTAATTAAAAAACGTTAAAAAACCCGAAAATGCACATTTTTCTTTGTAACCAGCAAATTGACTACAATTGAACCTTCGTCTATCAAACATAATTGATTGGATTAGTGCCAAATTTAATATTTTTTTCGTTTTAGGCCTGCAGGAATAAGAATTAGGCCAGCGCTTTTGCTTTTGTTGATTTAAAAATTTTCTCATACAAAAAGGGACTAAGCGTCTAAGCAAACTGATGTCTTTCGAACACGATTAATATTTATGCCAATAAATGTCGTAATGAAATACCGGAAAAATCTCGATATAGCAGTTATCGATAATTATAGGTTAACAATTTGAATTTCAAATCTTTTATCGGTAATTATTTTAGTAATCAATTTACTTGGCAGTACTTTTTTTGGTGATAATTTTAGAAAACTAATTCAATATGATACTATTTTTTCAGATTTTCTTTATTTTTCTAAAACTTTAGCTGACTTAAAAACAAAGTAGAGACATTTTTCATTTTAATTTATAAGCTTACATCACTTTAAGTTCACATTCACCTTTTAAAATATAACTTCAATTTTTTTTTAACATCAAATTCAAGTTTTTACACTTCAAATTCCACTTTTAATCTAAAATAAGGAGTTTTATTTGGGGTCAAAAATTAAATTTAAAGATGCAAGATGCAAGCTGTAAGATAAATTTGTATTTCAAAGAACTGAATTTGACTTAAAAAAATTTTAAGTTAAACTAAAAAAGAGCTCTATTTGTACTTTCACTTCAATTAAATTTCTCTTCAAGATACACGTATAAATTTTTGATATTAAAAATGTTTCCTGCTCTCATATATAATTCAGCTGAGTCCTTAATAAATAACAAAGTACAATAAAATTAACTCGATCGACTCACCCTCAATAGCACAACAAACAGCACCGAACAACAACAAAATATATTAAAACAAAATCCATCCACCCACCAATGTCACAGCTCATAAATTTTACATGCATTATAATAAAATTAAATAAGCAAGCAACAAATAAGGCGCCTTAATTTATGCAACAGTTAAACAAAAACCACTGAAAAAACACTATAACACATATAAATAAACAGTAAATTTGAAAGCGATTACAAGAACAAAAACAACAGCTATTAAAAAATATGTCTCACCCACTCTTCACAGCCGTGACAACAACCAACAATTGCAATCGAGTTGCATGCAATACAAATGCAACGAGTGAAAAAAATAATTCTTTCAATAAACAACAGCAAGAAAACAAGCACAAAACATATAAAAAAAAAAACAGACAACAAGAGGGGAAAACACTAAAAAAAATAAAAACAAGCACAACAATTGATATAAAAGCATTTATTATGAATTTTATCGCTGCTTCTGTGTTGTTGCAGCGTTGTGTTTGGTTGGATTCTGTGTTGGTTTGACTGCTGCGTATGAACCGGAAATGGGCATAAACAATGCATGAGTGTGTATTTGTGTGTGTGTGTGTGTGTGTGTGTGTGAAAGCAACACGCATATAGCAATTAAGAACAATGTAGAGCAGCAACAAGAACAACAACAACAACAACAATCATCAATATCAACAACAATATATCACATGAAAACTTATCACCATGAACAATTAATGGAAATCCGTCGAGAGTTGGCGATATGCTGCTGGGTGTGAGTAAGGACAAACTTACAAAAAGACAAACCGACTGACTCAATAAGTGTCCACTAGGCAGTCGAACCAGTCAGCCATTCAGCCATACAGACAATAAAACAGTTAGTCAAACGTGTCAACTATTTGTTATGGATGTGTGCCTGAGT
Source organism: Dichetophora obliterata (assembly GCA_963920525.1). Classification (NCBI taxonomy): domain Eukaryota; kingdom Metazoa; phylum Arthropoda; class Insecta; order Diptera; family Sciomyzidae; genus Dichetophora; species Dichetophora obliterata. The sequence continues at coordinate 15,873,718 of OY986435.1, read as the reverse complement.
GCGTGTGTTTGTGCGGTGCTATCTGTATTGGTATGCATAACTATTTATGCGGAAACGAAACGATTTCCTACGGGATTCCATTCTTGCCACTGCAGGTTTTTGGCGACAATGTTGTACGCATTACCTGATAATTATTAATGCATACTTTAATCGCGCTGCTGGTGGGAACGGGAATGAGAACAGGAAGAGGACAGGACAGGACATGTTTTGTTTCTATAAAATTCGGCCTGATTTTAGAATTTAAGAATACTATAATTTCCTAACAAAGTGAAAAGAATAAAAAGGACACCAGTGAGAATTTAAAACTCTAAAAATCTAGAGAAAAAAAATAACTGCAGAAATGTTAAACATTTTTGTGGTCTTAAAGATTCTGCTGGAATTCACTACATCACACGACATCATAACTAAAATTTCAGTCTAACGGAACCCATTCAAATAGCCAAAGCACTCGTAAAATTTTGCTCTGAAGAATCCTTGGATGACAAATTTCCAGCAAACTTCCGACAACACGAATCAGCAACGTAATGGGTAGCAGAACCCATGCAAAATAGCTTTAAAAAAATCGAAAAATTATTAACTTCAATATAACTCAATTCTGCGTAAAACAAATTTCAAGGTAAGAGCCCGGGAGTGGATCGCATATTCTATCCAGTAATTAAAAACCCTTCAAACCCCTAATAAACATAGACATTTACAGTTGTACAATAATAATATTGTAATATATATTATATAATGTTATATTCAAAAATTACATTCTGTGATCCCATATTAAAACTCAATTCAGACAAAACTCTTAAAATCATACAGATCTCTCAATCCTTGCTGCTCCAAAGTACTCGATAAAATTATTGCCAAAAGACTCTGCTGATTTGTAACTGCACATTAACTTCAAGGGGGCTTCAAAAGAAGTTAATCTGTGTCTGATGCTTTAAATACTTAGACCATCTCATCACTAATTCCTTATCATCAAAAAAGCACATTTCAATCATTTCTATTGATTTTACAAAGGCGTAAAAAATAGGATATGATATAAAAATTCAAAAAAAATGTATAAAAACAATATTATCTTTAATCCGATAGAAAACATTTACAATTTTTTAATGCATATTGGAAGAGCTTTTTTGGCCTATAATTTCTGACAGTGTATTTTTTTGCTACCTTAATATAGAAAGGCATTAACTCATTTTTTGTTACTTTACAGGAGATGGAAAAAAACTTAATAAAAATTATAATTTTGCGGGTCCGAATTTTATTGAAATGGATTTTTTATTTAAGACACTAACTAATTCAATGCTGTAGCAATATTTCCGCAGTAATTTTTTACCTATAGCAATTTTTTTTTTGCAAAAATCTGTAAAAAAATTTATTTTGAAAAAAAATGAGTTATGGCCTTTCTATATTAAGGTAGCGAACTATTACACCAGCCAATATTTTTACAAAATACTCGATTTTTAGAGTTTATTTTAAAATATTCAAGCTCACGGATGGCTACCGCTGGAACAGAAATATTCGGGGAATCATCAAAGCATAAACCAATAATTATTTTGAAGAACTGACCCGAAATATATTTTTTTTCTATGGAGCACTAGGCACCTTACTTTCCATACTCCAAATATAGTCACATACTTTCGTAACGTAACACCCTGGTGGTAAATGGATACATGACATAAGGGGCATTCCACGGGAAATGAGAAATGAGTTATTTTCTAAAATTGATATGATTATAACCAATGTATTCTTAACGCAATGTATAATAGTTAAGCTTACATGATCTGTAAAAATTATTTAGAAAAAATAAGATTAAGTATTTTTTCACTATGGCAAGCTGTTGTTTATTGTAAACGAGTCGTACGATTTTTTCCAACCCGTCCTACGATGTCCCACCAGTCACAATTTCTACTTTCTATATTTTCTTGTAGAAACTAAACTTGGTGCTAATTTTTAGTTTCTGTTGAAGTCTATTAAACCATTTCATAGCATAGAAAAATTGTGCTGTGTATAGAATTTGGGCTAAAATCTCGATTGACAGTGCAGAAGGCGGAGGTGAGGTATTTTTGACTGTCCCACCAGTCACACTCCTTTAACCAATGAAATATCACCAAAATATTTATATGAGTTATTTTTTTTTTGGTAAAAGTTGTATAAGTCGGTTCATAACGGTAAAATATCTAATTGATCATTATATTACATCAAAATAAAAAGTTACAGGTCTAAATACTATTGATCCTGGAGTAAACTGTCCAAACAGTCACTGTGGATGACCCCGTAATCAATTTTTTCTTACTTTAAATGTACACTAAGGCCAAAAGTATTTGATTTATGCAAAAAAGTATTTAATTTTAAAAAAACTTGATTGGTTTTGAACCAATAACGCATTCGCATAAAACAAATAAGTAAATATTTTAACTTAGTTGATATATGTTATTTATTTATATTATATTTTTATAACTTTTTTAAATAATTACATTTTGAAAGAAATATGAACTTTTTAATTAATTACAAAGAATTTGGCTATTGGCTTTAAAACACTAGTTTCTAGCGAAGCAAAATTCATTTCATTTCTATGGTGCACTTCGGCAGACTCATCAAAATCCAATGAATATCGAGAAAATAAGAAGAAACCAGAACAGAAAGCAAAACTGGTAGAGAAAAGGCTCGATCTAAAAATTAAAACTACTGAAGAGCGAGCTTAGCAGCCTCAGATACAGTTCTGTCTAGTCTGCTGTGTGATTAACGCTGTGCAGAGTTGTTGCTGTTGTTTTTGTTGTTGCTTTCCCCAAACTTACTTGATCTAAAAAGCTTACAATTAAAATCATATAAATAATTTATTAAAAAATATATGGAAATTTTGCACGTAATGTGTCATTTACGCCGTCAGGAAGCTCAAGAAGCAGCAGCAATGCACTTACTCAGGCTCCTGATTAAAACACACTTGTAAGCTTCGGCAGACGTCTACGATACAATTTACATTTCAGCTAAATTTGTCTCAGCTTAAATTATTTCTACTAAGAAAGTATTTTCACAAAATAAATTAGTTCAATTTTAAATATCCTAAACATTACATATTAATGTTAATGCTACACATATCTGTTCACGTAAAAATTTCGACAAAACTTGTAGAAAAGACAATTATTTTGAAAGTTATACTTCGTAAATAATTTCTTATAAACTTCGTTTGCAAGTGAAAAACGAGATCAGAAAAATAAACTGAATTTAAATTCAAATACGCAAAAAAAAAAAACGTGTTGTGGAGAAAATATTTTATTTATCCACGTAAATATTTAAATAAAATTTATGCACTAGCGTGAATAGTCTTATTAGTCATTATTTCTCTCAGTGTAGCTGCAAAGCTGACAAAGCTGTTTACAATTCTCAATTATATTTGTGTCGCTATAACACTGCTGTCATCTATTTAATACAGTAAAGGCCCAGTTATAATAGACGTAACGTAATGTAGTGAAATGCCACTGCAGCAGTGTGTTCTGTCACTTACTGTTTCAATCAATACTTTTCTTATGCAAGTGATTATAATAGAAGTAACGTAATGTAACGGGACGTAAAGATCCGTTGAATTTCGATTTCTACGTTACTTTACATTACGTTTGTTCAAAGAACAACTAAACATTGAGGTTAGATTCGATTATTGCGCTATTTTATATTGTTGAACTACGCTTTTTGTTGAGTTTTCGTTATTAATGTGATAGTTTTATGTATCCACAGCTATGGATGACGAAGATTTAATTGTGTTTGTACAGGAACGTGCAATTATTTACGACAAACAACTGCCTGGCTACTGCCTATTATAATTGCTACAACGTTTTCTTACATTACGTCCCGTCACGATGACAGTTGACAACATTACGTTACTTTACATTACGTCTATTATAACTGGGCCTTAAGCGTCGATGGGAGTAGGCTTGCACCAGACACAAGAGAACAAAAAAAAATTACTAACAAGATAGAAGATAATAAAAAAAATATCTCTTCTACCCCACTTGTAAAAATTTGTCGGTCATGACATTGTTATGCAGAACTGTAAGCGGGGTGTGACAAAGTCTTGTTTTTGCTCCAATTATTTTCTTTCCATTGCTCAAACAACAGTTTGGCATTATTAGTCTGAGTAGTTTAGGGATATAACCTTTTTGTGAGTGCAAGATACCAGTCCAGTACTATGTGGGGAATGTTGTTCTGATAATAAAAAACAATTTTCTAATTTGAATCGCTGAAAAAGTTTCCGCAACGAAAGCGATTTAATATAATATAGAAATACAAGCTTCTTGGATAAGAAAAAAAAATTAAGGAAGTTAATCCTTACTCCGGTATTCTTTCTGCTTAAAATATCGCGATTATATCAAACTTTTGCATTAGACTTATGAAAAATGGTTTGGTATTGAAGATTATATAAGAATTTAAACAAAAAATAAATTGAATTACTGACTGAAGCAGACTGTCTAGTCAGCTAAGTGATTAACTCTATACAGAGTTGTTGTTGTTGTTGTTGTTGTTGTTGCCTTCTTAAAAACTTACTTGATCTAAAGCTCGCAATTTAATTCATGCAATAATTTAATAGATCATAAACACTAATAATAAAAAAAAATTTTTTGAGACAAGAGTTAATTGTTGACTGAAAAATAAAATAAATATATAAAAACAAAACTTCAACGCTTTCGGTGCGGAAACTTTTTTCACGATAGAGGAAAAGTGATATCATATTTTTTATATTTTTTCATGCCCCACACGGCTATGCGTTGGTATTTTTGATATTTGCAAAAATTGCAAAAATTTATATTCCTAGTGTAGATACATCGTGTTTTCTAGCATTAAATTTTGCAGTGAAGTGTATTTGTGATACCTTATGATTAATCTATATGTTTAAGCCAGAACAAAGTTTTATGTATAAAATAATTAAATGTTATTAAATATAAATTCTGAAATACTCGATAAAAAGTAATAAATTGGTTCATTATAGTAAAAAAATTATTATGAAAATAATTTGTGTGGTCATTTGCTTTTGCTTGATTCTTTTCGGTGTGTTTTTCGTTTTCGTTGTGTTTTTGACGTAGAGAGGATTTTTGTTCAATTAATTTCTCTCCTATTTGTACATACCTACTCCCATCGTCGCTTACTGTGTAAGATAGATATCATCAGTGCTTAAGTGGCCATGTCGTACAAATTTAATTGAGAATTGTAAACAAAATTCGGAGGCCTCGCTTTGTATTTAAGAAATAATTAGTTACGTCATGTGTCCATTTACCACTGGGACGATTATTCTCTCTACGACAAAAACCCAGCGAAAACGAAAGAGAACAACACATCAAAAAGAAGCAAATAAACGCAAATGACGCACAATAGATCATGTAGTGAACAAAAATCAAATATGTTTTGGTCTCAAAACCCAATGCGTATCGTTGTAAAGCAGACATGAGCTTTCAGAGGCTCAATTGGCTCAGTTGGCTCAGTTGGCTCAGTTACAAATTTGTTTTGTTTTATTAGCTTTGTGTTTGCAAATTTGTAAAAACAACAACACGTACAAAAATAACAACAACAACACGTTCAACAAAACCGACGTTCACCAAATTTCTAAATTGCTAACAACAACAAATGCATGCAAAGGCAACAAAAAGCAAGTCATACACAATGGCACTGCGCTTGAGGTGTTTGTGTCGTTACATAAGTTGCACATAAACACACATTATTTGTTTTTGTCTTGCTTGTCAATTTTTTTATAGAAATAGAAAATCAGTGTAATCTTGTTGAGGTCGCATTAACATTTTTTATTTTTTCTTTTTTTTTTTTGCAACGATGAGCAAAAGCAATAACGAGGATAATTTTGTGTTTGTTTTTTTTTAAACCTAGGCTCACTAAATTTATTTTCCTGCTCATAGCTGTTGTAAAGGAAATACTTTGAGGAAAGTGAATCCAAATTATTAGTCTAAAAAAAAATATATGTGTGGATTCTATAACTCTTTGAAACTACAACTTTTGGACAATTTTTTTATTGTAGATTTTTGGTTCTTAGACGCTCAAAAAAATATTTCAAATATAAGGTAAAAATATTTTTGTAAACACATATTTCAATACATCAAATTAAATTTATTTTTGGTTTTTTATAAAAATTATCCAAACAAAAAACCTATTTTCTTATTTGAAACAAAAAGATTAAATGGGATTTTTCATAGGATACTGAAAATGGTCAAAAGCATAGGAAATTTAAAAAAATTATCCAGTTGAAGCATTCGTGTTAATAAATATCGCAAGAATGTTTCATTTTATTGCGGAATCTGTTCATAAATTTACGATATTGTACCGATTCTTTGTGAAATCTCATTTTTAAAATTCAAAATTGCTGCTTAACTGAAATTTTTGATTGTATTAGACTAAAAGTTGGTGATTAAGTTCATAGGGTTAATGTTAGAAAATATATTAAACAGGTGTGGTCCCATCGTAAAATTTTCCGAAACTACTGGGTGGATTAAGCTAAAATTTTGACAGTGAATTTGTTTCCAGTACGAAATTTCTTAGAAAAAAGTTTGACACACCCCCTTTACCGCCCACTGATAAAAAAAATCTATATTTCAGACTTAATCAAATGACTGCAAAAATTTTACTGCACTAAACTACACACAAAGTTTTTGGGCGTTGTGACTTCCATTGGTTTGGGCTTTATGACATTGGGCCATATGACACCACGCCAAATTCTCTAATTAAACCTAGTTTTTGTGTCCAATTTTGGTGAGCTAACCTCAGTTTTATTTGATTAAAGTTTAAGCTCACACTGAAAAATTGACCCTTAAAGTTTTCATATTTTATAAACGTTTTCACTGCATTTCTTTTACTTACGTTTGCAAAAGCAACGTATTTATTACTTCGTATAAACACTTTCAAATTAAAAAGATACAGTAATAGCTCACTTATTTAGTAGGAGTTTTATCTGAAAATGCGTAAAGGCCACTAACAATAATATAAAGTAAAAATATTTAAAACATAACCATGAAAAAATTTGAGTGAAAACACAAACAAGGACTTTATACACATATGATTATTTTGTCAGATCGTCATTTATTTTCAAAAAGAAAAAATAAATATAATAAATATTTTGACGGGATGACCAAGATGTGGAATTTTACATAGGAAAAGAATACAATGAGAATCTACAGTAATAAAACTCATTTTCTGTTTGTTTGTTTGTTTGTTTGTTTGTTTGGCCTTTATACAAATCTAAACGGCTCAATGGATTTTGCTCAAAATAGGTATACATATTAAGTGCATCTCAACTTAAAATGTAACATGCTTAGTTTTTGCCACGCCCCCTCTGAAATTTTTCAACTGACGGTAATTTTGTTATTATACAACTTTATGCATCGGAGATTTTTGTGTATTTAATTTTAAAAAATTTCTGTTATTTTGACATCAAAAACATTCACATACCTTCAAAATTAGAGAAATTTTCAGTACAACGACTTTCTCATAAAACATCATTGCCTAAGAATGAGAAAAAAACGACATGAAAATCAAAGTTTGGTCTTTCGATGCAAATATCTCGGCTGTCCATTAACATATTTCATTCAATTTTTTTTTCAAAATTTCAATAAAATTACTTCACAAAAATAGGTTGAACTGTACCGTTAAGTCAGTGTATATATGTTTTATGATTATGTCAAAAAAGATCCAAAATATTGACTTTTTACTCAAAAAATGACTCAAAAATTGTTTTTGTTGTAAAAATTAAATCAATTAAAAATTGCACATCTGGCCACCTTTAATATGACATAGCATTTATTTGCAAAAATTCTTCCAGCTAAGCGCAAAAATTATTTTACTGTTTTTGTTATTAAAACACATCAAACACATCAAAACCCCCTTTGATTTTTTTCGCGAAATTTATTTTTTCCAAAATGTTGTTTTATATTTTTTACAAAAAATTCAAGTCTCAAAAATAATTTATGTGAAAAAATACCCCAATATCTCTTTCCAATCAAAAGTTATGGCTAAAAATCTATTTTTTCATACCAGACTATTAATGAAACTGAGTTTTGTTTTAAAAGTCTCTATATAATTTGAGCGTCTCCATTTTTCTCTAAAAATGCAGTTGTGTGTCTAGAGCAGAGGTCGGCAAAACTCAAACTGAGTGTGTGTTGGTGAGAGCAAATATTCTGCAGTGAAAAAAATTTATGCTGCATATGATTTTCAAATTTGTACACTTGCACACAAAAGTGATTTAATGAAACTATTTCAAACATACTATGGCAAAGGTATGTTATTAATAAGTTCAGAAATGTTAATTTTGTTATCGCAGTTTCTTATTAAAAGAATGCTTTTTAGAGGAGAATTAGTTAATCTATTTCGCTGCTTTGAGCATATGAATTTCAGGTCAGAAAAAATTTATTCACAAAAGTAGGTGGAAGGATAAAAAGCTAACAGTTTGTAAGAAACTGCTTTTAGTTTTGGGTAAAAGCTGCCATCAATGGTTTTCCAGAATTCTACAATATGCTGTTCTTCGATCATTTCTATTTCGGTTCGGAGAATTATCAATTCAGATTGAATCTGGAATTCATACTTCGTTACATCACATTTTAAAGGATTTTCAAATAAATTAAATAACGGCTGCATTTCTTCAAAGTCTTTAAATCTCTTTTCAAAATTATTTATAAGGGTTTCTATTATGTCAATGTGTTCATTCTTTTGTTCGCTAGTAATATTTTCAAAAAATGATGCTCTTGGGAAACTTGAATAATTTTCTTCTTGAATTTTAGCTAAAAGTAAAAATAGTGTTGTTTTGAATTCAAAAATGCTATTGTATGAATTGTAAACAGTCTTATATTTTCCTTGAAGCTGAAGGTTTAGCTTATTTATGTGCAAATGTTCTTAATAAAAGTTCCGTCAGTAAAAGGTCTGCCATGTTTTGCTATATGAAGAGATATTATGGTTGACAATGTCACTTTAAGTTTCTTTTGGGTTTCCAGATTGTTCATTTCATTATCTGTTGCTTCCATATCAGAAAGCCATAACTTGAATTTTTGTAACACAGAATCTCTGTTTTCCCTAAAAATCCTATATTTTTCAACTCTATTCAATTTAGTTAATTCATTATGAGAATGTTCATAATGCCTTTTAAAAGCGTCTTCGCGTGGACTTTTGAATGCTGTGTAACAAATTAAGCATTGCATTTCATTAAAGGCATTCCTAAATAAGAAAAATTTTTCGCATATATTTTCAGCTTCCATTTTGCGCACGATGTTCTCACTTCGGTGGCTCAAAGGCGAATGAACAAAATAACATATTTTGCGCTGTGTAGTTGAACGAAAGAGCGCAAAATACGAAAGAGCGTAAGCGTCTGTGTGAATTGGTTTTCCACAATTGTGGTATGGAGTGCCGATCTATGGTCTAGAGTAATAAAGAACATTTTAGTTTTTATAAAATCTTCCATATAGTAATCTACTTAATTTTTGCCTTCCCACCCCCCGCCCCTCCTGTTCAATTTGTTTTTTTGTGATGGCTCAATTTTTTCTCACTATTGTGTCACCGCAGTCACTCAGTTCTTTATCAATGGTACTCTAAATGTTGTATTTATATCACCATTTCATCGAAAAGATAACTGTGAATAAGAATGCTGTAAAAGTTAATATTTTCATGTAATTAGTTTTAGATATATGGGGATATAATAAAACATATGCGCATCTGGTCAGCACAATTATTTCATTAGTTTTGATGTGTGAGCTAAATTCACAGATAGATGGCGCCGCATTTGTAAGTACTATGGGGCACAAACGGTGAAAAGCCTTGCGGTGAATAGCCAAATGATGTCTTCCAAAAGTTTCTTCAAATTTAACCCCACACGTTTGAGATTACAGGCAGGTGGCGCTATTTTCTGCTAACAGAAGAATATCTGATGTTCTTATGTAGCTAGCAGATAAGTTTTTCGAAATTTTTTGCAAAAATGCTCTTGCTACCAAACTTTTAAAATGTTAAATAATGCAGTACTGCCAGTTTTTTCAGTCGCAGCGTCATCTAGCAGTCAATAACGGCTAAGTGTTGTCTACTTTTACAGTTGCGCTTTCAACACTTAAAAACATAGAATTGAATCAATTTAAATGTCTAGCTCACTTGCTGGGATTATTTGTTGTTTTTGCTTTACTTGCTTGATGATATGATCCTGATCTCCCATGAAAAAACGCAGCTAATATAAATTTAAGTACTATCATTTTTAGTACAAGGAATTTTTCATAAAACATTGATAGCTAATAATGAGAAAAAATTATATGAAAATCAAAGTTTTTACTTTTAATGCCAATATCTCCGCTGTTTTTAATATATTTCATTAAAATTTTTTTTGTTAAAAAGTTCAATATGTTTTTTAATATAAATCTTTGTTTAGACGTTAAAATGTCCATATCTCAAGGACGAATTGAGTCCCACCATCATTTTTATTTTGTTGAAAAGGTAATTGTACTTGCTTTAAGATTAAGTAAATATTAAAATCCTTTTTAATTTTCAAAACATGTTTTTCGTACCCCTTCTTTGAATTCAATTAGCTCACCGCAAGAGTTGGAACCACCAACAACAAAAATTTTCCAAAACTTTTTTGGATTAATGTTCGTTCAATTACCTTTCTAACGGTAGCTTACAAATAAAATTCAACATGTTTTTCATAATTTCGGAATTTTAAAAAACATTTAATCGAGAAGTGTATGTTAAAGTGTTTATATAAATGACTCTCGAGTAACACCGGGTATATCAGCTAGTACAAAATAAAATTAAATCAAAATTATATACAAATGCTTCAACTTATTTATCAAACAGGTATCAGGTCAAATCATTTATATCAAATAAATTAACTATTTTAGGCGTAAAAGTGCTCTCCCTAAAACAATTATTTCTTGAAAACCGAAAAACCTATAAATAAGAAATACCGTTTTAAATAGAAGGCATTTAAATAAAATTAGTTTTTTGAGAAATTTGTAGAGTTTTTATATTACCATAATATTTTTCATATCCTTGCATTAAATTTGATTTCTATTTTAAAATCAGCTTCTCCAAATTAACTATGATGTAAAATTTCATGGAAAGTGGATCTTTCCTTCTATTTTTGTCCATCATTTGTATCATTTGTATGGGCTCACCGTGTGACGCCAAAATTATTTTTACAACAACTTCAACAGTTTAATAAACGTATTTATTGGCATTTTTTAGCATTTCATAATTAACGTTTAATAGAACTTAGTATTTAAAAAATAAAACTTTGTTCTGGCTTAAATATAAAGCTTAACAGCTTCACATATAAACTTGCCACACGAAAACACGATGTTGCCTCACAGACGAATAAAGTTAAACTGTTGTGAGAACGATGAAAAGAAACTATCGAAATAAACAACGCAAACAAGATTTTGCCACATCCCACTTACAGTTCTGCATTACAATGTTAGGCGCATATTAAACGATGATCGTTGATCGGCGTTCAAAATATTTTTGTTGTTGCTTTCAATGCGAAACTGTCAAAAAACACTGAGAGCCAGAGCGGATGAACAATTGTTAGGGCGATCAAGATATGTTCATTTTTGAACGCTGTACACGACAGCAATCACAATCGAAACAGTGTTGCTGGGTGGCAAAATTTAAGATGTGTCCACTTTTAGCAGCTAAAAAGTACTAGAAGTACTGCTTTTTGACTGAAAGTTATTAAAAAAAAAGTTGCATGAAACCCTTATATTTAACAAGAACTCTTACTGGAATAAAGAAAAAAACAAGACTTGATCGCGATGAAACGATCATCATGTGACCTACCAACGATCAAAATGTAAAAGAGCGTAAAAAAGTGTTCATTGAACGCCGATCAACGATCATCGTGTAATATGTGCCTTATCAACGACAAATTTTTACAAGCGGGACTATTTAAACATTTGCTTTCATGGGCAAAGCAGTTTTCACTTAGAAAAAGCTCTTCAACTACATTACTTAGACAAATGTACTTCCCTTAGTAAAAGTATAATTAATTGGTTTTACCTAATTGTTGTCAAAATTCCACTTGAAACCGTTAATCTTAAGTAATGTTTCCAAAAAAAAAAACAAACGCTTAAAAACCCATCATCATGCAGAGAATTTCGGCGGCATGCCAAAATAATGAGCGCTCATAAGTTGTTGCCAATGGCTGCTGCAGTCTGCAGTAAGTTGGCAACATGTGTTGCCAACTCAAATAGCAGCTTGCTTGAACTAAAAGAAGAAAAACTAAACAAATGTTTAACAGAAACGCACACACACAAAAAAGACTTTTAAGCCAAACAATGACAGTGGTAATGACAATGCTGTTGTAGTTGTTGCTGTTCTACTCACAAATGAGTTTTAAAGTGAATCAGGCCGAATTGTGGCTTATGCGCCGCGTCCAAATAACAAAGCGACAACAAACCAGCAGCAGCGCATGACGAACAAAGAGAACCATAACCATATAATTACGATTTTAAAATAAAAAACATAAAGCTAAAGAAAAAAATGGTAATGGTACATAATCAGAAATCAACAAAATAAAGAGGAAAAAAAAAACAGAGAAACATCTAACAACATACTCGTTATGCTACGCTGCGCTGCGCTGCTCTTGAACTTCGAAACTAAAGTTTTTCTCTTTATTTGTTAAAAAAAAAGAAAAAAAAAGTATTGTAACAACTAATTGTTAGTTATTGACACGCTATGGCAACGCTTTTTTATGACAATAGCAGTTGTCACCCCACAACTCCCTCATTTGTGGGACGCTAACGTAGTCAAGCTGCTGGCTGTCAAAAGCAAAGCACGTCAAATGCACGCAAAATGTAGATTTCACCTTACCATTGGTATTCAACCCGCCGATATTCCAACACAAGTTGTTAATGCCATTAAAATTGCAAATGCTATATTTCAATATTGAGTGGTTTTTTGTCGTTATTTATTTTGCCATTGCATGCAATGTAGCCACTTTTTTACTTGCACTTCAAATGCGTCCCACTGTGCGTTAACGAATTTGTCTCTAGCCAGTCCTGGTTGTTCGACAAACTAATTGCTTGTTGTTGCTGGTTGACCGTTACCATTGGGTATAAATTACTACCAGCACATGACGAATTTATCGGAACTTTGTGACAATTACAGATAAATGCTTAAATTGCAATTTATGTGTTTCGAAATGTGTTGTAACGAGCAGGTAGCTTCAAGCAGCTACATTGAAAAATGTAGGTACTCAATTGTTATCAATTTTAAGTTCACTAAACTTGGGAATACAGGTCATTCTAGCGAGGGTTAGACCTAGTCATGTGTAATAGTAAATTGTAAATTAATAGCTGTTTTGGCATGTGATAGTTTGAACTTAAAAATAAAATATTTACTTGAAACAGGATTTAGGTTCTAAAAAAAAAGACTGGCGCAAAGTTTTGTCTCAGATTTTTTTAATTAATTCAAAACTAAACTGTAAGCTATTACTGACTTCGAAGATTTTTTTAAAATTATCATTATCTCTAAAATGAACTTAAACTAGAAAGGAGCCATCTTCAACAGGGCCTGAGTTAAAATAACTCCACAGCCGCTTTTATTCTGGGAAGTATATTCGAGGTTATGAAAGTGTTCTTATTTTTATGACGCCACTTGTATGGGCGAAAGGCGTGGTTTTCTTTCGACTCCACCGAATTTCAAACTTGGAGAGTATTTGAAGTAATTAAGTTTAAGTGTAAAATAAATATGTCAATGAATTAATTTTTGTGGAATTCATGAAGGTTCTACTATTTTGATGACGTAATTTTGCATGGGAGGTAGGCGGAATTTATAGAATTTATAGAATAAATGCGTTCACTTTTTCGGCGAGAGCAGGGTTGTTGCTCTGGATATTTCAAAAGCGTTCGACCGAGTGTGGCATAAAGCGCTCGTGTCAAAACTTGCTGCATATGGTTTTGGTGATGATTTTGCTCGATGGATCACGTGTTTTCTCAAGGACAGAACGATTCGAGTCGTAGTTGAAGGTATTTCGTCTGAGAAGCACGCCATCAACGCAGGAGTACCGCAGGGTTCAGTTCTATCGCCCACCTTGTTTCTGGTTTTTATCAACGACCTTCTGTCGTTGACGCATAACCCAATACATTCATTTGCGGACGACAGCAGCATTTGTCATTTATATTCATTCAAAAAACGCCCAAGCTCTATGGAGATTGAGAGATAAAGGCAAACTATGAATGACACACTCCTTAATGATCTACAAAAAATCTCCGAGTGGGGTCTTGCTAATAGAGTAGAGTTCAATGCAAGCAAGACCCAGTGTTGTCTGTTAACCCACAAGCGAGTGAATTGCCCTTTTGCTCCTCTCAGTATGAATGGTGAGGATCTTGTGGAATCAGCCGCTCTTGACGTTCTGGGCATATCGATCCAATCTGATCTTCGTTGGAATGATCATATTTTCGATGTGTCGAAAGAAGCGGGCAAGTGCCTAGGTTTTCTAAAACGGTGCAAAAAATATTTCACTTCAGCTGATCTTCGCATGATCTACACCTCATATATTAGGCCGAAAATGGAGTACAATTCGCACATTTGGGCAGGGTCTTCAAGATCTTATTTGGAGCTTCTGGACCGAATTCAACGTCGTGCGATATATTTGATAGGAGACGAAAGTATTTCATCCACTCTCAACTCTCTTGAGCATCGACGTAATGTAGGTTGCCTAAGCCTTCTGTATAGGTATTACCATGGGAAGTGTTCAAGGGAGATACATGGCCTGACGCCACCAGCTCGTGTGTTTCCCAGGTCCACTCGGGCAGCTGTCCAAGCCCAACCTTTTACCATTGCATCGATGCCTAATAGAACCTCGCATTACCGCGATAATTCGTTCTTTAGTCGCGCGGTTAAATGTGTCTCCCTGCGAGCGTGTTTCCCGGCAGTTTTGAGCTGTGCAAATTCAAAACAAATCTTCACCGACACTACTCCATCTATCCACCCTCCAACTAACTATCACCCATCTTCCGAATCAACACAATGCTTACGCATTTATAGGGGGCATCCCCTGAGCGTTGGTTCAGTCTAAAAAAAAAAAAAAAAATATAGAAATCGAAACTTATGTCCAGAATTTCAAGTTGAATTGAACTTGCAAGTGAGAATCTTAATTTCACTAAATTTTAAGAAGTGGAAACTGCAGAAAATGTGTGTAATACAGTATAATCTGAAGTTGGAATTTAAAAAAGTTGGAAACTAAAAATGTGTTGTTTTTTTTAGAACGAAGATCTTTACGCGGCTTGCGGGTAGTGTGATTTGGTAGAAACCGTCACCTAACAAAATAAATTGCTGTGTGTGTATGCGTGCGAGTATCGACCAGATTTAAAACTAGCAGCCCAGTGGGCAAAATCAGGTCTTTGAAGCGTTTCTAGCAGGCCATCATCTGGATTTCTTAGCCCTTCCGTGCTCGTTTCCAAGCCCATAAACTTTTTTATATGAAACGAGTAAGTTTTCTAGGCCTTCCTCTCTCGCGACTCTTAAGAAGCCATCTAGAAGCCCTTCTTGAGAATGTACATAAGAAAGAAAAGCAATATAAATATTAACTTGAAATAAGAAAACTTTTCACAATTTCCAGAATTGAACCAACGTCCTCTCATCTGGCGGTCTGGCATCTTATCCACTCGTCCACCTCAGTTGTTAACAAAAGTCAGCTTATTTTGCATCATTACAAATGAAAGTAAGCTTTCGAGAGCGCGGGTTCGCGACCCAGCTCAGACCAAAACAAAAAATTTTTTTATTTTTTTAAAATCTACATTTTTTTACAAATTTTTCTGTTCTTTTAAAAAAATTTTTGATATTTTTTTGTAAATTTCTTCATACAAAAATGATAGAAAAGACTTAGAATTTTTCCATATAAAAGTTTTCATATAATGTGATATGCAATGTGTTAGATTTCGGAGACCTAGGTTCGCGTCCCAACTCGGACAAAAAAAAAATATTTTTTTTTGTTTTTTCTTTAAGATTTGATTTTTTTTTAATTTATAATTTTTTCCAAAATTTTTTTAAAATGTTTTCATATAAAATAACAGGAAAAGACTCCAAACCTTCAAAAGGTAGGCCTTACAAAAGCATTCATCAATGCAGCGATCATGGAAGGTATATTGAGGCCAATAAGAGCACTACTAGCATGCTTTCTTTTGCGTATCGCTAGCTGAAATGCCCACTGGGAGGCGAGTGCGCTGTGTGTGTGCGTGCGAGTATTGAGATTGGAGTCAGGCATGCCAACTTGTGGGGAATTGCCCGGTTTGCGGGGAATTTCATGTAGATCGGGAAATCGGGGAATAGGCTCAAATATGCGAGGAATTCAATAATTCATCTAATTTTTAATGATTTAAAACATTTTATATAATATTTGCGCTGAATTTGATTCTATATTTAATTTTCTGATACAATTTTCTTCTCACAGTATTAGAAAAATACAATTGAAAAAAATTTGACACTTCCATTAGCATTTCAATAACATCATAAATGTGCGAAGTTGACTTAAGAGAGGTTGTTTTAGGCAAAAGCAGCTAAAATCAAGGCATATTTTAGAAGAAGTTTTCTAAAAAAGTATATTATACATACAAAAAATTTCATTTGCATGTTAATTTAACATCATCAGTATAAGTGAAATTTTTTTTAACATATATTTTTTAAATATAAAAATTGCGCTGAAGTAAGTGTGCTTAAAAATAAGTGAAAATCGGGACACACCGGCTCGGCTCGGCTTCAGATCATCTGAAAAAAAAAATGAATTCAAAAACAGACCCTTAAATGCACATCTTTTACCATGGAATAAAAACATTTAAAATAAAGAAAATTATAAAGCGTGGAAAAAAGTTGAAAAGTTTACAATATTTTTTTACCATATTGTTGCGTGTAAAACCTAGACAAATTTTTCAAAGTCGCTTTATTTTAGTAAAAGATGTGTAGAATTACAGTACAAATAGATTTAAAAAAAATTAATTCGGTTTATTAGGTTGTTTGCAGAAAAAACGGGTTTAAAGTTACTCTGGTTAGTTAAAGGTACTCTGGCGCACCAGGTTTTAAGCGCTAGAGAATCTGTGTTATAAGCGGGACTGATTTATAAATTTTTTTGACATATTTGTCTATAATCAAATGTCAAAAATTATATTTTTAAAAATTGCTTGCCTAAAACCACCCTTGGCAAACTTTGGAATCGGGCCATCGACATATTGTAGCTTCAAGGTTTGAAGTCGCGAAACGAAAACACATTTTCCATTTTTTAAGATTTTTTCTTTAATTTTATAGTGTGTTATTTTTTTATCAAAATGAATTGTTTTCATAAAATTTATAAAATCCTTACATTATTTTCAATTAAAAAAGTCTATAAGTAAATTCCTAAAAAATTTTTTGGAGGGGAATTTGAGGAAAAATCGGGGTATTTTGAGAAGCACTGCGGGGAAAACCAAAAAATGAGTTGGAAGCCCTGATTGGAGCTTACTAACGAACGAGTAGGCGTGTGCGTAGCCGAGTGCGTAACCCTCTCTTTCTGTCTTTATCTGCCTTTGTTTTTGACACGTAGAAATTTCGTTAAAACGCATTTGTTATTTTTACTTGTGTGGTTGTTTTAAACATGAAAATCTTTATTGCAATTAAGCTAAAAATAATTGCAGTGTATAATACAGTGTAAACTGATGTTAGAATTCCAAAAAGTTTTTTGACACTAGGGTGAACCCTAAAAATGTGTTATTTTGTTTTGTTCTCTTTGCATATGTGCTTGCAGTTTTTTGACACTACACTCAGAAAAAAACACCTATCTTTTTACAAAAAAGTTCTCTATGTTGTTTCTATGTCAAATAAAAAATGAATAGCAAATGAATAATAAATAAAAAAAAATGAATAGCAAATGAATAATGAATTACAAGTGAATAATTAATAAAAATGAATAATGAATAAAAAATAAATAATGAATAAAAATTGCATAATGAAAAAAATAAAAAATGAATAATAAATTAAAAATTAATAATGAATCAAAAAGGAATAATAAATAAAATATATATAATGTATAACAAATGAATCAAGAATAACAAAGGAATAATTAATAAAAAATTAAAATTTAAGAAAAAACTAATAATGAATAAAAAATAAATAATGAAAAACAAATGAATAAAGCATAACAAATGAATAATTAATAAAAAATTAATAATGAATAAAAAAATTAATAATGCATAACGAATAACAAATGAATAATGAATAAAAAAAATCAATATTCAATAAATGAATAAAAAAAGAATAATGAATAAAAAATAAATAATGAATAACAAATGAATAAAGAATTACAAATGAATAATGAATAAAAAATTAATAATGAATAAAAAATTAATAATGAATAAAAAATTAATAACGAAACAAAAGAATAATGCATAAAAATGATTAATGAATAGCAAATGAATAATTAATATATAACGAATAATGAATAAAAAATTAATAATGAATAACTAATGAATAATGAACGAAAATTAATAATGAATGAAAATGAATAACGAATAAAAAAGAATAATGAATAAAAAATGAATAATGAAAAAATGAATAATGAAAAAAAGAATAATAAATAAAAAATGAATAATGAATAAGAGAGAATAATGAAAAAAGTAATAATGAATAGCAAATGAATAACAAATGAATAATGAATAAAAAATTAAAAATATTGAATAACACATGATTAACGATTAAAATATGATTAACGAATAAAAATGAATAATGAGTAAAAAATGAATAATGAATAAAAAATTAATAACGAATAAAAAATTAACAATGAATAAAAAAAGAATTATTGAATATTCTGAAATTCTGAATTTTTTTTTAATTGCATTTTTTGTAAATAGCATTTAAATTGATAATAAAAACAATAATGAATAAAAAATAAAGAATAAGTAACAAATGAATAAAGAATTACAAATGAATAATTAATAAAAAATAAATAATGAGTTAAAAATAAATAATGAATAAAAAATGCATAATGAATAATAAATGAATAATGAATAAAAAAATAATAACGAATAACAAATGAATAATAAATAAAAGTGAACAACGAATTAATAATGAACAATGAATAAAAAATGCATAATGAATAAAAGAAGAATAATGAATAAAAAATAAATAATGAATAACAAATGAGTAAAGAATTAAAAATGAATAATGAATAAAAAATGAATAATGAATAAAAAATTAGTAATGCATAAAAAATTAATAATGATAAGAAAAGAATAATGAATAAAAATGAACAATGAAAAACAAATGAACAATTAATGAAAAATGAATAAAAGAAGAATAATGAATAAAAAATTAAGAATGAATAACAAATGAAGAAAGAATAACAAATGAATAATTAAAAATAAAGAATAAATGATAATAAATTAATAATGAATAAAAAATGCATAAAGAATAACACATGAATAATGAATAAAAAATTCATAATAAATAAAAAATGAATAAAAGAAGAATAATGAATAAAAAATAAATAATGAAGAACAAATGAATAAAGAATTACAAATCAATAATGAATAAAAATGAGTAATGATAAAAAAAGAATAATAAATAAAAATGAGCAATGAAAAACAAATGAATAATTAATGAATAATGAATAAAAAATGAATAATATGTAAAAAATTAATAATGAATAAAAAATTAATAACGAATAACAAATGAATAAAAATGAACAACGCATAAAAAATTAACAATGAATAAAAAATGCATATTGAATAAAAAATTAAGAATTAATAAAAAATGAATAATGAGAAAAAAGAATAGTGAATAAAAAATGAATCGTGAATAACAACTAAATTATGAATAAAAAATGAATAACGAATGAATAAAAAAGAACGAATAAAAAATGAATAATGAATAACAAATAAATAATGAATAAAAAATGAATGACGAAAACAAAAATTAATAATGAATAACAAATGAATAATGAATAAAAAAAGAATTATTAAAAATTTTGAAATTCTCTTTGAATTGCATTCTTTGTTAATAGCATTTAAATAAATAAATAATTTATTCAGTACTCTGAATAACGAAAATTATTAATTAAAATGAATAATAAATAATATTTTTAAAAATTAATGTGAATTAAAAATTTTATTTATAAATCAACTTTGCATTCATTAAATGCTTTCTTATTTCGTTATTCACTGATTTACATTTTTGTAAATAAAATCAAATTGAATGAATTCTTTTACAGCTCTGCGCTATTGTTTACTTTTTGTTGTTCACTATTTTTTGAACACAATTTTTTTAGTTGTTTTTTATAATTAAATGATTTTAAAAATCTTTACCTCTTTATGTTTTCTGTCTTTTTATCGTTCATTTCAAAAAAAAATGCCTTCATGTTTAGGATTTTCACTTTATTTTTTTTTTCTTATTTTTGTGTATGAAATCCTTTTTGGTATGATTTAACTATTATTATTTTAAAATCACTTAATTTTTTTCCTAAATTCTGTAATAATAATGTTTTTACTACACAAAATCGTGCTCATTTATTCTTTTCAGATTATGTAAAATAAGCATTAGCAAAATGTTTTTTTTTTGTTTTTAAGTTGATTTAAACTCAATACTATTAAAATATTTATCGAAATTAAAATTGCTTAACATATGTTTAAATTCCACAATTAATTAATTTATTGAGTAATCTAGTTAAGTACACAAAAACTAACGAAGATTTTTTACTATACACAAATGAAAGATTTTCTTAAAACTTGTAGTTGCTGCAAAAAATCGAGTCCAGTTTGAGGAAGGAGTCTGTGCAAAAACGATCTCGATGAGCAGTCAGTCAACAAAATTTAAATTAATCCAACTAACGAACATGATTATGAATGAGAGCGTGCACAATTAAAGCACACTTCAAACTGTTAAATCATTATCAGTTACTCGCTTATGCCATCCAACTGGCGAACAATGAAATCTTTTATATAACTGAAGTTAATAATTTTTTCCAATTTGAACAACAGTCTTGAAAGGAGTCTGAAGCAGAAAAACGTGCTGATGTGCGAAATGTTAAAGTAATTCAAAATATACACAACTCTATATAATTTTATACCGACGTTTGTGAAATTCTAAGTAATAAATGGTATGGGACAAAAACAAAAACAACAAGAGGGGTGCATAATTTAAGGCGCACAAAACGAGCAACGAGCAAACGAAATAAGAAACACGCTAATTTGGCTTTAATTCGCCATAATGAAAGCAGGCGACATTTGCTGGTCATTGCGAAATTATTCATGGCTGTTATATTTTTATTATAGTGTATCGTAGTTGTTGTTGTTGTTGTTGTTTTAATATCCGATTTCAATGCAGTCAAAGTTAAATCGAAGCACAAAATAATAACAAACAATAAAAAAAGAGAAAAATAAACAAAACTCTAAAAGAATATTTTTATTACAATAAAACGCTAGTGAAGATGCGATACATCTCCGAAACAGTGATACACTCTGCCTAGCCTCGATTTAATATGGTCTTGGCAACAGTCAGTCAGGCTGCTTAACAGCTCATTAATGCGTTGGTTGAGAAATTCGAGCCTTGAGACGGATGTTGTTTGGTCTTTATTAGTTTAATGTTTGTTCTTAAAAGAATGAAGCTACAGCATCATTGTTTGGCAAAAAGTTGAAATGTGAGTAAAGGAAAATAGGAAGAGCTGCTAATATAAACACTAACAATAAAAAAAAAAATTAATAAAAAAAACGCATATCATAGTTCCATAGTTTCGACACAGCAACGGATACAGCACAGATACAGCACAGATACACAGTCAGATACACAGTCAGATACACAGTCAGATACGAAGAAAGTAAGAGTTGCTCGATAGCAGCTGTGGAGGAGAACAAAGCAAACGTTTGTTTATCAGAGCAGGGTATCGTCTTAATAGCCAGCGTCCAGTCGTCGCAAGTCAAAAGAAAGAGGGAAAAAACAAAAATGACTGGCGACATCTTTAAGTTCGTGGTTGGCATGCGAACTGATGGCTTGATTGAATGCCCGCTTGACTGATTTTGAAGTCTTTGCTTATAAGTTCAGAACTCCGTGATTTTTCTTTATACAATGGATTTTTATTTGGTCTGCTGAATTGTGGCGATTCGATGCGGATCGATTCGAATGCCGCACAATGGCTGAGTCGCAAACAAAAAGTGACAATAAATAGAAGAATTCGTAGTAGATCACACAACAGTTGACACATAAGGTGAAATTAACTACACGGTTAAAAATCTTGGACGAAATTTTAAACTTTTTTGGATTACATATAGGACAGCACCAAAAGTAGATTACTTTTTTATCCAAGGAAAAGTTTAAAATTTTTCAAACCTAAAAAGATTAGTTTTCAATCCGCAAAAAATTTAAAAAAAGCAATATAAATATCAACATAAAATAAAAAACTTTTCTGACCAGTTCATGATTTGAACATACATCCTATATTGTGCTGGTCTAACACCTAATCCACTCATCCATTTAAGTTCTTAAGAAAGTTACGCTTATTTTGCATCATAACGAATACAAGTAAGCAAACGAGCAGAAACGTGGGTTCGAGACCCAGCTAAATTAAAGTAAAATAAAAAAAAATGTTCTAACCAGTTCGTGATTTGAACACGCGTCCTCTGATATGTTGCTCTAATACCTTATCCACTCGTCCAACTCAGTTGTTAACATAGTTTCGCTTATTTTGCATCATTACGAATGCAAGTAAGTTCTTTTCAGAAACGTGGGTTTGAGACCCAGCTAAATTAAACTAATGTTTGGATTAAAAAATAGTAGGTACTTTTTAGATTAAAAATTCTTTTAAGCTAAAGTTTGGATTAAAAAGTAGTCCAAAATTTTTAACCGTGTATTGCTAGGCGATCACATACAAAAGTTTTTTAAAATTTCGCCTATAACCATGCCTATTTTCTCTATAAGAAAAAATTTTAAAACGCTTCTTTTTTTTTGTTATTGAGCCTATATAAAACTACTTCCATAAAACTCTTGAGTATATGTTCAGAATGAAAAAGTGTATCTTATACCATGCCCACCTCACATAAGAAAAATTTCAGTGCACATGATTTTTAAAATTTCAACTTCCATGAGGCTTAGCACTATTCAAATGGCTGAATTTAGTGGTTTATTTCATTTATAGATGCTATTTGTCTGGTTTTTATCAAATAAAAAAAAATCACAAATCAGAGCTGCTGATTTCGTTATAATCTTCAGTAATAAAACTCATTTTCTGTTTGTTTGTTTGTTTGTTTGACCTTTATACAAATCTAAACGGCTCAACGGATTTTGCTCAACCTAGGTATACATATTAAGCTCATCTCAACTTAAAATTTTACATACTTAGTTTTTGCCACGCCCCCTCCGAAGTTTTCAACTAACTAAAAATAACCTTTTATTATAAAACTTTTTCCTATCGGAGTTTTCTGTGTATTTAATTTTAAGAAGTTTTTATTATTTTGACATCAAAAACACTCACATATATTCAAAATTGAAGAAATTTTCAGTACAACGACTTTTTCATAAAACATTGTTACCTAAAGCCTAGTACTCTGTTCGTTTCCGTGAAATTTAGCTGGCAACATCTATTTATTTGTTGCGTGAAATTTCTGACTTAAAGCTTGTTGCGAAGAATTTCTATGGCAACGTTTCTCAGAGAATAAGTTGGGCGATTTCATATGATCTCTCTCTTTTCACTTCAAAATTAATAGGCAGTACAATTGTAAATTGTCGTGAAAAAATGTTGCTCAGAAACATGTTGCAATAACTTCATGCAGCAGAACAGAGTACTACTCTGGCGAACATGTAAAAATTTCCACGCTTGTTTTGCAGCTTTCACTTTTTATATGGAGATTTAAGTGGAATTTCACATGAAACTGAACAGAGTACTATGCTTAAGAATGAGAAAAAAACGACATGAAAATCAAAGTTTGGTCTTTCGATGCAAATATCTCCGCTATCCATTAATATATTTCATTCAAATTTTATTTGTTCAAAAGTTCAATAAAATCACTTCACAAAAATAGGTTGAACTGTACCGTTAAGTTAGTGTATATATGTTTTATAATTATGCCAAAAAAGGACCAAAATATTGACATTTTACTAAAAAAATGATTCAAAAATTGTTGTTGTTGTAAAAATTTAATCAATTAAAAATTGCACATCTGACTACCTTTCATATGACATAGCACTTGTATGCAAAAATTTTTCCAGTTAAGCACAAAAATTATTTTACTGTTTTTGTCATAATCAAAAGAGCCCTTCGATTTTTTTCGCGAAATTTATTTGTTCCAAAATGTTATTTTTATATTTTTTACAAAAAAAGTCAAGTCTCAAAAAAATGTATGTGAAAAAATTACCCCAATATACTTTCCAACTTTTTTTATGCCAGCTATATTAAAATTCTCTATCCTTAATATCTTCCTTATATTAGTACGTCTATATTTTGTCCGCCCCATCTCCCTCAGCCTCCTTTTAAATGTTTTTTGAGGTGATGGAATCATTTTTTCTCACTACATTTTCAGCGTTGTCACTCTGTAGGAACGAAAAAAAATTTTCATATAAAGTACATTGAGATTTTTGACAACGAACAGGCAGCGAAATTTTTTTCGCCAGCTAGTATGCTGTAGAAGCGAAAATTATTGCTATGTCGCCAAATTTCCATTTGTGAGTGGAGAGTTAAATTTCAAAATTTCGCTCATGATTATATGCCCGTACATTTAATTCGCGCGTAAATTTGCAATTGAACAATAAAAAATAAGCAGTAATTATGTTTAAGTGTTGAATTTGTTATTTAACAAATTTATTGTTGCATTTTAATAGTTTATTAATGTGTAGTTTTGCTTTTTAAAGGATACTAGCTGAACCCGGTGTGCTTCGCTACTCCCCTCGTTATAAAATAAAATTAAAAGTATTTATATATTTTTCACGCCATCTAATTTTCGAAATAAGTCCACCCCAGCGCCACCTACCGTGTCCATTTATACACAAATTATTTTCTTATGATCAAACAAACATACATTCTGAATTTCAGTTAAATTGGTCCATAAATTCAAATTTTCGATATAAGTCCACCCCAGCGCCACCTATCGGGTCCAAATATAGCCTATGTTACCCACCGTACCAAGATGAACATTACCTGAAAATTTCATCAAAATCGGCACAGCCGTTTTGGAGTCCATACGTTACATACATACACACATCTTTTTTATATATATAGAAGATTTGTAGGATATAGGATAGGATATAATTGCAGCAATAAAAATATGAATCTGTCAACCAGAACATCAAGGCTTTTTCTCCACACAAAAATTTTGACTCTACACCAAAATTTCGCGTGTTATATGCCCAAAAATTTTCGTTCCTACAGCATACTAAGCTTTAAGCAGAAGCGAAAATAAATTTTTTCGTAAGAAATGCATAGCGTTTTTGACAGCGAAAAGGTAGCAACATTTTTTTCGTTGGTTAGTACGCTGTTGAACCGTAAAATTTGTTCAATGCAGCCAAGTTTACAAACATGATTGGAGAGTTGTCAAAATTTTTGTGTCTATTATGTGTCGATACATTTGATTGACGCGAACATTTGACATTCAACAATAATAATCGACTAACACATTCAACAAACACGTTATGGTAAGTATGTGTCAGTGTAGAGTCTACACCATAACTTCGCGTGTTGGATTTAAATGCCTACAAATTTTCGTTACTACAGCATACTAAGCTTTAGTCGTAAAAAGTATGCTCAAAAATGTTCTAAATTAGAAGTAAGCACTGCATTACCAACTATGTTAAAATAATTTAAAAAAGTCGGTAACTGTTAGTTTAGTTCTTTTCGCACAAAACCTAAACTTGCAGTAAAAAATATAATGGCACTTCCTGCACTGCTCTTGCAGTTTCTTCAGCTGGATTTATGTCGATCAACTCTTTACGTCAATAATATTGCAACAGGTTGCTGTATATACTATAATTGGAAATAAAAAAGCGACTGCTTTCTTAACTTACACCTTTTTGCTAATGTACATTAAGAAACGACTGTACAATTTTTCGCATAAAAAAGGAATTCTAAAGATTTAAGAAATTGCATCAACTATCAGACTCAGTTTATTTTATTTTTTATTTTAGACACAAACCAATTGTTATTTTTCATCTAGGAAAACTACTAGAAAATTTAGGAAGTTGGGTGTCCATTTTCCTTTCTTTTACAAATTCGATTTCTATATGCGAAGTGCAAGTAAAATTTTTACCAGTAACCAGTAAATTCAGTTTAAAACTAAAAAATAACTTTTGATTGTGAAAAAACAGTGATAAAATTATTCCTTCGTTAAAAAAAGCAGGATAAATTTTTTAATATTTTTAAAGTGGTCTCAAACTTAAAATTCAACATGTTTTTTAAAAAATTTCAAAATTTAAAAAAAAATTAATCGAGAAGTGTATATTAAAATGTTTATATAAATGACTCCCGAGTAACACCGGGTATATCAGCCAGTTAAAAATAAAATTGAGTGAACTCGCAGGTATTTTTCAATTTTTTTTAGAGAAAAAATATAAATACAAAATCAATAAATTCTTATACAAACATATCGTACTGTTACAAAGTAGTATTTAATAAATTATTTCGCTGTAACAAATGGAATAAACAATTAATAACGTAGTACATATTTTATGAATAAAAAGCTACCAAATACTCAAAATCTGTCTATTTACTATATCGCTCTTTCCATGCCATATCGGACGCTTTTAGAAACTTAAATTTTTGTAAAAATTTGATACTTTGCATGTGGATAGTACTTTAAAAAAAAACTTTCGCATATTTTTATAATTTTTATTTTTTTTTTTTGCAGTTATACATAGTAGGGCTATTCCCGATTACGGGCAAATAGCGTGGCATCGTGGCATTTGCAAAATATGATGGCAAATATTTTCAACACAACAACAAAATGTACAGATTTGCATTTGCCCGACTGTGTCAAATTTGCAACACTAAAATCGCATTGCAAACAGTCGAGCATGGGCAAAACTTGTTTGCCAATCAATCAGCTGTCACATTTTAACCAAACGCCGCTAATAAAACAAAATTAACAGACTCTGATATGGAACTGACTGTGATAAATAATGCACTTTGATAAATAGTAATGAAAAACACCACAAATACTGTTCGTGTTGTTTTTTTTTTCCTCCAAAACAGCTGTGAGTTTTGTTTGCAACAGTGTTCTAAAAAGTGTGCTCACAGTTGATGGCAAATATTTGGTAGGGCATACATTTGCAAAGCTATTTGCCCGTAACTGGGAATAGCCCTAGTGAAAAATTATAAAGAAAATCAAAAATTGTCATTCGGACATGTAGTCAAACAACTATATCTTCTAAGCCGTTATTCCTAGAAGAAAATGTTATGGGCATATTTTAAAGATCTTGAATTGGACTTCTTTGTGGTGTACTTTTTTGCCAACACTGTCGTGAAAAATTTTTGACCACTAAAAATTTCATTCACATTTTTCATGGTCAGCACCACTATTTTTTTGGCGCTTTGAAAATATTATCGTTTTGAGGCATTCATTCTTAATGCATTCTCAAAATTTGATGTTTGAGAATCAATGTTTACTATTTAAGACACAAATATTTATTTGTTTTTAATATACTAACGACGTGTAAAATTTGAAAAAAATAGGAATCGTCAAAATCAGTTTTTGAACAAAAGCGTCCGATATGACATGGAATCATCGATATTCAAAAACATTAATTTGAATACAGAGTTTTCATTTGAAATCTGTAAATGATTAATTGAAAGCCTGAAATCCGTTTGAGGTTAAGGAAATGGCAACTGAAATTCAGAAATTCTATTTGAATGTAGATAAAATTAACCAAAATTCAGAAATTCCATTTAAAATTCAGAATTTTATAACAACCATAAGCAAAACAAAACAAAAAACCTTGAATCTCCAACTGTATCTAACTAGTTGTAAAGGCGTGCTTACATTAAACTCCGTTATGATTGTTTATAAATTATCTGGTTGCATTAATATTTAACCAACACTGAACGCACGCACATACACGCATGCAATCACGCTGGCATTAAAAAAACTAACATTAGCATTTGATTTGTTTTTTTTTTCTCTTCTATCTCTGTTTAACGCAAATATTGACCAGAACAATTTGTTGACCAACAACGTTTAAACACTCGACACGATATCAAATTCAAACACACAAATTAAGCGTTTTTGGTTTCTATTAACGTGGTCATTAAGTGGCAAAACAGAATGCAATTATGTGTGATAAACGCCTATAAGCGCCCACACACACGCACACGCCTCCTTGCTCTAGGGAGTAATTAGCAATGGAGACATTGGGCCGAACCCTGCAACCAAAAAAGATTTTGTTTCATAAATAATGTCGATGTGGTTATAGTTATTGATAAATCAGTTGTTGTTATTCGATGTGGTTATTAGTATTGATCATGTTTTTGCTGCTCGGCCTGTTTTTTTTATGTTTAATTTCTTGTCCACCAAAAAAATAAACAAATTCTTGTCTAGATTCAACTTTAGTGCAGGACTGGTTGGCTGTCCGTGACGTTTAAGTGTCATTCTATTGAAGTGTTATTATGTTTACACTATCTGCTTGTTTGTGTTAAGACTTAAGCTTATTAGCGTTGAAATGTTTGCATGAAAGTCTCTTGTCCGCATTCAAAGATGCTTAATACAAGCACTAAGTAAATAATTTGCGGTAGCAAATCAATTTGAAGCACTTTCATTAGGACCTTATGCGACAATCGCTGTTATCAAAAATAAAATCAGCAATGAGCAATTGACGCATAGGCCATGAAAGTAGGCTTGGATAGCTCACGTACGAACTAGTTCAATTGAACTGTTCGCACTCATGAACTATGTGAACTAGTTCGTTGATTTTAGTTCTTTTAGTTCAATCGATTTTGAGTCAGATTAAAATGAACGAGTAAGACTTTATCAAACAATGTTTTAGTCCCTACTGATACAGTTTTCTACTAATAAACAGTAAAAAATACCTTTTTGGAATAAAAAATTTTTGTGAAAAATATTGTGTGAAATGTCCTATATGTAGCATTTTTATGTAATTTATGTTTTGTTAGTATTTTTAAGTTAATTTTTGCTATGTCCACAGTTAATAATTGATTCGTTCATATAGTTCGTTTCATTTTATAGACCTGTGGCTCGTTCCTGTAACTCGTAGCGATCGTAGTTACCGACTCATATTACCGATTTGACGTCACTCTGACGTCATTGTCACTTGCAATGTTTCTGTACGAATCTGAATCGATTTCTGTTCGATTCGTTCATTCCAAATCGATAAGCTGTCACATGTTCCGATTTCATTTCAATGGAACCTTTTAAAAAAGTGTTTCTGTACGTAAAGTGAATCGATAAAAATGTGTCACTTTTATCACTGGCCTTGTACCAAGTGAGAATTCTACCGATTTATCTAATAACAGTAATGTTGTGTATTCGACATATACCTTTAAAAATGGTTACTTTCATATAAGTTGATCTTTTTACTGATTGAAATATTTTGTTATTCTTAAAAAAGTTTTAGTTTTAAAGGTAATACAATTTATAAATAATGCTTACTTACCTGAGAACAGCACAAGCCTACTTGAAACTCTTTTTCAAGTACTTGCTTAAAATACAAGTTCAAGCTAGCTTGAGCTTGATAATTTTGAATCTTGTAATTGAATATAAATAAGCCCACGACAGCTTGCGACTTGCAAGCATGCTAGCTTACAACCGAACGGCACGAAGTTTCAAGTAAAGGAAAGCTTGATGCCTTCGGCAAAAAGCTTGAAAAGCTTAAAATTGAAGGCAAGTATCCAAAAAATTCAATGAGCTTGTTTAGAGAGAGCTGAAGCGTCTGTGGACTCAGTGGTTGGAAGTTTTAGGGGTAACTTATTTCGAAGATGATGTCAAACTTTAAAATTTAAGATGGCATATAGAGTTGCCACCTAGATTTATTTTTTATTTTTGCGAATTCTTGTAATTTTTAAATTCTGACAACGGATTTGATTTTGAATATAATGTCAAAGTTTTAAAATTTAAGATGGCGGTTAGGGTTGCCACCTAAATTTTTACCACAGTAGTGCCACCTAATATTATGTCTTTTCAGGAGTTTTAAACGTCATTTATCAGTGTTTAGGGGTCGCTGATTTCGAATCTAAAGTCAGAATTTTAAAATTCAAAACGGGTTGCCACCTTAATTTTTTGTAGTTTTATGAATTCGGGGCTGGCAAAAAAAATGGTAGACCAAAAATGGGTAGCTGAATCCGAATTCGTTGTCAAAATTTCCAAATTATAAAAGTTTGAAATAGGGTTGCCACCTAATATTATGGCAATAACATCAGAAAAAAATTTACACGAACGAAACAAACGATCGTTAGTCGCAAAGAGTCGAAACCAGGGGCCGAATTACAGCATTCGTGATCGAGCAAAATTGTACAAGATTGATAGGCACTTGTCTCGTCGTGCCCTTCGTAATTTTGCTCGATCACGGATGCTGCAATTCGGCCCCAGTTCTGTCGATGGATGGCTAATATTAGCGAACAAAAAATAACGAGCGACGAGTGAAAACTCTTATAGTTATATACTCGTTTTTTGGTGTTTTACTTGCCTTCAATTTTAAGCTTTTCAAGCTTTTTGCCGAAGGCATCAAGCTTTCCTTTACTTGAAACTTCGTGCCGTTCGGTTGTAAGCTAGCATGCTTGCAAGTCGCAAGCTGTCGTGGGCTTATTTATATTCAATTACAAGATTCAAAATTATCAAGCTCAAGCTAGCTTGAACTTGTATTTTAAGCAAGTACTTTCGGACTTCAGATACGAATTCGTTTCGGACTTCAGATACGAATCCGTTTCGGACTTCAGATACGAATCCGTTTCGGACTTCAGATACGAATTCGTTTCGGACTTCATATACGAATCCGTTTCAGACTCTTTTGGCGGATTCGTTACGGGTTCGTAACGGATCCGTCGAAACATAAGAAAACGTAGTGCGTACTGACGGACTCGTAACGGATACGCATCCGTTTTTGTGCACATTGGGTTTGTAGGCGGTAAAAGAGGGTGTTGCCAAATATTTTTCCCTTAAACCATCTAAAACTGTTTAGTAATAAAATGTGATAAAATTTGAGCTTAACTTACTTTATACCTATCGTTTTAATATTTTAACTGTATTAAAATGTAAAACAGTAAATACCCAATGTGCACAAAAACGGATGCGGATCCGTTACGAACCCGTTACGAATCCGTCAGTACGCACTGCGCTCTCTTATGTTTCGACGGACCCGTTACGAACCCGTTACGAATCCGCCAAAAGAGTCTGAAACGGATTCGTATATGAAGTCCGAAACGGATTCGTATCTGAAGTCCGTTACGGATTCGTTTCTGAAGTCCGTTCTGAGTTCGAGGCGGATCCGAAAAAATGGAAAAAGCAATTCGTATTTTTGAGAGGAATCGCTCTTATGTTTTGACGGACCCGTTACGAACCCGTTACGAACCCGTTACGAATCCGTTACGAATCCGTCAAAAAATTACGACAACGTTAACATAAAAGACAGTCTTAAATTTGTTTTACAATTTCTTATTTTATTTTCAGTGTATTAGGGATACGAAATACAATTGTGTACTTATTTTTATTTTAAACAACTTTTTTATTTCATTAGGCTCGTGCTCCTCAAGCTCTCCTTCAAATCGAAGAAAAGTACTTGTCAGAATTTTTAAATAATTATCATTACTGATCAAGTTAAATGTGACTATAGGATAGCCGTACACAAAATATTTTTCGGAAACTTTTTTAATTGCGTGAATTTTTTACGCTTTGTCATTATAGCAGTAAAAGTTATTGGGATGCTTCAATGAAAAATAATGTTTAGCTGTTTGAAGAAACAAGTATGAGCCATCCTGGAACTCACCAACATTGTACTCGTTTGTTTGATATTTTGAATTATTTTTTTTTACCATTTAAACTAGCCTCCATTGCTCTTTTATAAATTTGATTACAAAATAATTTTTTTTGTTTTAATTTACGTTTAATTTCCTGCAAAAAGTTTTCGAATTTGAATGCGTCAAACTGGTTTAGAGAACCTATATTTTTAACATCTGTAGCTAAATGCGTCAAACGAGTCCATTGCGAGTTCGCATTATTTAAAAAAAAGAGTGAAACGTCTGTTTCGTATATGAAGTCCGAAATGGATTCGTATCTGTAGTCCGAAACGGATTCTTATCTGAAGCCCGAAACAGATTCGTATCTGAAGTCCGAAACGGATTCGTATCTGAAGTCCGAAGCGGATTCGTATCTGAAGTCCGAAACGGATTCGTAACTGAAGTCTGAAACGGATTCGTATCTGAAGTCCGAAACGGATTCGTAACTGAAGTCCGTAACGGAGAGAGGAATTTCATACGAAAAAAGATCCGTTCCGGATGCGAAACGCAATCCGTTTCGGACAAAATGTGCGAAGAAGTGAGTTCGTTACGGATTCGTAACAGATCCGTTTGGCACACTGGGTATTTACGAATTTCGTAATCAATTTTTACTAATACTTCTTAAAAATTTTACAAAATTTAATACTTTTTAATGCTTCTATTAAAATTTATTCCAAGATTTCTAACCATAAAATTAAGAAAATATTCTATAATAAATGCAATATATGCCCAATGTGCACAAAAACGGATGCGGATCCGTTACGAACCCGTTACGAGTCCGTCAGTACGCACTGCGCTTTCTTATGTTTCGACGGACCCGTTACGAACCCGTTACGAATCCGCCAAAAGAGTCTGAAACGCATTCGTATATGAAGTCCGAAACGGATTCGTATCTGAAGTCCGAAAGGGATTCGTTCCTGAAGTCCGTTCTGAGTCCGAGGCGGATCCGAAAAAATGGAAAAAGCAATTCGTATTTTTGAGAGGAATCTTATGTTTCGACGAACCCGTTACGAATCCTTCAAAATAATTTCCAAAACGTTAACATAAAAGACAGTCTTAAATTTGTTTTACAATTTCTTATTTTATTTTCAGTAGATTAGGGATACGAAATACAATTGTGTACTCATTTTTGTTGTTATTTTTATTTTTATTATACATTGGCCGCATTCTAGCCGAAAAAGTGCTCAAGTAGCGAAGTAGCATAAAATATTTTCGCTATATAAATTGTGACATCTCAAGGAACATGTTCTGTGAGAGCATACCATTCAGCCCGAAAGTTGTGGAACAGTTCTTTCCGCTGAATGCAGGCATTGATATAATTTTAAATTTCCTTCTTTAAAATGTAATATGTAGAATGTAAGAACTGAATTAGCCAAAAAATAAAAATTTTGAACATACATAAACATTATTGTCCCTTTTTGAATTAGAACTATTTTTAAAAAACGAGTCCGTTGTGAGTTCGCATTATTTAAAAAAAAGAGTCTGAAACGGATTCGTATGTGAAGTCCGAAATGGATTCGTATCTGAAGTCCGAAACGGATTCGTATCTGAAGCCCGAAACGGATTCGTATCTAAAGTCCGAAACGGATTCGTATCTGAATTCCGAAACGGATTCGTATCTGAAGTCCGAAACGGATTCGTAACTGAAGTCCGTAACGGAGAGAGGAATTTCATACGAAAAAGGATCCGTTCCGGATGCGAAACGCAATCCGTTTCGGACAAAATGTACGAAGAAGTGAGTTCGTTATGGATTCGTAACGGATCCGTTTGGCACACTGGGTGTATATACTGTTTTTTGTGTAAATGTACATTAAGTTTGCCCTAATTTATAAAAGTTTTTTAACGCCATAGCCTAAAAACTATTCGATTTGATATAAAATTAAAATGTATGCAGTTTTTCCCCAAAAATCTACAAATGCAAAAATCATGTTAAAAAAATGTATTTGTATAAAAATTAAAAACAGCGAACTTCTAAGCAGACATTTACAAATATCAGGGTTCTTTTTATTTGGGGTACAAAATAGGAAAAAATATTAAAAAGTACCAATTAATATTTTTTATTTTTTTTTACGCAACCGCGTCAAAACGCGTAATATCAACACGGTCTAATAAGTAACGATACCATTTCAGAACCCTTGTTTCACACACACTTTTAAATACGTATTTTTAAATTAAAAAATTATATTATGTTGATTTCATATGATTTAAAAACAAATTCTAAATGTTTGATAGCTTAAATCATACTCGATTTTAAATACAAATTCTAGTTGTTTGATAGTTTAAAATCGTTTATTGATCTTAAGGTCAAGGTTAGAACAATTAATTGTTCTAACGAATCTTTCCAAAGAAACAATAACAACAACAACGTTTTTCAATATGAAAAAGAAAAAAACACTAGCTGATTTTATCGCAATTTCGGCCCTGCTAAAGACTTCATCAGAAATCTTTGTGATACGTCGTGCAAGCGGTTTTCAGTTTTTCTCCTATTTCATATTTTCACATTTGTTGTTGTTGAAGGGCCGAAATTACAATAAAATCAGCTAGTGATTTTTTCCTTTTTATATTGAAAAACGTTGTTGTTGTTGTTGTTGTTTCTTTGGCAAGATTCGTTAGAACAATTAATTGTTTAAATTTTGACCTACAGCTCAATAAACGATTTTAAACTATCAAACAACTAGAATTTGTATTTAAAATCAAGTATGATTTAACATTTTTAAGAACTTATTTTGTTTTAATCAGAAATATTTATGTAGTAGTAGTAATAGTTTTTTTATTCAACAATTCATTACATTCTTAATAATAACAATATATCTATAAGAAGAATTATGTTATACAAATAACTGCAATGAATGTTAACCTGCTTCATAGTTCACTAAGGAGCTAGAGGTGAATACAGCTTGATAAAAAATAATTATAATAACCCTGCAGTTTAAGACTAATCAGCAGTAAAAGTGATTAGTCTTTATACTAGTTAAAACTAACTAGTTTATATTTTGTCACGATTTACTAATTGCAAAAATAGTTTAAATTCAACTAGTTTATGTCATGTCACAATAAATCAGTTGTAAAACTAGCCAAAATCAAACTATATTACACTTTTATTAAACTATATAACATATTGTTAAAATCAACTGCGCTTTATGAACTTTAAAAAATTTACTTTTGTATGAAATAATAAAACACTATGTAAATTTTACTTCAAATTCAGAAGATAAATTGCCGAATAAAGAACTGGTTGAATCATTGGTTTGTTATAAGTAGTTGTAAACTAATTAAAACATGACTTTTTGCCAACACCTCAGGAAAGGTTAAACTAGAAACTAGTTAAAATTTGGCAATATATTATTTGTTGACAACTATTTACAACAAACTAGAATATAACTAATTTTAATTATATATACTCTAAACTAGTTTTCATCTGTTCAGAATAAGGCATTTGATATTTTCTATGACATAGTTGGGTATATGAAAAAAGACTGCTCAGTTTTCAACTAGTATGCAGACTGGTTTTAAACTAGTTGGTTACACTGCAGGGAATTTTTGAAATAAAAATTAATAAATGATGCATGAAATAAAAATAATTAAATAAAGAAAATAGATTGCAAAATTTAATACAAAGAAATGTTTAAAATAATTTTTTTATAGGCCTATCTGAGAGCAAAAAAGTTAATAAAAGTATTGTGGAGTCTGACTGTAACAGTTAATTTTGTGTTTATGTCACTTTAATCGAGGTCTTAAAGACATAACCCTTTTGAGAAAAATGGATTGATTATGAATATTTCTGATTTCCGATGGAAGACTATTGAAAAGCCAAGGAGCAACAGAGGTAAAAAAATTTAGAAATATCCTTAATGCGTGCGGTGGAATTAGTGCTGCATTATCCATTAACTCTCAAATGATAGGTATCTGAACGTCGGCTCAGAAGATAGCCAAAAATAATAAAAAAAAATGTTTAAGACCTTATAGAAATATAAATGTTTCAAAGGAAGGACACCAAGTTTCCTGAAAAGTAAAAGGCTACTATAAAATCTGTTCTGATGATAAATAAAACGAATAATATGCTTTTGTGAAACAAGAAGAGGGTATACTTATATGTATATTTTATTCTTATATGTACCTCCCCAACAAGCTAAACCATACTCAAGTTTAGAGTGAGATATAGCATAGTAGATATACTTAAGAAAAATAGGATTACAATATGATTTCAACTAATACAAATGCCTAGTGGCAGCTAAAAGGTACTTTTTAAGTTCACGTGTATAAATTGTCCAATTCATACTACTATCCAGCAAAATACCAAGATATCTGAAAGAATTAACCTTTTCAATAGCAAAGCAGTTTGAAGAACAAGACTTATGATCGCAGAATGTTTGAATACAATCAAACGAGGAACATATATCAGTACCTAAACCAAATCTTTCACAGTTGCCACCATGAAAAAAAAAATTGAAATTTACTCTTTTAGCATTCACATTAAAGAACATTATTCTAGTTTTATCACTAAGTACCAGCTTATGAATCATAAACCAGTGCCTTAAAACAGCGAGATCATGGCTAATGTCAATAGACTATTGCAATTGCGAGACACAAGAAAAGGCACAGGCCATGTCATCAGTACTTTCTTCTTGTTAAAAAACTGTCATTGTAACAAAAAACTAACTTCAATAAACCAATATATTCGTTATATTTACGTTCATTCAATTGAAACGTAATGTATAAGAATAACACAATAACAAATTTTTTGGATGTTTCAATTATGTTTCATCTTGTAGCGGGCAACTTACACATTTTTCACCTAATAACAACTTAAGTTGTTACAAAACAAGCGTAAATATCTGCTTTTTTAGTTATAATTACGTTAAAATTATGAATTATATCTGTGTGGCGACTCTTCCGCAACACTTTTGCGACTTTTTTGTGCTACCTAGGTTAAAAAAATTTCTAACGGAGGGGTTCGAAAAAAAAGCTAGTGTTTCTTAAGGTTTTATTTATCTGGAAAGTTCTATTCATTTCTATTATTTATTTTTTTTTTAAATGTTGCTTTTAAAAAGAAAACCCTATAATAGATCTCCATTATGTGATTTTATTGATTTTGCGTGCTATATTTTGGCTTTGTATATAAAATGAAATAATATCTTTTAAGGGAAAAGATACCTTAGAAGATTCTTGTAATATTAAAATACCTCTATAAACTACACAGAAAATCATTCAATTTTAAATGCAAGAAACCTTAAAGCACAAAATTAAACTATGAACTTGTTAGCAAAGAAAACAAATAGAAAATCTATTTTGATCTATTCAAAGAAGCAGATACCTAAAGAAAGAAAAAATTATAAGAATTAATCTACTACCATAGCATATTGACACAAAGCATGTTTTTGAAATATGAAAACAATTAAGCACATTTAGCGCAGAACAAAGCGGCAGCATGACCTAAAAGCAGTGACAGAAGAATGCGTTGGCGGTATACTACAAATGCTATTGTTGTTGTACTCGTAGATATGATGGGCAAATCAGCCAGCATTGGCACAGTGACACGAGAGGAAGAAGCATTATCAAAGAAGCAGCATTGTGTTGTGCTGTATAGCGTGCACACTTGAACGTTTAACGTAAGTGTGTCAATGTCTGTGAACTGGAACGGGTATTGCAGAAGCAGAGTTGAAAGCCGAAGAGACTAAGGAGATCGTTTCGTTTGGTTTCATTTAATTAGAAAAAAAGGGCTTAGCACGCTTTCCAACTACACTGCCGATCATCACACCACGAATGCTGCTGCAAATGCACTATTATGGTGTATTTTAAACATTGCTGAATTTTTTCAAAAAGTTAAAAGAGGCGTAAAATTAAAGAAAATAAGAATCAAACATATTTGTAATGAAGAAAAAGAGAAAACAAAGTGAAATTGAGTGGTTCAAGTGAAGTAAAGACATTTGACAGCGTTAAAATAGTTAAAAGGGCAGGAAGGAGGGAGAGAAAAGGTTTTAGAAATTGTGAAAATGTCGATTAAAATGTATTTAAGAGACAAAGATACTTAAAGCTTAACTGATGTAGCTGCAATTGGCTGTAGATACAAAAGTATCTATTGCCACAAATGCGGCAAAACTTACTTTTTTTGACAGCTTAAGTGAGAAGAAGCATGGTATTTTTTTACTATTTTCAGTTTCTTTGAATATTTATGCTATTTAAATGCCAAATACAAAAGCTTTTGTTACAAAAAATGGCTAGTCATAAGTTCACTCAAAGCGTGGCACGTCTTGAGACACCGCAGACAGCTCAAAGCTTGAGGTGAGTTGCTGTAATAAGTACCCAGATAAAAAACAGAGCAGGCCTGCTGATGGTAGCAATATGGAAGGTTATAATTTTAATGCTAAGCTTAGAAGTCTACTTTTTGAAATTTTAAAAACTTCCTCTTTACTTCTAAGTGAGGTGCATTAGCAAAAGTATCATGTTTGCTTATGTGAAAATAAATTTCTACAGCTGCGAACGAAAAGTGTTCTATCGATATTCTCATTTGGAAAGTTAAGTTCGAAGTACAAAGTTGTGAACAGAATGAAGTAATTATATATACCAAATATAGTATATACCCTACAGTGTAATCAACTAGATTTATACCAGTCAACAACTAGTTGTAAATATCCAACAACTAGTTCGATTTATGTCCTATTCTCATAGAACCGACTGGTATTTTTTACGTGGTGATGTCATTGGAAAAGACAATTGTCTTACTATAGATAAGGTTTTAACTAGTTAACAACTCATTTTTTATGTAAAGTAAAATTCTAGTTGGGTTGTGACTAGTTTTTAACCAATATAGTAATTATCGAATTAAAACTAGTTCATAGGTTCATATTTTTTCAATAGTTCATAGGTTCAAAGAACATATATTTTTACAACAAAATATTAGCTAAAGGCTAATGTTAAAGCTATTTGATGAAATACCATGTTTATGGTATATATAAACTAAGTTCTAATCTACTACAAAGTTGCAATAAAAACATTTAAAAATGAGAGTATATGTCGCATTAATATAATTCAAGATAGTTTATCAACTACATGTTTTTAAATTAGTTTTTATATGTTTTAATTTGTTTATTATTAGTTTGTTCCAATGGGGTACCCAGCTCCAACTGGTTTTGGAACTGGTTGATTTTGATAATATGTAGTATAGTTTTATTTTGGCTAGTTTTACAACTGGTTTAATGTGACTTGACAAAAACTAGTTGGGTTTAAACTACTTTTGCAACTAGTAAATCGTGACAAAATATAAACTAGTTTGTTTTGACTAGTATAAATACTACTCATGTTTTAATGCTGACTAGTCTTACACTGCAGGGTATATATAAGAGATATAACATGTTACTCTGTGTGAATTTCTTAAACATAGAATTCACACAGTAAAGAAAATCAGAATTCAGCAATATATATGTTAGCAATACAGTAACCAACACAACAACAACAGTTAGTAACTGCTTGTTTTAGATATTTCGAACTTGTATTGGAAGTGTAGACTAAACATCGCCTTAATCTATGGCTGCACTTCCTTTAATCTTAATCTTTCTTATTATTAAAAAACCACAGATTGGTAAGGTTGTAATCGTGTTCTCCAATCATAGATTATCTCCAAAATTTTAAGGAAATTCTCAAAAATATTCTATCATTAAATACTCTCGAAAACTGCTAATAAATTAGAAGAAATATTCTCATTTTATATTCTCATAAATTACACGAAATGTTCAATCATTGAATACTTTCCAAAAATCTTTTATACTATTGTTAACTTGCCAACTTGGTTATTCTCAAATACATGAAATATTTTATACAAAATTCTAACATAATATTTCATCCCATTTAATATTCTCAAAAATCGAAAACAATATTGGAGTTTTGGTTTTCCAACTGGATGTTCTTATCCAGTAAGATTGTTTCGAATAAGATTGTTTTGAATAAGATTGTTTCGATTATTAAGTTCTATATATGTCTGGTTGGTCTAACTAGATTCTTACACCCTTTCTTGCAATTAGAAAGAAACGATCCATCTCCAGGATGCCGCGATATACCGATTTAAACACAATGTATGAAGTTTTAAGAAAAACTTTTATAAGCTTTGATATTAGAATTTTTTGTTTGAACAGAATAAATTTAACATTAACAAGAACAACAAAGTTGACTTTATTTCACTTAAACTAATATATGTATATATGTATATATGTATATACTAATATACTAATATACATATATATACAATACTATACAATACTAGTATGATGGTATCTACTACCTACCCAATGTGCACAAAAACGGATGCGGATCCGTTACGAACCCGTTACGAGTCCGTCAGTACGCACTACGCTTTCTTATGTTTCGACGGACCCGTTACGAACCCGTTACGAATCCGCCAAAAGAGTCTGAAACGGATTCGTATATGAAGTCCGAAACGGATTCGTATCTGAAGTCCGTTACGGATTCGTTTCTGAAGTCCGTTCTGAGTTCGAGGCGGATCCGAAAAAAAGGAAAAAGCAATTCGTATTTTTGAGAGGAATCGCTCTTATGTTTTGACGGACCCGTTACGAATCCGTCAAAAAAAAAAATACCACAACGTTAACATAAAAGACAGTCTTAAATTTGTTTTACAATTTCTTATTTTATTTTCAGTGGATTAGGGATACGAAATACAATTGTGTACTTTTTTTATTTTAAACAACTTTTTTATTTCATTAGGCTCGTGCTCCTCAAGCTCTCCTTCAAATCGAAGAAAAGTACTTGTCAGAATTTTTAAATAATTATCATTACTGATCAAGTTAAATGTGACTATAGGATAGCCGTACACAAAATATTTTTCGGAAACTTTTTTAATTGCGTGAATTTTTTACGCTTTGTCATTATAGCAGTAAAAGTTATTGGGATGCTTCAATGAAAAATAATGTTTAGCTGTTTGAAGAAACAAGTATGAGCCATCCTGGAACTCACCAACATTGTTCTCGTTTGTTTGATATTTTGAATTATTTTTTTTTACCATTTAAACTAGCCCAAAATTTTTTTTGTTTTAATTTACGTTTAATTTCCTGCAAAAAGTTTTCGAATTTGAATGCGTCAAACTTGTTTAGAGAACCTATATTTTTAACATCTGTAGCTAAATGCGTCAAACGAGTCCGTTGCGAGTTCGTATTATTTAAAAAAAGGAGTCTGAAACGTCTGTTTCGTATATGAAGTCCGAAATGGATTCGTATCTGAAGTCCGAAACGGATTCGTATCTGAAGCCCGAAACAGATTCGTATCTGAAGTCCGAAACGGATTCGTATCTGAAATCCGAAATGGATTCGTATCTGAAGTCCGAAACGGATTCGTAACTGAAGTCCGAAACGGATTCGTAACTGAAGTCCGTAACGGAGAGAGGAATTTCATACGAAAAAGGATCCGTTCCGGATGCGAAACGCAATCCGTTTCGGACAAAATGTACGAAGAAGTGAGTTCGTAACGGATTCGTAACAGATCCGTTTGGCACACTGGGTAGTTGCAAAAAAGCCTGCCGGCAACATGCGTTGGAAGTTCAACAGACATGCTCGTATCCATACCCGCTTATATATTTTTTCTATAGGCATTTCCTAGGACGGCATGTCTGCCAACTGAACTGCCGTGGCAGCATGCATCTCGTGGTATGAATGCAGCATTAATGCCCTGAAATGCATGCTGCATTGCTGCTAGGGCAGTTCATTAAGCAGACATGTTGGCGTAAGACATGCCTATAGAAAAAAAATATATAAGCGGGTATGGAGGGCGAGCATGTCTCCTGACCTTCCGAGGCATGTTGCCGGCAGACATACAGCAGGGCTTCTTTTCCAACTGGGTAGTTGTGGTAACAGCGAACCAGGAACAGCATCAGTTGTCAATTTTGCTACTTTTGACAGCACTTTTGACGGCTTAACAATAGAGCCGTCAAGCGTGGTTTGACAAAACCAAACAACACAAAGCAAAACAATTGAACCCAAAACAACCCCGACACAAAGCAACGCAAGCCAAGAAAATCAATTATATTATAAATTCATTTTGTCAGGAACCGCTTAAATCGAAATTTATGCGTGGTGTAGGGAAAAAACCAAATAATTAAATTGACAGCGGCTGCCTTTTAAGCAACCACAAGTTATGATGAAACCACTTAAAACGATGAATCATTCAAACACAACCACTAATGCTTAAATACGCACTCTTACTTAGGCACACACAAACACACACACACACACACAATCACTCTCGTTGCTGCATTTAAATAGCCGTATCGGTGTGCTGCGTCTTTATCTCTAACTGCTTGCGGAGAGGAGTCGTCGGTGCAATGACTAAATGCCCTTTAAGTAGGATTTCCCTGCTGCTTTTCTATCGGGTTTTGCAGCACAAAGCAAAAGCATTGAACAGCGGCTCGTCATCATCATCATCGTTGTGTTGTTGTTGTTGTTTGCATTTATCTAACTATCTATCAATTAGGCAAAAGTGGTAGGTAAGTGCATCATCCATCCATCCATCCATTTATTCAGTTATCCACTCATAAGATACTCTAGTGCGCTCGACTAAAGTGTATCTGCTATGCTCAAGGTATTACTATTGCTATTGGTTGTATCTGTAAGATTGACGCCCAGATTAGCAAATTAGTTTGAAGTGTGTTTGGGTTGTGTTTGAAATTACTAGAATGTGTTTGTTGTTTTATTTGGAATTTAGAATTCTCGAAATCCTTATGAAAGTTACTTACTTAATACAGTGTATCTTTGTTTGTATTTTTTAGCTGTATTCCACACTGAGTTTGCTTGAATGAACCTTAAGTGTTGTACAATTTTTTCTAATCTTGTGAGTATTTCCGGTAATACTTAAAAAAAAAAAAACAAAACCTAGTGAAAATAATGCATTCAAAGTATTTAATTTTCATTCGAGTGCAGTGCTATCGCACAAAACTTATCATTTTATGTATCCGCCGGAATGCACAAAAATAATTTTCATCACTTCACATTGATTTCCATGACCACATTTATTAATTTATTTTTCTAAATTCCTAAAAGCTATTTCCTCTGCTTCAAAGATTTTCATGGTTTTAAATTTTAAATTTTAAAAAAGTGTCATATAAAAACTATTTTCAGATGCTTCACCAACTTGAACTGGCGCTTATTTTTATAAACTTGGGCCGAAAGAATGTCCCGCAGGTTTTTGATAGGATTGAAGTCTTGACTAATAACAGGTCACTACAGTACGGGCATATTTCAGAATTGTAGAAGGTCCTTTGTGGCTCGGGCAGAATTTGTTGGTGCATTGTCCTGCTGAAAAGTCCTGATATCTTTGTATATATAGTATGTGAACTCAATGAACACATCACTTAATAACTCACTATACATTTGTGCATTCGAATTGCACGAAATAAAATACAGCGGAGACCTTCAAAGTATCTGAAACCGGCTCAAATCATCAATGATCCGCTACCATGGTTACGCGCATACCTAGTTTGACATGGCTGTCGCAAATCGTGCCGGTATTTCTGGCAGCCATCGAGCCAGCCAGGGTGTTGAAGCTTTTCTAATCACTTAATAGGACATTCCCGAATTCACCGAATAGGACATTCAAATAACTGACGTTGGAATTTTCTGGAAACCCTTAGATCCAAATACGCTGAATTTTCATCACAACTCATCCCTTTCTTCACAGCAAGACGTCGAACGCGTCTTCTGCGCCGTTGGTCAATCACGGATTTCCTTTTACTACGCTTCATTACAGCATAGTTGCCAGGGTCTTTTAAGAAATTTGTTATGGTTTTTCGATTACGATTCATCCTAGCACCTATTTTTATGCTGACTTCACTTAAGCCTTTTATACTTCCACGATCTTCTTCAGATACAGTGATTCCACGTGG
Organism: Dichetophora obliterata; assembly: GCA_963920525.1. NCBI lineage: Eukaryota > Metazoa > Arthropoda > Insecta > Diptera > Sciomyzidae > Dichetophora > Dichetophora obliterata. The sequence goes on along the minus strand of OY986435.1, from coordinate 15,829,952 downwards.
CATTTTATTTGAAAAATAAAATATCTCTAAAATATGCTCATATTTTGTTCAAAAAATGTCTTACCGTTATGTTTATTATTATTTAGGTTATCAACAAAAATTCGTAATTTTTACGTTATCGCAGTTAAAACAAGAAAAAAGCAATTGTGCACATATAAATATTTTCTATTGCACACGCGAGATTTCACACTTTTTCGATTAACGGTACTGCGAATAAGAGGTAGAGAAGAATTCTCTGTTTAACTAATAAACTCCAAGCTTTAAAAAAAATGTTGGCAAACTGAAAAAAAATGGTATTGTTGTAACCCAGGAAGAATAAAGAACAAAATAGTTGTGCACATATAAATATTTTACTGAGTTACATGTGTTTTTAATTTCTTTGTAACTTTTAGTTTATTTTTTCTTGTGGCCCAAGGTAAAATACCCAAACAATCAGTACCATAGACCATTTTGAGTATCTTAAAATAAATGTTTATAACTGTGGTTTAAAAATAAAATTGGAATCGTTCAATTTGCACGCCATAATTAAATAGTTACTTACACATTAGTCGAAGTTCTAAAGGTGCCAGGTAAAGAGTTTAGGTCATTGTTTGGGAACAACAATTGATTTTTATAAAATAGTCTCAGGAAAAGAACCGTCCCCTACCTTTTTATTTAAACAATGATTTAAGTAATGGTTTCTTAAGGGCCATTTTGTTCACAGAGAGATAAATTTATCCCCAAGTTAATTCCATGACTTTTCCAGTTTTTCATTTGTTCACAGTGAGTTAAGCATTTAACTCTTCAAGCTGGAGATAAAAATGGTGGCGAGATAGCTTAACCCCAGAAATATTTAACTCGTGAAAATTGGTGAGTTAAGATTTTTAATTCGCTCTGATCACTCTCATTTTAATATTTTTTATTTACTTGGTGTCAAAATATTGAAAGGGAAATAGTATTGGGGGTTTCTAATTTCGAATCTGGTGTCAGAATTTTAAAATTCAAGATGTTGGATTAGGGTGTTGCCACCTTAATTTTTTATTTTGACGAATTCGGGGCTGGCGCGAACTTAAGGGTCAGAATAGGTCGCTGAATCCGAATCCATTGTCAGAATTTCAAAATTCGAAAATTTTTCTACACATAGGGCTGCCACCTAAAAATGTTTTATTTTAAGAATTTTAAACATGAGGAAAGAGTATTGGGGGGTCGCTGATTTCGAATCTGAAATCAGAATTTTAAAATTCAAGATGGTGGATAGGGTTGCCACCTTATTTTTTTTGTATTTTTATGAATTCGAGGCTGGCAAAAAAATGGTATACCAAAAATCGCCAAAAGTCGCTGAATACAAATCCATGGTCAGAATTTCAAAATGATAAAGTTTTGAAATAATAGGGTTGCCACCTAATAATATGTATTTTTAAGAATTCTAAACATTATTTAACAGTGTTAGGGAGTCACTGATTTCAAATCTGATGTCAGAATTTTAAAATTCAAAATGGTGGATAGGGTTGCCACCTTAATTTTTGTATTTTTATGAATTCGGGGCTGGTGCGATTTAAAAGATAAAAATGGGTAGCTGAATCCGAATCCGTGGTCAGAATTTCAAAATGATAAAATTTTATAATAATAGGGCTGCCACCTAATAATATGTATTTTCAAAAGTCAAAGCAACCCTATTATATCAAAATTTTATAATTTTGAAATTCTGACCATGGATTCGGATTCAGCGACGCATTTTTTGCATACCATTTTTTTGCCAGCCCCGAATTCATAAACATACAAAAAATTAAGGTGGCAACCCTATCCATCGTTTTGAATTTTAAAATTCTGACATCAGTTAACTAAAGTTTAAAATTCTTAAAATAAAACATTTTTAGGTGGCAGCCCTATGTGTAGAAAAATTTTCGAGCTTAGAAATTCTGACAACGGATTCGGAATCAGCGACCCAATTTTACATAGTCTTTCTCCCAGAGTAGAATTCGCATAAAAAGACAAGAAATTAGGTGGCAACTCTATCCGACATCTTGAATTTTAAAATTCTGACACCAGATTCGAAAGAAGTAACCCCCAATACTGTTTCTTCACGTTTAAAATTCTTAAAAAAATGTTTAGTTGGCAGCCCTGTGTAGAAAAATTTTAGAATTTTGAAATTCTGACATCAGATGCAAAATCAGCGATCCTTTTTTACCTAGTGTTCACTTCAACCCCCAAATTCGCAAAAATAAACCAAAAATCCCTACACATTTTTTAATTAATGAGCAACACTCTAACATTCCAATGGAAATCGATATAAACTGAGAGCGAATTTATGCTCTAAGCATAAAGCCGGGATAAAATGTGAACCATATCATATTTATGCCCTTTGTGAACAAAATGGCCCTAAGTGAAAAAAAGAATTATCTTATAGCAATCGCAGTAAAAAACCGTCACAACTCAAAATTCGCCATAGCTAGACTCGCCACAACTTATTTATAAATATTGAATTCGTCGCCGTTACAAATTCGCGATATCCATAAAATTTGGATTGCAAAATTATAGATAATTGCAAAATTTGTGATTTCTTCTCTAATTTTCTGTCAATCACCTATCATTCCATCGTTCCATATCAGATTTTGGCATTGGCGTCGGAAGCGGGGGGAAAGGTGGGCAGTTGCCCCCCCCCCCACTTTTTTAGCTAGATAAACAATTTGAAAGGAAAAGTTATTCAAAATATCAGTTTTTTTACAACGATAATATTTTTGTATTATATATTTTCCTCTTCTTTCTCTCTTCTTCATGTTTCATGTGAAGAAATTTTGGTGAACTTTTTTGCACCACCATTTGTACTGCCCCCCCAGATGAAATTCGCTTCCGACGCGATTGGATTTTGGTTATGCGATAGCTGATGGTAAGCTGATGATTTTAATCTTTAATCCCAAAATTGCTATCTATCGTCCTTCGTAACGTAAAATAGTCTTAAAGTAATACTCAGTAAAGAAGAATATTTCTTATTTCTTCGATATAGCGATTTTGGATTGTTTATGTGGTGCCACGCCCACTTTAACAATGCAAAAGCCATCCTTGGTATGCGTTTTATAACTTGCTTAAGTTTTACGAAACCGAATTCCGATGCTGTGTGACCTATTATTCCAAAGCTATACGATATCGAAAATTTTGGGGTATATTTGAGGTGCCACGCCCCTTTTTCTAATCAAGTCTTTGTTACCTTTTCCATGAAAATTTCATACAAATTGTTTCAGGGGTTTTGGAGTCTTTACGTGATATACACACATACATACATTAATTTTTTTTATAAATACAGATGGGCGGAAAAGTGGGCGTGTCAACATTTATACATATAAAGACCGCCCATTGGTTCCTTTCCACCTGCATACTAATTTTTACTATCAAAACGTGAACATCTCAGGAATTAGCATGATTTAGAAAAAGTGGGCGTAGATATTTTGCGACCATATGAACATATGAACTAAACTACCAAATATTAGTTTTATTCGCTCAAAACCGCCTTATATAGAGAAGTTCCACTAATTTGTGGTGGTAAAAATGGGCGTGGCAATAACTTGTACAACATAAGAATTGGCATGATGTCGAAAAAGTAGTAGTAGATAAAGTGCGACCAAGCCCATTTTTTGTATAGTTGCCGATAGTAACCATCCAAATAAAATTTTAGTTTTTTACGATCAAAACCGTCTGATATATAGCATTTTTGATCGTTTGTGGGCGATAGTGTATATTTGGGTTGTATGGAAGGTACCACGCCCTCTTGTTCATTCGCCACCAAACTTCCCAGGAGCACTCTCAAGAAGTTGTTTCAATTTCATTGAAAATGTCGTAAAGATCGGCTCAGCGGTTTTGGAGTCTATACGTGAGATGCATATATACTAGTGAGTCCAATCCCGGAAGCTTTACTCGATCCCGGGATTATCGGTATTGAAAATCTCATTCCCGGGATCCCGGGATTGACAACTTTAAGAAGTGAAAAATTCAAAACATTTTTAAAACAATTTTTTATTATATATTACTTGAAACTACAAAATTTAAATTAATTAATTTAAAAAGTACACGGAGAAAGCCATTTGCTAAATTTGTATTGTGGTTAAGCAAAATTTGCGCTCAGCCACTTCAAAAATTATGCCAGATTTCAGCAAAAACTAATCAAAATTTGCGTGAGTAAAAGTAATGGGCATTTAGTATTAAAGTTTTCATGCCCCGTGGAATAATGAAAAACAAGTGTGGAATAATGCAATATATAAGGATGGATTTTCCCACTGGGTACATTCACTTTTATATATAGATTTTTTTATTCAATTGATCGAATTTTAATTTCAATTAATTGAAAATTTTTTAAATTTAATATAATAATGAATAAGTAATTACTTTTAACGAGAAGATTGCACGCATTTCATTTATCGATGAAAATATTGCTACTGAAAAAAGTGTGTTAAATTTACACACAAGGAACCTATTCGTTTCTAGAAATAAGGTACCGATGAAGGTTAAAACGATAATATCATAGAAACTGAAAAGGTTTCATCCTGCATTTTTGTTCACAAAATGTATTTTAATGTGTAACATTGATTTCCGCATTTGGCGCCAAAGTAATGTCGGCCCTCTTTTAATAAGCGCAAAAAGTAATTAGAATAAAATTCAAATGTTATGCTCAAAGTCAGACAATCAAACAGCAAACACACACAGTCATGGCGTTTATTACACTAGCGAAGCGGAAGTGACGTGCACATAAAATATAAATGTTATCTAAAGAGCATAAGCAGAGAATTAGGGCAATGAAAATAAATTCAATTCATATTCAAATAAAAGTTTTCAGCAAGAATAACTACAATCCCAGCAGCGGATTTACCAGTGGCTACCATAGAACTATTACAGAATAAATTACCAGGAAAGGAAGCATTACTTTTTCAAAAAGTAATGCGTCTGCATATAGCAGAAGTAATTAACTCATACCTCATTACCTGTAATGTAGCATACAAGGAAAAGTAATGCAGTGATTTTGCAAATATCCGAATAACTTAATACAAGTAGTATGTTACTCCATAACTTCTAGGTAATGCTGAAGGGAGGCGATCACTTACCTCCTGTCTCATTCAATGTTAAATGTAAGGCCTTTTATGCATAGTAAGGTAATATAGTCGGAAGTAGTGGTCATTACAAGGTAATTGATGCTTCATATATTCGGAATATATTCCATCCGCTACTGGGATGCAATGCTAGTTACAAACTGAAGAAGGATTAAAATAAAAATAGAATTAAATTTGCAAGTAAATTTTATGCTACTGAATGAAATAAAAACATGCTACGCAGTGCAACAGAAAACAAATAAATATAACTAAACACAAACTCATCTCACTTAAGTTCAGCTAATAAATTGTGAAAATGCTCTAAATTAATTAAGTATTTATAATAACACAAAAAAAAACACAACACCAACAATCAGTTTAACAAGAAGCAACACTATGGTGCAAAAAAAAACTTAGCTGTTTGCATAGTTAATGAGTAGCGCAACAGCAGCTAACAACAGCTTCTAACAACACAGCAACCAGCAACAGTTGTTGTGAAACCAACAGTGCAAATATATCGTATTTTTTGTTAACAACATATTTTTTTCCTAACTAATATCTAGATTCATAAAATTCGTTGAACCCTTCAGCTGCATTTGAGGCACTGAAGCATGCTAAATCGCTGAGCTGTTGCCGTGCATATTAATTAATATAAAGGAAGCCGAGGCGAAAGTGCTGGTCAACAGCACCGTAGGCGTTTCTATTGAATTAGTGTAAAAATGGTGTTATTGTAAAAATGCTCTGAGAGAATTAAACATATTTTGATACAAAATAATAAATATAAGGCAAATGAGATTAGAGTTGGTGGAAAAAAATATTCGCTTTTGATTATAAATGGTTAATCATGTAATATCTTATGAATTCTATGTATATTTTAAATTCTAATTTACAAAATCTTAACAAACAAACGTTTAAAGCTTGAGGACGAATGTGCCGTGCCTTACTGTTAAATAAGAATCTATCTGATTTTCAAGATTTTATAAAATTTTTGTTATAATTATGTAGGAAACTTTATCGATAGTTTTGTTGAATTACAGACTCTACAACAACCTTTTTTTACTTAGTTTGATCTGATTTAGATTCTGAGTTAAAAAATTTTGCTCTAAAACATTCGTAAAGTGTTAACATTTCAATTCGGCTCTGGTTGACTCCTTGGGATAAAAAAAGAAAAAATTTTATGACAGGGTGGTCCATCTTCCCCCTGTTGCGAATATTAAGTGGAAGTAAAGCTAAAAATGGCATTTATAGGTGTCATCAGTTATAATGCAATAACTGTCAAAATATAACAGATAGGAACAAATTTGAAACGGTTTCTTAAGCTAATTATGGAATAAATTTTAGCAACTAATCTATGAAAAATATGTTTTTTATTTTATTTTTCCCACTTTAACCCTACATCGCGCAAAAACGACAATTTAAATTTTTTACCTTAAAATCTCCCAAACTTTCCTTAAATTTATTTTTGTCTTTTTAAAGACAAAGATTTTGTTGTTTAAAGAAAAACAACTTTTGTTTTAAGCTTTATACTTTATTTATACAAATATTTATATGCAAAAAAATATTTTTACAGTATAAAAAAAAGAATATCATCTTTCAGGGAATATAACATTGCTTTTAATATAGTAATTCACGATTAGTGTAGTGTAATAACTCACCAAAAAGCTCTCAAACTTTTATTTTAATTATTAACACTTTCAATAACAGTTTTAGTCATTTACAAATATATTAAAAATATTGCAAAACACAAACTGCTGCTAAATTCAAAGTTGCAACTAAAAATAAAAAAAATAACTCTTGATTGATTTACTCTCTAATTGAAAAGCTAGAGTTGTTTACAATGTTTATGAGTCATTTATAAGAATTCCGACTTAATTTTTTCTCTTTGAGTTAGATTTTTCAAGCGCGATAAAGGGTTAAGGGGGCACAACTAGTCAGAATTTTTGGTGAAAAATATTTTTTTTCCGATTTTTTTAAAAGTAGAATATATCAAAAGTAATCTCTACAAATTTAAGAGATAATCAGATTATTGTATATGAAAATAAATATTTTTGATTTTTTATCGGCACGCACTGCGTAGTCAAAACTTCAAACGCATTTTTCTCAAAACCATGTTTTTGAAGTCGGTGATTACTGTAACCTTAGAACGGCTTTACCGACCAGTTTGAAGTTTTTCTCACTTATTCTATACATAATTGTCCTTCTGTTGAATGCAAGAATTTTTTTTTGGACGATTATAATTTTTTTTTTTTCTTGATGCAAATACAAGTAAAATTTTGGTCGAATAAGCAACTTTGAATTTCAATATCCACCATTTTTCGAAAAATCAGCATTTTTCCCTTCGTTCATCAGTAGTTTTATTTTATTAACTAATAATTCCTTTTTTTCTTTATTTCGTATGATCCCGTGACGAGCAGCAGTGATCACGACAAAACACTTTTTTTTGGATTCCTCGCAAATTTGCTGTAACACAAATTTTTTTATTTCAATAATAAGTTTAATAATCTTACACTCAGAAAAAAAAGTACTTCGATTAAGGAAAATTGACTTAATTTAAGGAAAAAATGGGAATGAAATTGCACTAAAACCATGCAGATTTTAAAATAAGTATATTAAATACTTAAATCAAGTAAATGCAATAGTTTTGAAATGAAGAAGTATGCCTTTTTTTAAAGGAATAATTTCCTTAAATTTTGTAAACATTTCTTAAAATTAAAGAAACATGTTTTTGTTTTAAAGGAAGAATTTCTTTGTTATAAAGTCAATACAAGTTCAAAATAAATAGCTTTATTTTAAAAATTATAATTCCCTTTTCCGATTCCCAGGAAAAAATCATTCTCAATTGGGCTGTATGTATATAGAAGAAAACCAATATTTAAATATAGTATATTAGAAACTTATTTATTTTAAAGTGTTATCTCTTTAAGTTTAAAAATTTGGTGTATGCTTACTAAAAACTTTAACACTTTAAAATCTTCCAAGTGCTGTCTTTGAAAGTCTACCAATCAGAAAAAAATGCATTCTTTAGAAGAAAACACTGCAAGATCCTTTAGTTGAATGTTAAACATTTTGTGGAATTTTATTTAAATTAAACATTTTTAAAAAATCCTAATTTAGAATTTAGTTTTAAAAAGTGGTGGAAAATTCAAAATGTAATGGTTCAAAAACTCTGGATTTAGTCAAGACAGACTTAAACGTCAATCTACATCCATTGAACAAAATTATTGAAAAAAGCAAATTCGTAATATTTAATAAAGTACCATTTTGCTTCCCATCATCTTAAATCTGGTGTTTTTACTTATAATACCAAATAAATAAAAAAATCTAATTGAAGCTGCTTTTGAAGTTTGGTGTTTGTGAAATGTGTAAAAATTAATTTAATAAAACTTAAATTTACAATTTTTTATACGCCACAGTTAAAGGTTTTTAACCACACTACTTAACAATTATAGCATCCATGAACACATAACTTAAAGTACACAAACAAATTACAATAGATACCAAAAATAGTATTAAAGTAGTACTTTTAGCAGCACTGAGTGTGCGTGGTTTTTTTCCACATAATCAGCAAGCTTTCTCCGAAAACGACTAGAACTTTAAATCGAATAACGACCATGTTAGCCGCTTTTTGTTCTGCTCTCTCTTCAAGAGAGATCGAGTGAAAAGTGATATGAAAGGGGATTCCTGCTGGTTGCTGTTTGCAAACATATACGCTAAAATAAAAAAAGTCACACTCTCTTTCTCTTTTGCTTCAATAAAATAAGTAAAACTATCTTTAAATCCAAAATATATTTCCTTAAAACAAAGAAACCTTCAACTTGAGGAAATACATTTTTACAAAATAAATTTTTTCCTAAAATTCAAACCAAAATGTATATAAAATCGTATTAAAATGATACCTTGGGTACAAATACTTACTGCTTTATTACGTAAAACGAAAAGGCACACCAACGACAAGTAAGACACGAGAAGCAATAGAATTTCGTATAGAAAAAAGTATTGCTTCTCGTGTCTTACTTGTCGTTGGTGTGCTGCAACGTGATACAGAATAATGCAGTTAATCTAACCAAAGAAAAGTAATGTTGAAACACACTTAAATATAACCTTTTTTTTTCATTTAGCATTAAAATTTATCCAGAAAAACTTTTCCTTTATTTAAGGCTAAATATTCCTTGCAAATAGTAAAAAATATCTCTTTAATTTAATACTTTGAACTACAATTAAGCAAAATTTTACTTAAATTTCTATTCAGTACATATTTCTTAATATTAAAGACTAATATCCTTAAATTTAGGAAACGTCTCTTTAAAAATAATTGTTTTTCTTCAGTGTAAGGCATTTTTCCTCAAAGCAAAGAAATTTTTACTTGCAACAAGTACAAAGGCACGTCTTTATGGTAAAGGAACTCATTCCTTTATATCAGAGAACTTTTGTCTTCATATTAAAGATAACAAAATTAATTTCAAGGAAAAATTCTTTAAATTAATGAAAAGTTCTTCAGTTTAAAGACAAAAACGTAGACTAAAACCAAAGGCAGCCTTTACTTAGTTTTAACACTGTCTTTTTTCTGAGTGTAATATTTAGTGGCGAAACCTTTGTTTTTGATTACCTCTGTGCACCTTTTAGGCATTGAATTAATAAGATTCTCTATTATTTGCATTGGTACAGCTGACCAAGCTGCCTGGATTGCACTGAAGAGTCTCTCTGGTCTTCCCGCGACCTCTTCCTAATTGATCTTTTGATTTACTATTTCCCATAAATTTTCTATAGGGTTGTGGTCGGGGGACTGTACGGGCCATATCATGACAGTGACATCTTGCTGCTGTAACCAACTTTTCACAACCTTTGAGGTGTGCTTCGGGTCATTGTCATGTTGGAATATACAAGGAGTTTTCATTTTCTCTCGGGCATGTGGCAACATTACATCCTGCAGAATATTTTGATACATATTCTAATTCATTATACCATCGATTTTATGTAAAGGCCCTAAGCAGTGTCCCAAAAAGCAACTCTACACCCCCCCCCCCCCCCTTCATGCTTAACAGTACCTTGACAGTATCGAGAATGCGTCGAGTAGATTCGTCTGAAAACAAAGGTCTGTTCCATAGGTATCGAGTCCAGTGGAAATTTTAGTCGAGCTCTTGTATTCTTTTGTGATATAAAAGGCTTTTTTGCTGGTCTGTTAGATTTCAATCCGCCTTCTACTGCTTTTCTCTGAATCGTACGTGTACTTATTTTATAGTTCAATGATTTAAGAACATTTGGAGCAGACGTAGTGGGATTTCTTTTAAATTTCCTAACTATTCGGGTATCATTCTTGGTAGTGGTACATCTTGGTCAGCCTCCAGAGGAAATTGTTTATACAGTTTCTGATGTTTTAAACTTATTTATAATATAATTTACAGTTGACTGTTCCATCCTAAACTTTTTACCAATATCTTTATGAGTCATTCCACTTTAGAAATTTCTAATGAGCTTGTTTTTTTACTTCATTACAGTGTTTTGTCTACACTTTGAAATTAATTTGAAATTAATTTGAACTTTATTTAAACAAACAATATCAAATATCATACACTCAGGAAAAACACATATCTTTTTGTGATAAGAAATTTCTCTATTTTCGATAACAGCAATTTTCTCTATTTTAAATAAAATTTTCTTCAATTAGAATAAATTTTCACATATTCGGAGATATATATTTCCCTTTTGAAAATGAAAAAATTTCAAGTCTCTAATAATAATAAGTACTTTTCTCGCACTAAAAAATTCTAATTTTTAAAAAAAAACTAATAGAAAATGAAATTTTTTTCCCTATTGTCCCTATTTCCCTAAAAAATACAGAAAGCGATAGAGCGAGTGAAAGGCAAGTTTTACATATTCTGCATATTATGACGATTGTTCGATCATAAGGATTTTTTTTTTCTATTTAACATAGCTACACAAAGCGATGTTCCTTATTACCACTAGTGCTTTAGATGCATTTATAAGATAGTTTTTCAGAAGAAATTTATGGAATATTTATAAGGGGTTCCGACGAAACAATGCCACAACAATAATTCTACCTCTACCTCTTAACATATTTTTAACTAATATTTTTATAAACGAATCATACCATATTAATACTTTTACTTTACGTACAACTGAGTTAAACGAAATGTTTCACAAAAATTAATTTTTAATCGTAATTGAAGACATACTTCTATGTTTTTGAGAAAAATGTACGCAATAAAGAAATGTGTTGTATCAATATTAAGAAAATACATCTCTCTTTCGAGGAAAGTCTTCTTTTTTTATCTGAAACTTTAACGCAATTTAAAGAAAAGATTTATTAAAATTAAATATTTCTGTGTTTTCAATAAAAATTCACACAATAAAGAAAATGATTGAACCAGTTATAAAGAAATATTTTTCTGATAAAAGCTGCATTCCTTTCGTCTTAATAATCGCGATAATATAATCGCGATAACAAATTTTCTCAAAGGAACGGCAAGAAAAACGACTCGTAGAGGGCACTACCGTTGCAGTCATAATTAAATTCAAACAAGCAATCATGATACAATAACTATTAGGTGTTATGAGAATGTGTGTCGTTCGAAACCATTGTGAACTGTTATGGTAGCGATACCTTAGTGAACGATGTTTTTCTCTGAATGTTTTTTAATTTAAACGTCAGAAAAATTGTAAATTTTTTATTTTTTTTTATTAATATTATGCAATTATATAAATAATTTAAGTGCAATAGTTGGCTCCGCTTAATGCGTCCAATGTGACACACGCGGTTTTTTTCGTTTTCTTTTACTTAACATTCGATGGGCGCAGCTCGTGAGAAAATAGATAGCTGTCATGACTACCTAATAGTCATTGTATTAAACAAACAAATAATTCAAAAAATGAAATGACAGCTCATAAAAATATACAGGTGCGGCATCTGTGTTTCAAATATTTTAAAGGCTATATCACAATTTTATATAGATAGCAAAAATAATCCTATTTGTTATAGGATTATTTTTTTTTATTTTTGCTTTGCATGTAAAAAAATAATCTGGATTATTTTGAAGCGAATAAAACGCAGCTAAGGAGAAGGTGTCTTTATTGATAAGAAAATATTTCTCTTTTTCATGGAGGCTTTTTGCCATTTTTAGGGAATTTTTGGGATATTTGATCTAGAGAAAAGCATTCTCGAAAGCGCAGTCAATGTCATTTTTCTCTTAATATGGTGCCTTTTTTTTCATATTCTGAGAAATTTTTTCTGAGTGTGCTCTTAATTGAATATTTTTCCACAAGAATTGTAACGATTATCTTTCTCATTGTTTTAACTAAAACTTGTTTTGTTCAGTTTGTTTTGACGCATGATTAGTTATTTCGATAGTATTTTATTTTTTTATGCTAAGGTGGGCAAATCTTATTAAGTTACTGTTTTACTCGAAAGCGGGAAACAAGCATTCTATCGAAGTGCAATTTTTGCAATGAACACTATTTTTTTCTTTGCACGAAGAAGGACTCAAAAATATAGAATTTGTTCTGTAAGTTTTGGCCGACACTGTATATCTATCACGTAAAAAAACATTTTTATTTGTTATTTTAATGTGTGCCAAAAAAAATTCCTAAACAAGAACTTTTCTTGTACGTCCCAACTAATGTAACTGTGCCCTCCCCCCCTTAAGCTCGTTTTGCAAAAAAAAAGATAATAGTTTTATTTTTTATTTTGTAATGCATTCTTAAGGGGACAGTACACCCCTGAATTTTAAAAAAATCTAATTTTTATGATTGATTTTGGCTCAAAAGACCTCATAGAATCAATTTTTAATGACATAAAATTCAAAATTAATTTCTATGTTATATGGTTAACGTTTTAAAGGCAGAGCGTCAAGGCCGTAGAGGAAACTGGGGTACATTTGACTTTGGGGCGCATTTGACTTTAGCGTTTTAGATGTGGACGCACCATAATATTAATAAATTTTATTTGTGAAATTTGACTGCATGTGATTTAACGAAGTTTGACACTTTATACATATTTCGAAAAAAAGCAACTCGTGTTTTTGTGTTTTTTGTTGCGCTGATGTAATTTTCAAAGTGATCTTAGCTGTTATATCCAAGTGTTTTATTAAAAAAGGTAAGAATAACTCTTTATTTATTTACATATTTATTTACTTTATTTAATTTCATATTCAGAAGTATCCAGAGATATTGGCCCATTATCAAAATAAAGTCGACTTTAAATTTAGTATAAGCATTTTTTACAGTTTTTCAATATAATATGTTGTCAGAAAGCTTGCACTAAATTTAAAGTTGACTTTATTTTGACTATGATAATGGGCCATTAATTTTAACTGTTTAACCAGTGCCCTCAACCGAGAATACTCAATCTTGTTTTTTTTATTTACGAATCTAAAGGCAGCTTTGCTTTTGGTATAAAGTTGGAGCATTTTATGCCTAAGGATAGAATTTCGCGGGTCTTTAGAAAAACGAGGAGAGAGCGGTAAGGATGTGTAAAAATTGTCGAAAGTCATTACATGGCTCTTAAAGCTTGCCGAAATTTGGCTTAAACGCACAACTACAATACATTGGAAGAAGCGCCTAAGTCTGGAGCATCTAGTGGCACAACTTTATCTCCAGCACCCCAATCAATACACCTCAAAACCATGAAACCATGAAAACCTCAATGACCAATGAACATTTCTCTGAGTCACATAAGTCAAACTGCGAATTTTTGATGGAGTTACGAAAAATTTTGTTTTAATATTTCTCTGTGTCATTCATTAATTCCGTGACGAAATCAAAAGCAGGGTTTTCAAGAAAATAAAAAACATTTTAATAACGTATTAAAACTAGCGCCCATTTTGAGTCCACGAAATGCTACTTCAGATTTATGTAAAGGGTGTTTTTTATAAAGTGATACAAGTTTAAAATATAATAAAACATAGTAATTTATTTTTAATATCAATGAAACAAGCTTTAGTGGATAGAAAATTTTATGACATTAATGTAAAAATATAATTTTGGCTATGTGGCTACCAAGGCTGGCGCGTGCAAGGTGCAATATGGAACACCAATTTTCACAAACTTTTCGCAGCATTTACCGATAACTCTTCGAATGTTGATTTCCAGGTGTTCAATTGTTTGTGGTTTATTGACGTAGACAAGTAACTTTACATAACCTCAAAGAATATAATCCAATGGAGTAAAATCACACTATCTTGGGGCCAATTAATTGGGCCATTTCGTGAAATTATTTTTTCGTCAAAAGTTTCCTTGAGTATATCGATTGTAGCACCCGCTGTGTGGCATGTGGCTCCGTCCTGTTGGAACCACATATCAGCAAGATTAATGCCAGCTAATTGAGGTACGAAAAAAACTTTGAATCATGTTCCTATACCGTTCACCATTGACAGTTACATTCTGACCATCATCGTTTTTGAAGACATATGGGCCAATGACTCCGCCAACCCATAAAACGCACCAAACAGTAATTTTCTGTGGATGCAATGGTGTTTTGACAAAAGCTTGTGGATTCTCCTCACTCTAAATACAACAATTCTGTTTATTCACGTACCCATTCAACCAAAAATGGGCTTGATCGGAAAATAAAATTTTCCATGGAAATTCAAAATCAATATCAATTTGTGCTTCAGCCCATTCGCCGAATTGGCGTTGCTTACGATGGTCGTTTGACTTTAATTCCTGCACAAGTTGAATCTTAAAAAGTTTTAAGCCAAGATCTTTTCGTAAAATCTTCAATAAAGTGGAAGGACACAACCCCAGTTGCTGAGAAAGGCGACGAATTGATTGAAAAGGATCATCTTCAATGCTTTCCTGTACAGCGGCTACAGATTCTTCAGTGCGCACTGTTCGGCGTCTCACTGTTCGGATGCACGTTATCAGTAACAGTAAATGTGGTCCGAAAACGATGTATTGTTCTTCGAATTAGCAACTCTGAAGGACGATTATGTACGCCATAAAATGGACGAAGTGCACGATATGTTTGACGAACCTATTTTGATTAAAAATGTTCACAATTTGCACACGTTGCTCTGGTGTAAGTCGATCCATAATGAAATGTCAAAGCAAAACACCCTTTAGATTTAAATAGCTTTTCTGACATAGTATCTTTTTGAATTCATTGGATTTTGGATTAATATCCATCGGGTTGACTTTTATTATTTGCATTTTTTTTCGGCAAGTGTTTTATCGTTTTTTTTTATTTTATCCTCCAAGCATTTGCTCAAAGTTTTCACCACCAAAAGTCATAGACAACTCACTTGTATTAGATGTGAAGGAATCGGGGTTAGAGACATAATGTTCTAAGGACAAACTGAGAGATATAAAAAAAGTGGTGCGGTCGGGGGATCAAGTTCCTTACGCTTTTTCTTCAACCAAGAATGTTATTCGAAATGACATATTTTTATTTTATTTATTATATTATTTTTTTCGAGGCAAATAATGCAAATTAATAATCAATTGAAAAAGTTTAATTTTGCCACTTGTGTATATCACCAAAACATAGGCACAATTTTTTTATTGAAAACATTTTGTTTTTTAAAATAAAACATGAATATATTAAATTCTTTTCTGCTCTTTATCTTTATTAATCTCTATTTATAAGGACAAAATATTGTTTAGCCAGATTCTGCAAATGTTTTTACATTGCCACATTATTGAGTAAACAGTAGTTAATCTGCACTCGAACTACAAACCACCCACTGCGAGCAGTTTATCATAGGCGCCGCCACCCACCCACTAACGCCCCCCTTCACTACCGCTGTTGCTGCTGCTGCTGCTAGATGTTGAATTAATTAAATGCACTCGACTGTGATTTATATGTGTGTCAGTTACGCGAATGTGCTGTTGTTGTCTAAGTTGTTGTTGGTGTTGTATGTAGTTGTTGTTAGTTTTGTAGTAGCTATTACTATCTTGCATATGTACATGTGTGAAGTTGTTTTTTTTTTTTTTGCCTCTCCTCTTGTATGTGTATTTGTTTAAACATGTGTATGTATCTACATATTAGTTGACTGCTAGATAAACTTTTCTGTTGTTGCTTGTATCGTATGTATGCATTTGGGTTAAAAATTATGTTGCACAGTTTTTGCTAAAGCTTTTTCCATACTTTGTATAACGTATTCTTCAGTTTGATATTTACTTTGTGGATGTAATGTTTGTAGTGTTGTTTTTGTTGTACTCTCTTCCTTCACTTATAATTCGCTATATTTTGCTCGTTTTTCATTATTTAAGTTTCATTCTAACCATTCATGTTCAAGTTTTGAATAATGAAGACATTCGAAATAATTTGTTTTTTTGTTGCTATTGTTTTGCTCCAGCTTGTAGGGCGTCATTAAAACAAAGTTTCAGCCAACTTATTTGGAAATAGTAAGAATTGGCATAGGTTTGGCAGCAGCAGCAGCAGCAAGTTTACGGTACTTAAACACGCAGGAAGTTTGCACCAATTATTTTTGAAATAACAACTGCAACGCGTATAAATAACGTATGTCTGCCGGTTCGGTGGGTGACTTTTTGTTCTGCTTTTTCTAGCTTGTTGGTTTAAGAAAATTTATCAATTTCCTTGGCAGAATTGGATTAGTCTATTTAATTTTTTTTTTTTTGGCAATGAAAAGTTTTGAAATTAATTTTATTGTTGCATTTTTTTTTAAGTAAGTTTAGAATTTATGCCATGAGCTTTAAGACAATGAAAATGATGCAAAAGAAAAGTTTTGGGGAAACAAAGCGCTGCTTTTTGACAAGAAAAATGTGCTAAAAAGTTTCTTAAATTTTGTAACTTGTTTCCTTTAAATATTTACAAAAAATATGCAATGAAAATATTTCTTTTTGTGCAGTTGGGTGGGGAAAAAAACATATGTATCTAGCCAAAAATTAACTTTTTTTTTAATATGTCAACTTTAATAAATAAATATTTCCAAATGCAAGCCAACAAAATTTATATATTTTAAAATTTGACTCATTTTTTGAGATATACAACTATGCAAAAACAAATGTTTGGTATTTTTTGCTCTTGGGAAATAAATTTTAATGTTTGTGTTTTTATTGCATTCTGCATCATAAACTTATACCATAGCACTTGCACAGCAATGCGCAGGAAAAAATTGCAATTTTTTTATCTACTACAAAAAAAATAACTAAAATAAATTATGAAGCATATTTTAACCAATTTTTAGGGTTTGTACAATGAAACAAAATAATAAAAAAAAAGAAAAATAATAAACAAAACGTAATCCACAAAAATAGTGTCAAGGCCGCTAGCATTTTAGAATTATTGTGTATAAATACGCAAAACTTAACCTCAATTCGAGGTATTAAGAAATTGTGAAATGGTTGCAGCAACATGAACAAGCACAAGCACCACAAAAAAGAAATTGCAACAGCAATCACAGGAGCAGCAATAAAAACATCTCCTCGCCAAAGTAGCTAAAAAACATAACTTAAAGCAAAGAGGAAAAAAAAACCGAAAAAAACTTCAGATGAGTAGCAGTTCAAGTGTCACCAGGTAGCAGAAAACCACAAAGAAAATGATTGGGGATGGGTGCAGAAACCGAGGTAATGAAGCTTTTGCTGCATGGCACAAAGAAGAAAATTAAAAAAATAAGCGCCAAGTCAACAGAAATTAAATGAAGCTATTTGTGTGTGTTTCGGTTATTTTTTTTTTTTGGTCGCAGCAAATTTAATAAGCCAACAAACCAAACAAGCAGAACAACAAACCCAACAACAACAACAGCAATAACAACAAATTCAAATTAATTCGATTTAAGCCAGTAAGGAACGCTGGCAGACGCTGCAGGAGCACCAACATCACTACCACTCAATATATGGTCAGAAGGCAGGAAAAAAATATTGCCAACACAAACATACACACACACACACACACACTCACTCACACCAGTGCAGGTGCGCCAGCAGCAACAGCAACCAAAAACAAACAGACAACAAATAATGAAAATATTCTCTAGCAGCAGCAGCAGCAGCAGCGAACGAGCACAGCTCCTGCGGAATATATCTGTGTGGTTATGATAGCAATAACAACAGCAGCAGCAACAAATTATAACAACAACAACAATCCAAATATAGGTGTGCAAACAAACCAATTTCATCCACAGAAATTTCTATACAAAAAAAAAAAAATTAAAACATGGCAAGAAAAAAATCTTTTCCCTCCCCAACCTACCTTCATATATACATATATCTATATATGTAAGCTGAAGAAATTTAAATAAAAACAAAATAAGTTTAGTCGGCCATGTAGCTTGCCACCGGAAGCGGATATGCGCCTACGACAACGACAACGCCAATGCGTTGCTGTTGTTATTCCAACTAAGAACTGTTATTTATGCTAATTGGAAAGGGCAAACAAATTTAGCCAAACGCGTAACAAATGGTCAGATATGGTTTAGTTTTGCTGCTGGAAGTTATTTGCGCTGGATTTGGTGCGATTTGTGGGGTTTACAGGATTTCGATTTTCCCGACTTGCGGCTAGGCTAATACTTATGATAATAACTTGCGTCGAAATAAAGAAATCATTCCTTTTGTTGTTGAAAAATTTGTTTAAAATAGTTGAAAAGTTCGATAAAGTTAAAAACTTTCTGGCTACCATATTAATAGTTGTGTATTAAGCAGAGTTATGATGTAGTAATTTTTAATGTAAGACATTTCAATGTGATGAAAGGCAATGTGACAGGGCAACACTGATTCTGTGGCATGGGATTTGGTAGTCAATTTTAGTATATACATTGATGAAGATCTTAGCCTATTATTTAGATTATTTGAATTGACTCTGGTTCTCGCGATAAACCACTATTTTAAAAATTAAGGATGTTTCATCACAGATCTTAACATATCTCCAGAACAATTAGTTTGATTTGGTAAAATAAAAAATCCAAAAATCCGCAGCTAAATTACCTCCAAGTTACATCTACATTATTTTTTAATTAGCTGAATAGTTTCGGAAATAATTCATAAAAAAATCAAAAATATTAAAATAGCTCTTTTTTTGATATTAAGTTATAAACGCACATATGTTACAAAGAAAATAAGCCATATTTTATTAAAATCAATTGGCATGTTTTGGTTTAAATCACATTTAATGATGATATCTCATTTTGATAAAAAAGTATAGCAGTGAGGGGACTACCGACCGAAGCGAAAACCTATATATAAATATTAGTATTCCCTGGAAGACGTTTTCCTGCCACGGACCGCCTTACTGCTATATAAGAATTTTCATGCTAATGGGTTTCGGACTATCCTACATGTAGGATGGATTTGACACGTCGGACGGACATGTAGGATGTGCGAAAGCTCATACTGCAGCCCGTCCTACATGTAGGATGAAAATCAAAAAGTTCTAAAAGTTCCGCTATGATCTTGTTCTTCTCTGTACGTCCTTGTTTGTAGATTTCCTTGGTAATTGTTGTTGGCGCAGTTAGCTGGAAATTTTTTGTAGACGTTGTGAATTCTAATTGTGAAGCTACAGTCGGCATATGAAATTAAAATTATTTTTGTTAAGAGCTTATAGCAATTTATTAAATTTTTTATATATGACTGAAACTATTTCTTTAAAGCAAAAATGTTACCATATCAAAAATACACATAATTAAAGTAATTTATTTAAATTATTTCATTATTGAATTAATGTAAAAAATTAAAGCTTATTTATATCTATTTATATCATAACACTAACACAATATACATGTTCACCATATCTATATTGAGTTGTGTATTAGAAATAGAATATTCTAAAATTAAGAAATAGTTATCTATAGCATATAAATTATACATAATTCATATAAGAAATTGATGCCAAACCGTTTAAAAAATAGAATGCTTAGGATAAGCAGACTTTAGTTATCCAATTACTACTGAAAATATTAATTACTTTAGAGGTTTATTACGTAATTGTTATTATATAAATATACATAAATACTCTTTAAATTTCCTCAATGAGCTAAATTGTTCATATATATTAAATATATATTTCCAATACGGTAACACTTTTACTAAAAACAAATAGTTTTACCAATATTATATATACTCTTTAGTTCATATGTATAAACTGTTTTCTAAAATAGTTAGATGTTATATGCTGACTGTAGCTACAAATAAACATCTACAAAAAATTAGAGCTTACTGTACAACAATAACTACCAAGCAAGTCTACAACAAGAACGCAGCGTTGCGCAGCGTTAGAGGGGATGAACCAAATTGGCAGCGGAAAATATATAGCACTTTGCCTGCTATATTTTCTGTTTGCCTGCTCCTATCTAAAATAAATCAGTTGTCATATGCCGACTGTAGCTACAAAAAAGTCTAAAAAAAGTCCAGCTAACTGTACAACAACAATTACATTTCCAATCCACATCAACAACGCAGTGAGAATGGAAAGGTTCACAGCGGTTGCGCAACGTTAGAGGGGATGAACGAATCGGTGTCAGAAAATAAACCGCATTTTACTTTCTATGTACTATGTTTTTTGTTTGCCTGGTAGCAAAATCTCAAGTGGTGGAATGGCAAAATTAGACAAGGTAGTATTAGGGCGGAGAGTCGGTGACCGAAACTGTCAAAACGAAGTTGACATTTCACACAAAATCTGCAGCCAATGAGAATGCAATATGAAAGCAAAAATTGGCCAAAATACCAAAATGGCTGAGTTTGACAGTTATGGTCACTAAGAAAGCGAACACATTCAGCCCTAACACTACCTTATCTAGTTGTACTATGAGTGGTGGCATCAAAAAAGACTTCACGGCCAGTCAAACAAAAACCAAATATCAACAATTTTAAATTTATTTTATTTTAACCTAAAGCATCTCTACATATACGTTGAAAAACAGTATCATTCAAAGTTTCGCAGCGGAGCAAAGGGAGGGAAAAATACGATGCGTCAGCAGAGAAACTTATTGATGGTTGCTTGCTACATTTGCTGAGCGCCTTGTAGTCAAGATCCAAGAGCGTCATTTAAAAAACTACTCGCTGTCTGTATTGATGAAGAGAGTTACTCGCAAAATGACGATGACGATAACGCAAACCAAAGATTTACCCTCTACCAAAATCGTTCAACGCGCCTAAAGAAGTTTTCACTTCAAGAAAATAACGAAAGTGCTTGAGTTTGTGTGTGCGTGGGCCAACGTATCCCGGTGCATCACCAAGTGCAGCAAAGTTAAATTGGCTTTCTTTGCTGGTGAACGTCCTCCAAGTGCCACGAGCAACAGCACAAGCAAGTGCAGCACAAATTTCTTGCTAGCCAACATGTGCCAACAAGTGCCACCAGCAACAGCACAAGCAAATGAAGCGCAAATTCTCCGCTTTCAATTTATTCAATGCACGCCGGAGTGTAATGGCAGAAATTTGCCTCTGCGCTTGAGACATGCTGAAATGGTGCTTCAGAAATATTGGAGAGTTGACCAGTCAATTGAATTGTGCTGCACTTGCTGGTGCTGCTTGTGATGGCACTTGGGGGATGTTGGCTAGCAACAAATTTTGCACTGCACTTGGTGGTGGTGGCACTTGGAGGACGTTTGCCAGCACAGAAAGCCAATTTAACTTTGCTGCACTTGCTGATGCACCGGGAGATCGTTGGGCCACATACACGCACACACAAACTCAAGCACTTTCGTTATTTTTTTATTATTTTGTTATTTTTTAAGTTTTTCAAATTTACAATATTACAAGTTTACGAAATAAGTTGCAAGTACAAGCACTCGAAAGAAATATGTCGCAAAGTGAATAAAATGCAAATTAAATTAAATATTTGCGCTAAGACACGATCGAAATGTGTAACGTTAAAATTTGCAATTGTTAAAATTTCATCGTCCATTTGACACAGCAAAAAAAAAACAAATTTATTTCAACACACACAAATTTTATTCAACCTGATATTTTCTATCCTACCACGACTGAAAAGTTTCCTTTTGACACTTATCCTTTACACGGAGGTTACACGAGACAGTACTGTTAAGACAGTCACAACACATTCACAAATTTTTACCCACACACGCTAACTTTTGCTACTGTCTGCTCTACTGTCTTAAGTTTTTTGTAGACAGTTGGCGGAACAGTAGCTAGGAAAGTAGAATGATATTTAGCATATCAAGTGACAAAATACGTGAAAATTTAATAGAATTAAAGGAAAATTTGCAATACTTTGGCGTATTCGTAGTTTTAACAAAAATTTTCTTCATAAAATAGAATTTTTTTACTATTTTGTCTACTGTCTTGCCAACTGTCTTACCAACTGTCTGTACTCTTTTTCACAGACACAAAGTTTGACAATTAAAACGTATTTTTCACTGTCTTAACAGTACTGTCTCGTGTAACCCCCGTGTTATGAAAAAATTTATTAACAAAACAATAATAGTTGGCAACTCTAAAAATAAAATGCCGCAGTGGTGAAAATAAAAAGCCACTTACAAATACAACAAGTGTGCAAATTGTCAAACTTTGTTTGATGATATATAATAAAATAAGAGCATGCATGTAATTATTTGAATGTTCAACATATTCCTTTATCACAACTTAAAGATTAAAATGCTAAAACACTCAATCCATACATTATTTTTCTTGTTTGCAAACGAAGTTCCAGCAGAAAAAGAAGATCGCTCCATTTTTAAATCTCACCATGCATAGCAGCTGTTTAAGTAAAAGCAAATTTTTCAAAAATGTTGACAAATACAACAACTGAAGAAATTTCCAAACTTTAAAAGCATATATAGACCAATATAAAGCGAATTTAGGTTTTTTATTTTATGGTTACTTTTTAATTTTAGTTGTTTGATTTTTTAAGGCGGTATTTAGCGTTAAAAGCGAATTAATAATAAGTCTTGGTTGCAAACATCTTATTGCAACCTAACTTAAGTATTTATATATTAACAAACAGATTATATGCATTAATTTCAGGAGTTGCCAAGTGATTTCTTTGTGAGCTTGCGGCCGATTAAGAACAAGAGTGACGATAATTGTTGATATTGTTATGCACAAATACATGCAAACATTTTTGATATCTGTATTGATGACAAAGTTCCTCGGAAAAATACGATGACGGAAACCAAAGATTTACCCTCTACCAAAATCGTTCAACGCGCCTAAAGAAGCTTTCACTTCAAAAACTTATAAATAAATACACAGTGGAATTTTTTTCTGCGGCATACATTTTTGCACAAAATTCAGATTCACTTACTATTAGGTCACCAGGGCATTAATGGTAAGGAGAGGTCTGACAGACTTGCAAAGAAGGGCGTCGGGCTTGGATCTGGTGCCCTACTCCGTATTGCGATGCGTAAATAAATGCGATGCGAAAATGAAACGCGATGCGCATTTAAATAGCATTTAATAAAATAAATCAAGACGAAATAACTGTTAAATGTTTAATATATTGAAGAAAATTTATGTTATGAGCGAAAAATGCAATAAATAACTTATAAAAATATCAATCAAAATTATTAAAATACTTCAAAATATGTTAGGAAAAACGTTTTGCATGTGATTGTCTGAGGTGTTTTTGTTCAGGACAGTTCCTTTGTAAGGTCCAGCAGTAGTCTGCCATCATATGACAATCACATCGTCCTTGATATCTATTCTCCATTGTCTTGATATCTTGATGAAAATGCTCTCCTTGTTCTTCACTGTAATCACCTAGGTTGTCCGCAAATCTATCCAAATGACTATGTAAATAATGTTATTTTATGCTCATGTTAGCTACCAGGTTTTTAAAATTTAAAAGCATTTTAGAAACTTTTTCAGAATACTCTGCAGCTTTATGATTCCCCAAAAAGTTTTTGACTACTGATCAGGGTTCGGACTTGGAAATTCATAAATCGCAGTAAATTTTGAAAAAAAAACGCAGTAAAACGAACTTTTTCGCAGTAGATTTTTTGGTTTTTTTTATTTACAACCATGTACGTACATTTACTGCTAATGTATGAACATTTTATGCTTATAACATTATATACACTTAACTATATTCTTTATATTTGCATGTTGCAGAAACATATTTCTTACTGATTCAAAATATATTTGCCGTAGACAAATTCAATCACGGTCTTTAAAAATTGGCAAAAACTTATGTAGAACTTTAAAATAATTGTTTTTATTGCAATGACAGCTTCATCTGACAAATTACTTTCTTCTGTTTTAAAGCTTAGACCACAGTATATAGATGTAATGTACAGATGGGCCCTTGAAACTGCATTTTCATAATCAACATCAATGCTTAAGGGAGAGTTGTCTAAAGTGGGACCGGTTTTGTTTTTTCATCATAGTTTTTCACAATGAAATTATTTTCGAGAGCCAAATATATCAATGGATTGGCTTATAAAATGACTATTCTTTTGCTAAATACAGTTTTTAGTTTTGTTGGAAAGTTTCATTATATTTTTCCAAAAATCTAAAAGGCTTAAGATCGGCTCCAGAAATTGTTTTCTTCTAACGTGGGACTCTATCATACATTCAATAAAATCACAGAAAGCGTAAAGTAATTGAAATGAAAACTCCAAATACTGAATATTTTTTTATTCAAAGAAATTTTTTTTTCTGCATTTGAACAGAAATCACTTTGAAATCATGCTAAACCAAAAAAAATAATGACAAAATTCACTGCCAAAAATGTTGCAAAAAATTTTTTTCTGAAATTTTGTTTCTCCAAGTCCATATGAAAAGTTATGGCGCTTCAAAGCTACACTGTCAATGTCAAAACATTGGTGATGCCTGTGGAAAATATCGGAGAGAAGTTCGAGTCCCATTTTAGACAACTCTCTCTTAAATATTTCTAAAATATCACAAAAATAACCATAAAAATGTTTGTGGCTAATAAATCGCAGTAGATTTAGAAAAACCACAGTGACGCAGTAAAACCATAAATTTTGCTAAAAAGCGCAGTAGATCTACTGCAATTGCAGTAAAGTCCGGACCCTGCTACTGATACAAAGCTTATCCATGCTTCAGATTCGACCTTAGTCATGTGCTTTGTGAAATCATTGTTGTTTATAAGAGTTCGGATTTGTGGCCCATCAAAGATGCCTGCTTTTAATTTTTTCATTGTTTGGACAGGAAATACTTGGCAAATATATTTGTAACACTCGCCAGTCTTATCCAAAGCTTTCACAAACTGTTTTATTAGTCCAAGTTTTATATGGAGTGGTGGCAAAATTATTTTTTCTCGAAATATTAATGGATCATGAACGATATTATTAAGCCTACAGTCATATTTGTTCTGGATGACCAAACTTTTCTAGTGTAGTGCTCATTTTTCGCACGACTGTCCTATAGACAAAGAAAACATGGATATTTAGTGTAACTACCTTGCTGACCCAATAAAAAGTTCACCATTTTCAATGACCAGTGGTGTTGAACGTATTTAATTTTCTCTAAAAAAAAGTTTGATATTTTCATATTCTTCTTTAAGTTTTGTTGAATGTGCTATCGGGACTGAAGCTAATTTGTTGCCATTATGCAGTAATACACATTTTAAGCTTGAGCTATCTATGAAGAGCCTCCACTCTTCTGGCCGATATACTTGAAGACTCATTGCATTTAAAAGTCCAGGAATATTCTTACAGTATACGATTTTCCCTCCTCCGCAAAGTATTGAAGAATATCTCGTTCTCTAGTCCGGTAAGTTGTAATTGATACGCCAGGCTGAAAACAACATTTTTCTTTAAGTCTTGATGCTAGAAGCTCCGCTGATTTTTTTTTTGATAGATTTAAATCTCGAATTAAGTCGTTTAGCTCACTTTGATTAAAACCCTGAAATGTGGGACAGCACGATTCAAATTCACTTTCGTTGAAGCTGTTGCTCTGAATGTCGAACATTTCAACATCATTACAGGCAATGTTTGTTGAAGGAGTAAATATCGGTACGGGAAGTTCTTTACTATGCGGTATTGGTGGAATTGCAGATTTTATTTTCGGGTATATCCAAGAGCGCTTTTTGTATCGGTTCATACCTTTCACATTCACTACACAAAAGTAACAATCGTCTAAGTGATTTCTTGGATTTTTTCCATGCCATCGGATGGCCGAATGGAAGCCCTTTTCGTCCGCCTTGTATCCAATATCGAAGTGACTCTACGCAAGTTTTACTAACTTTATGTGGCACCCAACATTTGTCCTGTTGTCCAAGATTTTTTCCAAATATTTAAGATATGCTTCTTTAACAAAATGATTGATATTTCTTCGTTTTTTTTCTTGACAATATATTCCACATATATAACAAAATGGCCTGGGTTGTTAATACAAGGCTTCCGATAAGAATTCATATTATTTTTTTTTTTAAGCAACACCGAAAAGAAATCTGAACAAACCGATTGTTTTTTTTTTATATAACAGTTTAAACCAAAAGTAAGAAACAGTACGTGATATGTACAATAGGCATATGACAAAAATGTAACATCATATTTACATGACTGTACATGATGACAAATGATGAAAAAATAATAATAAATATAGTTTTAATACAAACTGTGAAAAAAACATC
This sequence comes from Dichetophora obliterata, assembly GCA_963920525.1. Taxonomy (NCBI): domain Eukaryota; kingdom Metazoa; phylum Arthropoda; class Insecta; order Diptera; family Sciomyzidae; genus Dichetophora; species Dichetophora obliterata. The sequence continues at coordinate 15,803,432 of OY986435.1, read as the reverse complement.
CCCCCAAGAAGCAATTTCTGAATTTCATATATGCATTTATTAATATGTATGTATGTATATTAAAAGCCATTTATATTTATGACATTGATGGACATAAAACAACTTAAAACTAAAAATAATGTTTATTTACTGAGAGAAATATATTTTAAGTTTAATGTACGAGAGTTTTTACATAAAGGATATATCTCCTCAATAGCCTTTATTGCGCGTTCTGCACAGATATTGCTACGTTGTTGGTTTAAAATTGCGGAGTCTTTTTTTATCCAGTGTCTTAGAAAACATGCATGGACATTTTTAAAGGAAACTAGAGATGCCTCCAAAGTTGAAAAATCTTCCTTATTGAAAGAGTGATTAGAAAAACAAACATCGTACCAGGCGCCGCATACAAACTTGCATATCGGAAGTAATTCGTTTCTGTATTCTGGCATAAGTATAAAGCACAAAATTGCAAAAATAGCTCTCGAATTCCATCGTGCGTTGCTTAACAATGGTAAAGGTCTAAAATGTATGTATGGAAATGTTTTATATTTGTGCCTAAGTGCCTAAATGCTGCGCCAAGCTCATGCAAATACTGCATGTCATCTCGCCATTTAATGTTAACAAAATTTAAGATTGTTTCATTTTGGTCATAGTTTTCTTTGAGATTTTCATATTCGTTTAACAGCTCTGTTACAAATGTGTATGCAATATTTGGAGACGACGTCTTTCCTCCAAGTAATTCATCCATAACATATCTTAATATTAAATCTAGGATATGATGCTGACATCCTACATATTGCGGTTCGGGTAAACCTACTACTCTATAATGTTGTTGCAATAAAGTAACAACACCATTTTTTTTTACCGGTGTTAACGTTAGTTTATCAGATACTATCATTTTTATCGATTTCCATAAATCAAATTTATCCAATTGTTTCTTTATACCTTCATATATAGTGGAAGCTCTGCCATTGTCTAGAACTAACTTTATTTCGCGATTTGGGTTTTTAAGGACAATGGCTTGAATTTCTTTTTTCCCCATTTTTTTCCCATCGAAATGGAGGCACCATTTATAGTTCTTTAGTTCCTTTATATAGTTTGTCTCTATATCTTTTGCGGTTTTCATAAAAGATTTATATATGCCGGATTGGGAAAGTGTGGGAAATGGCATATCAGAACTTGCTATGATTTCACTAATTTTTGATGCTTTCCTGGTACTTACATTGGCTTCCTTCACTATATTAACTGCAATTTTTTCCTTCTTCTGATGCAGCAAAGGTGGTTCATACCCTTCGTTGTCACTTGCGTATGGTTTATCATCAATTTTGCCTTCATTGGATGAGTCTGAATCAAATTCCATGACTTGAGGCTGTCTTGAAATATGTTTGCCTTTATGGAGCATTCTGACTTTAGATGGGTGGACTGGAACTCCTATCATAGTTGTATAACCTACTTCACCTTGAGTATTTTTTTGCAACATATGTAATTGTTTGTCTTCGGTACTTAGCCATTGACCTGTTTCATCTGTTATATCAAATACATTATTCAAAGCAAAGTCAGACCGTTCAATATGTTTCAAATGCTAGTCATAATTATCGATCAGTTTTTCAATTTTTCTTTCAATCGAGTATCTATTGATGATTGGGAAATTCAATTTGCTCCATAAATCAGTAATTTCTTTTGATATCATCTTATACTGGACTTTTCTAGACTTTTCATCTTTGGCCAAATAATTAAACCTACCAATAATGTAGGCATATCTTGGCATTTTGCACAATTCTGATAAATTTTTCTTAATATTAGGTATTTTACGTCGTTTTGTCTTGCACTTCTCAAATGATGTCAAATTATTTGTCCAAATCGCAGAACTCTTTGCCACATTGTTTTTAGATGAGAAATATGACATGTTCTATGAAGTTGATCAGGATAATTAATATTACTTAATTTCTTATGGATATATTTTATGATAATTTACCTAAAAATATATCGAGAAAATGTTATACTTTGTTGATGTTGATACTATTAAAGTTATTGACCATAACACTTTTAATCTTTATATTTATTATTTTAATTGTAAGCCAACGACTTGTCAATTACGCAGCAGAAAACAGACTGGTTGTAAGAAGTGACACAAGCACATATAATAAAAAGAGATGAAGTATTCAAAGTACTACACATGTCATAGTGTTGTCCCACTCTAATCAACATTAAATATGTTGCTTTTGATAAAGATGATAAAATACAATAAATTATTTCATCAGCCAATACTTTGCTCATGGCTCGTTGCTCATGGCGATGAGAATTGTTTTTTGTTATTAATGGCGGGATTCCCCGTTTTAGTTTTGTTTAAGTAACAAAATACAGACAGGGGCGACAGTTTTTAATGTCTTTTTGTGTTTGTCGTATGTTTCATAGCTAGGTGCATGATAATCCCGTTAGTAGTTTTGAAAAACTAAAGTTTTTATATTGAGGTAGAGTATTTTTGTTTTCGTTTTTCTATGTGGATTTCTGAGGAACGCAACTACTGCATAACAAAAGACCTAAGTGTACTACGATGAAATTGATCACGTTCATCAATAACTAATTATATTTATGCTGTCGGATAGGAAAAATATATAACCCAAATTGTATTTAGCACTATCTTTCTGTGTAGCATATATACCGTAATGAGGTTACTTTGTTGGAACTTTATTGCATTTTGGGGGGGAGGTTTTTGAAAAGTATTGCGAAACTGATACCCTTTTTATTATTTTCTATCAAAAACTCATCGCATGTGGCCATGTATTTTTAATTTTTTTTAAAAAAGTTTCAAAAGTCATATGGCTAATGTACAATATTTATGAATTTGACACAATTGTCGCAATTTACTTAGAATAAAGCAATATACATTAAATATGATCGTTTTCTTTACACCGTATTAACAGCCATGGTCACCTCTTTCTACCATGTTTAATATGCCATGTAATAGAGCGGTAGTAAGTAAAATTTTTAATTTTTGATTAGGTTAATTCGGCTGTATCTGAGAGGAGACTCTCATATACCAGCTCACTGTTTGTGATGATTTAATCGTGAGTTGTTGGTACAGCTCTTGTAGTGGGATTCGTACATGTTCTATGAACTCAGATCCAAGCCCGACGCCCTTCTTTGCTAGTCCATCAGCCCTCTCGTTACCAATAATGCCCTGGTGGCCTAATAGTAAGTGAATCTGAATTTTGTGCAAAAATGTAAGCCGCAGCAAAAAAATTCTTGTTGTTCCCCTGTGTATTTATTTAGAAATATTTTATCAAAATGAGATACCATTATTAAATGTGAATTAAAAAAAATATGCCAATGGATGTTAATGAAACATGGCTTATATTTTCGTAACATATGTGCGTTTTTAACATAATATCAAAAAAGAGCTATTTTGACGTTTTTGATTTTTTATGAATTATAAAATAACAAAAAAGTTTAAATTTTGCATAAAAAAATGTTTTTTTCAGAAGAACTTACTGAATATTTCCGAAACTATTCAGCTAATTAAAAAAATTATTTAGATGTAACTTAGAGGTAATTTTTGGATTTTTTATTTTACCAAATCAATTCTTTGGTAATTTTGAGTTTGTTGCTATTGATGAAAGTGATGTAGGCCGGTGTGTTAATAAAATAAAATCCAACGCAACGGGTGAAGATGGAATATCAATTAAGTTCATTAAAATTATTTTACCGTACATCATCAGCCCCCTCACCCACATATTCAATCATTGTTTCACAAGTTCATGCTTCCCTGAAGTTTGGAAAGTAGCGACGATCATTCCCATAGCGAAAAAAACTAATGCTTGCGATCTGTCTGATTATCGTCCTGTTAGTCTATTGTCCTCCTTGTCAAAAGTTTTTGAGTCTCTCATGGCAATGCAAATCTCGGAACACATAAAAAGATTTGACCTTTTGTCCCCATTTCAATCTGGTTTTCGACCAGGACATAGCTGCTCTACAGCAATAGTAAAGATCTTGGATGACATCAGAGTGTCTTATGATTTGGGGCGCATAAACTTGCTCTGTCTCTTAGATTTCTCCAAGGCATTTGATTCTGTTGACCACTCAATACTGTGTCAAAAACTTGAGGTTAACCTTGGTTTCTCTAGCATGGCGGTCCGTCTGTTAAAAAGTTACTTGATTGGAAGGTCTCAACGAGTTAGGGTGGGAAATAGTCTGTCCGCTTTCTGTTGTTTATCCTGTGGAGTGCCTCAAGGCTCAGTACTTGGTCCGTTGTTATTTTCAATGTTTATCAACGATATATTCATCATATGTCATCATGTTACAATGCATGCATATGCTGATGACCTGCAACTGTATTTAGATAGTCCTATTGACCTTGTTGATAATTTATGTGTTAGGATGAATGAGGATTTAAAAGAAATAATGAAATGGGCTGATACAAATAAGCTCAGACTAAATCCACTTAAATCATATGTTTTGCCTATTTCCAAAGCAAAATATTCTGCTTCCAATATACCAACTATTTATTTAAACGGTGTTGGGCTAAACTTTGTTGGCAAAGTTAAAAATCTAGGATATATTATTAACTCGTCTCTTTCTTGTGAGGATCACATTAATTCTGTTGTATCTAAGGTCTACTATGCCCTTCGGAGCCTAAGATGGACCGCGTCATTTGTACCTGTTGATACTAGGAAAAAATTAGTGATCCAGCTTATAGTGCCAATCATTTCATATTCAGATATTGTCTATAGCAAACTTGATTCCAGGTCCAAACTTAAGTTACAACAAGCTTTTAATAACGCCGTAAGATATGTATTTGGCCTTCGTAAATTTGACCGCATCAGTCACTTGAGCAGCAAAATACTCGGTTGCAATATTTTCAACTACCTTGATGCGAGGAACTGCATATTTTTGCATAAACTGTTATACACAAAGACACCTAAATACCTTTTTGAGAAGTTACAGTTTTGTAGATCAACCAGAAATATGAACTTGATAATTCCATTATTTAATTTTGTAAACTCCAACAGACTTTTTTTTGTAAACGCCGTCAGAATTTGGAACTCGCTGCCTTTAAGAATAAAAAGTATTCATAATTATCGCAACTTTAAGTATGAAATTTTACTACACTTTTCCTAATAACTACTATTATTTTCTTCATCTTTTGGTATAAGAATAATTTTTAACTAATAATATTTTGATCAATTTGATAATTTTAATTAAATACTTAAATAATTGTATTAATCTAAAAAACTTTATTCAGTTGCTTATCTTCTTGTTGATAATAATATATTAAATTATTAATTAATTGTTAAGTTAATTTATTGATTTTAATTAAATCCTTAAGTATTTGTTTTAAACAATATGTATTTATCAGTTGTTTATAAATTGTTGTTATTATGTTATTCTTACTGCATTTAAAAGACTCTGTCTTATATGTGAACATTATTTCTTAATTATTTCTTAATAAATTACAAATCATTAAATTACAAATCAGACTAACTGTTCTGGAGATATGTTAAGATCTGTGATGAAACATCCTTAATTTTTAAAATAGTGGTTTATCGCGAGAACCAGAGTCAATTAAAACAATGTGAATTATAGGATTAAAACTTCATTATCCCATGTATTTTAATTGACTCCAAAAACTTATACCGCAGAAAAAATGTCTTTTTTGTTCCTCTGTGTTATCGGGATCATCAGAATTGAACATTCAAATCCTGGGATTGATTTGGGATAATGAAAACTGATTTAACCAGCATACTTAATAAATAATATAATTTTATCTAATAACTGTCTTATCTTTAATCGAAAAAGACATCGATTAGTTTAAAAAAATATAGTTTTTTAAAAAAAAATTTATAATATCCGCACCTAACAATAAAAAAGATGTCATTAAGTTAGTAAATATGGGGGTTGGAATTAGTTTTAAAGGTTTTCTAAGAGATGGCGTAACTATCAATAGATCGCATCGGGCACACCTGTGACTATATTCATTTCAAAGCACATTGTGTAAGCTTCATTTTTCAGTATGTGTCATTCCACTGAAGTGTAAACAACATATATTTTTTTCTCTGTGAACATGTCGACTTTCGTTCCAACAAAACGCAATTTGCGGGAAGGTTTACTTTTGTGCTTCCATTTGAAGAAAAAAGCGGTTGAAGCACAACGCACGCTTACTGAGGCTTACGGGGACTATGCTCCATCGATTTCTACTTGTGAGTACTGGTTCCGTCGGTTTAAAAGTGGTGATTTTGATACGGAAGACAAAGAGCGTCCGGGCCAGCCGAAAAAGTTTGAAGATGAGGAATTGGAGGCTTTGCTCGATGAAGACCCGTGTCAAACCCTTCAAGAATTGTCAGAATCATTGGGAGTCGACTTATCAACGGTCGACAAACGCTTGAAGGCCATGGGAATGATTCAAAAGCAAGGAAATTGGGTGCCGTACCAGTTGAAGCCGAGAGACGTTGAACGGCGATTTTGCATGTGCGAACAACTGCTTCAACGGCATAAAAGGAAGAGTTTTTTGCATCGTATTGTCACTGGCGATGAAAAGTGGATCCATTACGATAATCCTAAGCGAAAAAAATCGTGGGGACCACCCGGCCATGCATCAACATCGAGGGCCAAGCCGAATATTCATGGCGCCAAGCTTATGCTGTGTATTTGGTGGGATCAGAAGGGTGTCGTGTACTATGAGCTGCTAAAACCTAACGAAACCATCACTGGGGAACGCTACCAACAACAATTGATGCAATTGAGCCGAGCATTAAAGGTTAAACGGCCGGAATATGCCAAAAGACACGACAAAGTGGTTTTTCAACATGAGAACGCACGGCCACATGTTGCAAGAACCGTCAAGGAAACGTTGGAGGCGCTGAATTGGGATGTGCTACCCCACCCGCCTTATAGCCCAGACATAGCCCCTTCCGACTACCACCTATTCAGATCGATGACGCATGGCTTGGCTGAGCAGCGCTTCACTTCTTACGAGGATACCAAAAAATGGGTCGATTCGTGGATTGCCTCAAAAGACGAATCGTTCTTCCGGCGCGGAATCCATATGCTGCCAGAAAGATGGGAAAATGTTGTAGCTAACGATGGACAATACTTTGAATAATATACATTGTACCGTTGTTTCTAAATAAATGCTCAAAAACCGAAAAAAAACCTTTAAAATTAATTCCAACCCCAATATTGATGCCATGTTTCCACCTTTCAAAATTTATGACAATTTAATAAACAGTTTCTTAGATATAGCGATTTGTGGGATATTTTGTGGAAAAAAATATCGCACAAAAATTAACTGTTTTTCTCACAAAATATCCCACAAAAAATAAATGTTGTTTTTTGTGCCAAAAAATAAAAGTAAAAAAGTTGGAAAAAATTCGTTAGAACAATTAATTGTTCTAACTTTGACCTTAAGCTCGATAAACGATTTTAAACTGTCAAACAACTAGAATTTGTATTTAAAATCAAGTATGATTTAAACTATCAAACATTTAGAATTTGTATTTAAATCATATAAAGTCAACATAATAAATATAGAGGTCATTTAGAAAAAACTTTAGTTAAAAAATTCCGGTTAATTTCTGTTCAATAAAATAAAACACAAAAAATAACTAAAACTTTTAAGTTTTTTAGAAAAACGGTATAACCGTTACGGTCCCTGTTAAAAAGAGAAAAATGGGTTTGGTAAAAGAAGGGCAGTGAGTGAAATAATGTGAGTTAGGGGAGAGTTATTGCAAAATTGGCATATGGGGTGGTAAACGCCCATTTTTATACCCCCAAGCATTCTGCATCAGGGGTATATTAACATTGTCGCTCCGTTTGTAGCGCTGATAAGGAGGCGTGCCGGGTATAGAAAAGTATATATCATACACCCTTTTTAAAAGAGATACGACTCAAAATTTTTACATTTTCAGGAGAAGCAAAAAACAATTTTTTTTCTTCTAGGGACTCCATACAAAACAAAGTGACAAAACCAGAGAGTGTAAATAATAATTATTTTTAGATTTTTAAACCAAAAAATCATTGTGAAAAAATTGTCGCACTGCCGTTTTGAAGGTACCATTAGAATCCTCTCACATTGTAAAGGGTGTTTTTTTAGAGGTTTGTTTTTCGAATAGAGATAAAACTGGCATTTTGTGGTCAAATCTGGCAACTCTAATGTAATTTATGTTCAGTTTGGTTTGCCATTTCATCATGAACAGGTTGACAAAAGAACAACGCTTGCAAATCGTGCAAATATATTTCGAAAATAATGGTTCAGTTCGCGAAGTTTACCGCAAGCTCCGTCCATTTTATGGTCGACATAATCGTCCATCAGAGCAATTAATTCGGTTAACCATTCGGTCGTTTTCGCACTACGTTTACTCTATGTGATAATACGCATCCGCAGAGACGTCGAACAGTGCGCACCGAAGAAACAATTGCCGTTGTAGAGCAAAATGTTGAAGAGGACCCGAATGAATCGATTCGCCACCGTGCACAGCAATTGGAGCTTTGTCCATCAACTTTATGGAAGATTTTGCGCAAAGATCTTGGCTTGCGACCTTACAAGATCCAGCTTGTGCAAGAATTAAAGCAGCGAGACCATGCAATGCGTCGTGATTTTGGTGTATGGGCCGAAAATGAGATTGAACTCGATGCTGATTTTCATCGCAAAATTTTGTTCAGTGATGAGGCTCATTTTTGGTTGAATGGCTACGTCAACAGGCAAAATTGTTGCATTTGGAGTGAAGAGAATATACATGAGACCCTTGAGACGCCATTACATCCACAAAAACTGACTGTTTGGTGTGCTCTATGGGCTGGTGGAGTCACTGGGCCATACTTCTTCCGAAAAAATGCTGGAGAGTCAGTTACCGTTAATGGAGACCGGTATAGAGCCATGATAACCGACTATTTTCTTCCCGAATTGGATGACATGAATGTGGATGAGTTGTGGTTCCAACAAGACGGCGCTACATGCCACACAGCGCACGTCACAATCGATTTATTGAAGGAAACATTCGATGAGCGCATAATTTCGCGGAATGGACCTGTCAATTGGCCACCAAGATCGTGTGATTTGACACCATTGGATTATTTTCTTTGGGGATATGTGAAGTCGCTCGTCTACGCCAACAAACTAGAAACGTTAGGGGACTTGGAAGCCAACATTCGTGGCGTTATTGCCGACATACGGACCCATATGCTCGAAAAAGTGGTTGAATATTGGACCTGTAGAATTGGCTTTATTCAAGCCAGCCGTGGCGGCCACATGCCCGAAATCATATTTAAACATTAATGACATAAAATTATCCTTCCAATAAAGCCAAATTGAAGGACATTAAAACGATTTTCTTGTGTTTTGTTTCAATTCGAAGTTCTATACCTCTAAAAAAACACTCTTTAGAACTTGATTTCCTATTGATTTTTAAAATTTTGATTGTTAAAATTTTGAGCAAAAAATAATAATTATTTCTTATTTTTGCCTAAAAAAAATAAAAAGCAAACCTTGCCCGATATTTTTTGGTCACAAAATAACTGGTAAGTTTTGATTTTTATTTTTAAGGAAAAAAAATGTGGATATTCCTCCTGAAAAGTACTATATCTGCGTACATCTTTTTTGGTTTCAGAACTTTGTTTTAAAGATATACACTGTGAAAAATATCAAAAAATCTTAAAAAAATACAATAAGTTCATGTATTCAAATAGATGTAGTTTTGAAACCGTAAGTTGTACATAAAAAAAAGTAAGTTAATATTTTAATGATCTTGAATTTGTCTTTTTGGTGTTATATTTTTTGCAGCATTTTTATGAAAAATTATTTTTTTTTTATCCTGAAATTTTCAGTAACATTTTTCATAGTGTTAGCAACAAATTTTCTATATTTTTAGTGTAGTGTTGAGATAAGGCATTAATTTCAAAGACTAACAAACAATTTTGGGTTGGAATTCCAACGATTGTTATTTTTAACGAATTTTTTAAAAAATGCCTACAAAAGATTTTCTATTTTTATACCGAAAAATCTATTTTCTTATGTTAATACCAATGAGCATCTAAAATAATATATGTTATTATTCAAATAAATGCATTAGTATTAAAATGAAGCCAACAATTTGGTAAACCAAACATTTTTTTATATATTTATTTTTTTATATTTTTAAAATCTGTTACGATATTTGAATATATGGACTTTACGGTGTAAAAACAAGAAATATTTTGCAGGCATTTTTTAAAAAATTCATTTAAAATAGCAATCGTTAGAATCCCAACCTAAAATTGTGTGTTAGTCTTTAAAATTGATGCCTTAACTAAACACTATACTAAAAATACAAAAAAATTTGTTGCGAAGACTATGAAAAATGTGACTGAAAATTTCAGGTTAATATAAAAAGGAATTTTTCATAAAAATGCTGCAAAAAAAATATACCACCAAAAAGACAAATTCAAGATCTTTAAAATATATGCAACTTTTTTCTGTATAACTTACGGTTACAAAACTACATCTATTTTAAAACATGCACTTATTGTATTTTTTAATATTTTCACAGTGTATAAATTTGGAAAAGAAATTTTTCGCAAAAAACAAAAACACAGCTATAGTTCTTTTTATCGGCACTGCTAACCTACAAAGTTTCAAACAAATCGGAAACACAAAGGTCAGATTTTGCTCAAAATTAGTCGAATTGATACGAAATCATCAATATATATCTCAAATTTTCAAATCTGGGTAGAAGTTTCTCATTACATACCAATTGTAAAACTTTCATTCCTACCGAAAATGTTAGATAAATTAGTTGACGATAAATTATTTTCCAAAGTGCGAAATTATATCTCGAGCACAAGTATAGCTGTTTTTCAAATTTCTGCATAATTGTCAAAAAGAAGTGCTTTCGAGGGTGTTATACACAGATTTTGATTGCTTGAGCCACAAGTTATTGATTTCCAAATTAGGTAAGCTAGGTTTTCAATTCAACTTTTGACAATGGATGAACAAGTAATTTTTAAATAAAAAATTATTCATAAAAATATAAAACAACTACTCAACTACAGTTCAAGTCACCTTTGGTGCTCACCAGGGAGGAGTTAGGGCAAATGTTGTTTATTTTATATATAAATTTTTCAAGCTCGATAGACTTTAATTTACTTAGTACCTTTTATAGCAATGACCTACAACAAGTTAATCCAACCCCAAATCGGAACGGCAACTGGTTGGATTTAGTCTTTGCTAATTCGTATGATGAAAGAAAGATTACTGCAACTACTCAGGCTGAACACTTATTTTCTGATACTCTACACCACACTGCTTTAACTGTAGAATTTCCTAGTAACAACATGTTTTTTACCACCTCATTTAATAACACAATTGCGTTCGACTTTCTTAAAGCCGATTATGACAGTATAAAAATTGATTTGAATGCCTATAACTGGAACGATTTATTAAATTTGGAAATAGATAGTGCTATTTCACTTTTCCACCAACGCCTTTTCACAAGTATTGAAAAATTTGTGCCTAAGATAAAGAAAAAAAAATAAACTTTCAGAACCATGGCTTGACCAAAGTCTCAGATATAAGAAACCAAAGAAACAAGCTATACAAATTCATTAAGAAAGGCGTAAATGTAAGCGATGAAATCAAAATGAGATACGAAGAGCTCTACAATGAGTTCTCTATAAAATCAAATGATGCTTATAGAACTTATACCAACCTTATTGGAGAAAAAATTCTTAGAGATCCTAAAAAATTTTTTGATTTCGTTAATGTCAAACGTAAATCAGCTGGATACCCCTCATCTATGTTTAAAGGCAATACAATTTCTTCCAACCTCCAAGAGATCTGTAATCTTTTTGCAAATCACTTTAGAGAAGTTTTCTGTGCTCCCACAACCCAGACTCTCTATTCCTACCCCTCTCCTAATGCGACAGACATTATAAACAATATCAGTCTGACGCTGGATGAAATTGTTAATGCTATCATGGAACTTGATTCAAACAAAGGACCTGGACCAGACCTCATACCACCAAGTTTGTTAGTTCATAGTATAAACAATCTTGCCATTCCCTTATTTATACTTTTCAACAAATCCTTATCCTTAGGTGTTTTTCCATCCTACTGGAAAATCTCCCATTTGACACCTATATATAAAAGTGGCGATAAAAGGTCTGTTGAAAATTACAGAGGCATTGCAATCTTGTCAGCTATACCAAAATTATTTGAATAGATAATATGTGATAAGCTGACGAGTCTCATTAATCCCCGCTTAAACGAACAGCAACATGGGTTTCGGAAAGGCCGATCGACCACCACTAACCTAATGATCATGGTCTCCGATGTGTTAAATCAAATGGAAAAAGGACGCCAAGTAGATGCAGTTTACACAGACTTCAGTAAAGCATTTGACCGTGTCGACCATAATATCTTAATTTTGAAGTTAGAAAAATTTGGCATTTCCGGTTTATTACTCAATTGGATCAAATCCTATCTCTGCGAACGATCCCAGATTGTCAAATTTCAAGGCATTTTTCAAATGATATACCGGTCACCTCTGGTGCACCACAAGGTAGTCATCTTGGCCCAATACTTTTCAACATTTTCATTTCAGATTTATTTATTACTCTTTGTGACATTCCCCATCTTATGTACGCAGATGACCTTAAAATATATAAGATCATTAAATCAGAAGTTGATGTAACTTTCCTACAATCGAAACTGCTGTCCCTTGAGCAATGGTGTAATCAAAACAAACTTCACTTAAATGTTAAGAAATGTTACGTTATAAGTTTTTCCCGTAAGAACTTGATACCAGAATGCAGTTACCTCCTTAATAATATTGTTCTGAGCAGAACCAACCATATTGTAGACCTTGGAGTTGTCCTAGATAATAAGCTGAGATTTAATCTACATTTTGATAAAGTCTTATCGAGGGCAAATAAACAGCTGGGATTTATAAAAAGACGTGCTAAAGAATTCCAAAATGTGTGGGTAACCAAAACGTTATACTGTACCTTAGTGCGACCACTTCTTGAATATGCTTGCATCATTTGGAATCCAGCCTTTGAATCTCATAGCGACAAAATTGAATCCATTCAAAAACAATTCCTGCTTTTTGCGTTAAGAGATATCTTTGACCCCCGTGACTATAAGAACTTGCCACCGTATGAACAAAGACTCAGGCTCCTCTCTCTGATGCCTCTATCATCAAGAAGAACTTTACTGAGTTCATGTTTCACATTTGATGTTATTAACGGAGCTATTGATAGCGAATATATCTCCAGCAAAATTACACTAAATGACCCAATTAGACGTACTAGGCATACGCGGCTCCTAAATGAATATATTCACCACACTATTTACGCAAATAATGAACCCATTAGTAGGTGCTGTAGAATTTTTAATAATATTAGCGAGCACTATTCACCATCCATACCAAAATCCACATTTAAGCGAACCCTCTCAAAGTCTCTCTTTGACTCGGAATAATTTGTCCTTTTCAAGCACTGCTCCCTACAGAGTTATGCTTCTTGGTCTAGTCCCCCTCCGTCATCCCCTAAAAGTAGTACTTAAGATATATTAGCGTAGTTTAAGTATTCTTTTGAAATTAATTTAAATAATATGTAAGTAAAAAAAAAAAAAAAAAAAATGTAAATAGAATTAGTAAATTGCCTTGCTTGGTGAAATAAATAAATAAATAAATAAAGGACATACCTAATATTTATAAATTCTGTCATACTTTGATGTAAGCTGACGACTTGAAAATGTTCTTAGTCATTAAAAATTTCTCTCCTCGTTTCAAATGCCAAGCAGATATTAACGCTATTTTGCTACGGTGTGAGGTTATTGGCTTAAAATTTATTTGTCCAAATGCCATATTTTAAGTTTTTGTCGAAAAAATGTTTGCATTACGCATTAATATTCATACTTATGGCACTATATTTTTACACTATATACATATGGCACGGTTGTTTTTTCAAAAGACCAACAACCGCTAAAGATCTTGACATTTATTTTGATCCCAATTTATCGTTTAAAAATCATAGAGATTATGTTAAATCGAGAATAAACTCTAAACTAGGTTTTATCAAAAGAAAGTAAAGAAGCTCTCTGATCCTTACACCGTGAAATCTATGTTTATGAGCTTGATACTGTTCATGTGCGTCCGCATGGGGAAAAAAGAGGGGACCTTGCCCCCCTAGGCAGTGTACATTTTTTTTAAATAATCAATATTAAATCAAAAAGGCGTAAGTAAATCCGAGAAGCAAAAAACCTTCTAAATTTTAAGTTACGCTTAAACTTAGAGCTTTGAAAACTTTGTTTATTAAAAACGTCGTTTTTAGTTGTAGAAGTTTAAAGTAATGATATTTTCCTACATTTTGGGAGTTTTTTTTGGGGCTTTTTCGAAAAAATGGTAAAAAATTATAGTTTAACCCGATTGCAAAAATTTTAAATTTTTTGATACAAATTGGAAGAATTTTTTCTAACCATTAATTTCTGATAGTTTATTTTTACAAGCCAATATATTTATTAAACATTCAACAAAACACAAAATTGAATCCGCAATTTTGAATTCTCAAAAAAATGAAACGCCCTCTCGCCCTTTTATGGTTTAAAAATCCCGCAAAAAGGGCGAAATCTCTCCAAATCACATCACTGCTTACAAGCGTTACAATCGTTCTTTAACCGTTGCCTTCGTATGATTTTGCGAGTATTATGGCCCTCAAACCAAAGAGGTTGCTGTCCATATCGAAATTCGACATCGCAAATGGAAATGTATCGGACACAAAAGTGTGTTCAAGTCATATCATAGTCATGACATCATAAGAGCAGGTCTAAACTGTAAACCACAAGGTCGTCACAGACGCGGAAGACCAGCGAATACGTGAAGGCGAAAAGTTGAATCAGAAGCACATCATGCAGGCCACTCTTGGAGACAAGTTAAACTCCTAGTTTTAAATAAATCAAATTACAATTTTTTTCTGAGGCCCTATTTTCAATCTTGGAATCAAGGGAATAAATATATATATATATAAAAATATTGAATTAATTAAAAATTAAATATATCTAAAAATTTCACAATTGACTTTGCTTGAAATTGTGATATACAGCTTCAAGGTTTTGGTGTTAAACAATTGAATCAGCTACAAATACGAGTAGTTAAATACAGTGCACTCGCGATAACGTGAGCTCTGCATTACATGAATACCACTTAAGGTGAACCACGGCAGTGGCCAAGGGGTTGTTAGAGGTAGCTGCGCACCCCCAAAAAATGTCCGAGCTCCCCCAAGTATTATGAGACTTAAAAATTTCAACAGAATATTTTTTCAAATTCGATTTGAGAGAAAACTATAGATAAATATTTATTAACACAAAAGATTGAAGTAGAATTGAGGCGCCAATTCGTGTTGTTTACACGAAATGCTGATGAATTACAGCCCAAACAGATCGAGCATAGCCAACACTCAGCCAACATAAGAAATGTGAACGTAAAAGTTTGTTGCCTTGCGTCCCTATGAAATTAACATATTGAAAATAACCAACACGTTGTGAACGCAGCCAACACGTAAATGTTGATGAGCTTTTTAATTTTGCAGCAGCCAACGGTTGCGAAGTGTCAAAATACATAGCATAAAATTTTCTAATTTCTAACTTCAAAGTGATTCGAAAATAAATTGAAAACTAGTTTTCATTGAAAATTGAAAGCAAACATATTAAAAAATAAACAAAACAAATATGAGTAAACGTTCTAAAAATGAACAAAATCAGCCGGCAAAGCAGAAAAAAATTTTTTTCTTTGGTAAGGACACTATTGGGAAAATTTTGCAATGAACATATTGCGAATGCTCGAAATTCAAAGAAGGGTTAGCATCTAATTTAAAGATTGCATTTGACCTGTATTTAATTATTCAAATAGCCAAAAACAATAATTCTTCCAATGTCAATCGAAAATCGAGCTCAAATGTAAGGATAACAGCACAAATGAGTGATAACAAAGCCAAAACAAATGTTACAGCAACAGTAGCATCATTGTCGATGTCCACGTCATTGACAGCAACAATAAACATATCAACATCATTCAGCCGTAAGTTATATGTTTTAGTCTAGAGATTTTTCAGAAAATATAATGTTTTATTGATGAAAGAGAGCGGCAATGATAAAAATAGATTGCTGAATACATTTTCAGAAGTTTTGTGAAATCCGATATTTTTTTTTTTTAAATCAAAGAACCAAGGCATGCGCCTTATACAAACAAGGTTTGGTCTTCGACTTGAAAGGAAAGGATAGTTTATTTAGAGGAATTGATTGGAACCATACGCGAAACAACTGTGACAATTTGAATTACTTACAACCAAAAGGGGCAACTAAAGTCGTGCAATGATTCGATAGTTATGCATTTTCAAAACATGCCGTGGCAGATCGTTTCAACTTTTGACTGGCTTGAATATTCCAAAGTAAAAGATGCTGTGTATTGTTTTCCATGTCTCCAATTCGCAAAATCGAATGCTAGTGACTATTTTTGCACTGCGGGTTTCAATAAATTGTCTTAGGCTCTTGCTACAGGAAAAAGTTTGAAGAAACATGGCACAAGCAGTACACATGTTTCCTCCATGATTGCGTGGGAAGAACATTCTTTGAGGATTGCAAATAATCACGAAATTTCGAGCCTTCTTAATAACACTGTCCTTGAAAAGCGGCAATATTACGTCAAAGAGATTGTTTCTGCAATTTTGTTTCTGGCTAAGAATGAGATGCCTTTTCGGGGAAATTGGAATGATGAAGAAAATGAAAAGTCAGGACTTTTTCATAATCTCTTAAAGCACATGCTTCAAAAAGACGCAAATTAAAAGAAATGTCAAGATTCTATGACTAAAAATGGGGTATATACATCGATACAATTACAAAATGAAATGAAAATGAAATAATTGTTAAAGAGCTAAATGAATCTTCATTTTTAACATTGATGGCAGACGGTACGACAGAACATTTCGGCACATTTTTAATGCAACACCGGTCGAATCGTTACTGAGCTTCAAAAAGCTGATGAAATTACCGCTAAGGGATTCTTTCAACTCATTATCGATCGACTGACAGAACTTAGAATTGAGTGCGAAAAGATTTTGAGCCAGTGTTATAATGGTGATGCTGTAAAATGTGGTCGATTGGGTGGATTACAGGCTTTGATACAGGACTTTTTCAATAGAACAATTCCGTACGTTCATTGCAATAATCACCACCTTCATCTTGTTGTAGTGGAAATCATGAAGAAAAATTACGATTCCCAACTTTTCTTCGACCAAATCA
Organism: Dichetophora obliterata; assembly: GCA_963920525.1. Classification (NCBI taxonomy): domain Eukaryota; kingdom Metazoa; phylum Arthropoda; class Insecta; order Diptera; family Sciomyzidae; genus Dichetophora; species Dichetophora obliterata. The sequence continues at coordinate 15,786,187 of OY986435.1, read as the reverse complement.
AAAAATTACACGAATTTTTCAGTCACTTCAAAGTTCGCAAACTGTACGAAGGCACCAGAATTCCTCTGCTTATCCAGCAACGTTGGTCAGGTCACTACAAAGCAATGGTTGCAATTCAAAATAACTTCTCAAGGCATTGATAAGAACAAAGGAAGGTGCCGGACACAACATTGGTGTGTATCATATGCTTTTAGCTGTTGGACTGATTGATTCTATGGTGAATATATAACAAGTTGGGGACCTGCCGAAGCAGACCACAGTGGGTCCCTTTTCGTCTCCCATTGGACAAAGGGTACTACTGCTCGGAGTACTCGTATGTGAGCATGCTCCTTGTGTAAACATCCTTTGTCACCTCAAGCATATCCTTATAGGTTAGTTGACCAATCTCGGCTTCGCCAATAAATAGGCGTCCCAGAGTGGTCAATCTTATGCTTGCCAGCGCCGGACACTGGCACAGAATGTGTGCTGCTGTTTCCGGCTCCTCTAGGCACAACCTACACGCATCGTCCTCGGTCAGAGTCATCTTCCCGAGATGGTACATGAAGGGACCGTGTCCTGTGACCAGTGCAGTAAGCCAGCTTAAAGTCCTTCGATTGTATCGGATAACTTTTGCTGCCTCACTACGAGACCACTTCACGGCCGCCTTTGATTGCCTGCAATTAACAGCTTCTTCCCACCTTGTACTGTGTTCCGAGTCCGTCCATTGTTTAATAAGGCCTGCCACCATATTGTCGCCTATGGCGATACGTGGTTCTGGTCCACAGAATTCTTCTGCTGATCCTGCTCTTGCTAAAGAATCAGCTTCTTCATTCTGTTCTATGCCAGAGTGTCCTCTCACCCACATAAGTGTGAGCTCATTCGTCTGGGCGCACCTATTGAGTTTTGTAAGACATTCTATGGCCAACCTGGAAGTGATGTCTGTCCGTTGCATACACCTAATCACAGACTGATTGTCGAGAGTGATGACAATTTTCTTGCCACTGATCCGGCCATCTATCAGGTGGTCCAGCGCATGCACTACGCCAAGCATTTCTGCCTGGTATACAGACACAAACCTCCCCAACCTCAGTACACAGGATAGGCTTAACTCTTTTGAGTACACGCCTGCCCCGGCCCGGCCATTCATCAGAGAGCCGTCTGTGAATATACTGATATCGCTACCAGCGTTTTAAAAGTTATAAGAGTTTTATTACATTTTTCTGTTATTTTTACTCTCTGCCTTCCGTCCATAGGCATTAACGCCTCCCTGACATCTCTCTGTACAATATTAAGGATGCGAATATGACCATGCAAGACCGTTGCCCCATGCCACGTAGCATTTCGCAACATCCTGAGGGCTGACAGCGCCGCTGTTTTCTTTATTTCTAAATCCAACGGCAGCATACCTAACAGAACCTCCATTGCGCTTGTTGGAGTGGTGCGTATTGCACCTGTTATTCCAACACACGCCAGCCGTTGGACTCTGTCCAGTCTCTTCTTAATGGTTTTCTGGCTGACTTTTGTCCACCAAATCACCGAAGCATACGTGATGACAGGTCTAATCATCATAGTGTAAACCCATTTCATAGCCTCTGGGTTTAGCCCCCATTTGAGACCACAAACGCGTCTGCACTGGAACAAAACCCTCTTGGCTCTTTGAATCCTATCTTCTACATGCTCGTTCCAGTTCAGTTTGCTATCAAGGGTTACCCCTAGATATTTAACTTTCGTGGACATGTTGATTTCAGCTCCAAAAAGTCTGAGTGGTTCTGTCCTCAGGCCTACCCTCTTTCTAGTAAAGAGAATATTGTCTGACTTGCCTGCGTTTACGGTAAGGCCTTGTTCTCGACACCACTCCTCCACCATTCGGAGTGCTCCGTTCATGATGTCCGAGATGGTGTCAATGAACTTGCCGCGGACCACCAACGCAATGTCATCTGCATACCCTATCGTGTGTATGCCCGATTCATCCAGTCTAACCAGTAGTGAGTCCAGTTATGTTCCACAGGGTTTGGCGATAACACCCCGCCCTGGGGACATCCTCTACTTACTCTACCTCTAGTCTTTACTCTACCATTCTGCATGTTGACAGCCCTGTGTTTGAGCATATTGTCCACCCAATTTGCTATCATTGGGCTTACATTGCGTTCTGTCAGGGCTTGCCGCAGCCTTCCAAAGCATATTTTGTCGAAAACACCCTCGATGTCCATAAATGTGGCCATCGTAATGCCTCCTGAAAATACCTCCTTTTCAGTCACTCTTACCAATTCGTGAAGAGCACTCTCCGTAGATCTACCTGCTCTATATGCATGTTGGCATCTACTCAGAGGATTTTGCATCAGCGAGGTGCTCTCAAGACAGTCAACCATCACTCTTTCCATCGTTTTCAAGAGAAAAGATGTTAGGCTGATCGGTCTGAACGACTTCGCCTCCGCATAATCTTTTTTTCCGGGCTTCGGCAGAAAGACAACTTTCGCCTCTCTCCAGACTCTCGGAACATACCCAGTCGCTAGGCAAGTAACGAATATACCCGACAGCCTAGGTGCAATGAGATCTTCCCCCCATTGCATCATAGCAGGGGATATACCGTTCATCCCTGATGTTTTGTACGGAGCAACTGAGCGTATAGCACTCCTCAACCCGTCCATAGTGATCATCCTTTCGGCTTCCAGCCTGTCAACCCTGTGCATTCCTTTCTTCAAGGGTGTCCACGGGTCATCAGACTCAAAACTTCCAGGAAAATGCACCTCCATCAGAACTTCCATGATTCTATGGTGAAGGAAAATTTTTTATTTTTTCATGGGTTTCTTTGCAAAAATTTAGAATAATGGAACCAGCAAATAAAATTTTGTAAACACGTGATGTTGGTTATCGCAAAGCGATGCCAATTATTCAGGCAGTAAAAGAAAATATAAAAGCTTTGCGATCTTTTGATCAATTTTTAAGCGAAGCGAAAGAAAAACTCAATAGCATTGATTATATTCCTGGTCCTAGACCAATACGAATATGCCGCCGACCTTCCCGATTAAGTCAGTCGATTGTTTTGTGTACTCTGAAAAACAGTGATCTTGATAATGATACTACATTAAAGCGCATTTATTATGAAATAGTTGACTCCATTATTTCGGAAATTGATCAACGCTTTGAGAAAAATAATGACATCTTGAATGCTGTTGAAGCTGTTAACGACTTTTTATGCGATGATTTTTACTTTGATGCATTGCAACCATTAAATAAACTTATATGTCATTACCATTAAATAAACTTAAAAACTTTTGTTATAAACGAAAAACTCAAACCTGAATCTCATGACAAAAGTATACTTCAATTATTGTTTTCCGTTAAGAGCGCATTTCCTGAAACTTATCGACTCTTTGAGGCGATCGAAACATTCGGCAGCAGCACATCTATTAACGAGTCATCATTTTCTGCGCTTTCAAGAATATATTCGGTACGGCGATCCTCAATGAGCGATCAACGATTGCGTGATCTTTCATTCTTTGGTTTTGAAAAGAAACGACTGAATTCTTTAAAAATTTTGCGAAAATTATCTTAGAAAAATTCAACTCTTCTAGTACAAAATTCATTCATTAATGGTTTCAAAAACACTGAATTATAAAAAGAATTATGAAAAATAAATTTATTGTTGCAATAAAATTTTCTCACAAAAGAATTATAATTTTAATAAATGTTTTTTTTTAATCAGCTCCTGCAAAGACTTGCCAGCTCCCCCAAGTAATCGTTTCGTACGCGTTTTCGGATTGAAATATAACAATTTTTTGGTCTTTCAAAAGAAATACCTTCAAGTTATACACAGTTTTTAGTGGGATTTGAGTGTACTTTCGAATGTCATCAAAATATTTTTTGTAACAGGTTTAAGCTGCGAAAAATTTGATCTCAAAGTATTGTTACGCACGCTACAAAAAATGGAAGTAGCTTTGAAGGTTGAGGCATGTTTTCGTAATTCTTAGCAAATTTTGTATAATAAAGCACACCAAATTAAATACCTTAAATAAAGATGAATATAAGAGAATTCTAAAATAACTTATTGTACTTGCAGCCAAAAAATTTTGTAGTTTTTTATCAATGGCCGTGAACCCAACGTTACGCACGCTAAATTTTTTCCAGTAGTATATAAATAAAAACAATTGTATTTATTTTAACAAAACAATTTATACTCTTTTTTAATAAGATTATTTAATTCATATTTTATGTTTATAAATTAATTTATTAATGTATATATGTTTATAAATAAATTTTATGTTTTGCTGAATCTGCCGTTAGTGCTATTTCGAGCTCATTTTCATTAAGTGATGAAAAATAATAGTTGCTTTTAATTCCGGGAATGCTCTTAACGTTAGCCCATCTCTCCGAAAGAAATGCAGTTGTATTTTTTATATACATACATATGTACTGCTTACATATAAAATAGAAATACCATTTATATTAATTTTTGCCAATTTAAAAAAATCATGGGCGTTATTAAGAACAATATTCTGAGCTTTCACCATTTGCCAAATTTTTCTCTTTATGACAGCTCCAATTCCGTCTAATGCACCCTTTCCGTAAGCAGTTGCAAAAAAATTCCACTCAAAGTTGGTCAAATCTAATTTTTCTTTAAAAAACGGTATAATACTCAAAATGAACTTGTTTTTAAATTGACTTGCACAGCCATTAGAAAATAAAAATAACTTCGAAATAGCATTTTGTTCTTTAAGTTTCTTTACAATTAACTGGAGAAAGCAATAAACATAATATTTATTGTGTGACAGTTGATCGCTTGTAATAGCAAATGTTCTTGTGCAATTGTGCAACCAGGCAACACAAGTAAAAATGGTAACTTGGGAGTAACTAAAATGTGCTACATACAGTGGTGGCCATAACATATGCAACTAGAGTTCATGCTATCGAAAAATCTCCCAAACACAAATATCTTAGAAGTATTACGATAAGTACTAAGATATCAATGAATATCATTGTTTATTGATATTAAAAAATTAGTTTTATTACACATTTATTTATATTTAAATAAAAAAGAAAACAATATTATTTTATATTCTTAAATTCCATTGGCCAAAACAAATGCAACAAAAAATTGCAAGTAACATTTTATTTCATTAGTTCAATATTTAGTTGGAAAACCTTTATTTTCAATGACGCATTGACATCTACGAGGCATTGATGCTATTAAATTGTTTATAACGGTCATAGGAATAGTCTTCCAAGCTTGTTCGAGACTTTTGAAGAGATCGGCTGAGTGCTTACAATTTTTCCTCTTAATCCTTTGGTTAACGATCTCCCAAAGGTTCTCTAAAGGGTTGAGATCTGGTGATTGGGGTAGGCCATTCCATTACAGTAATTTTCTTTTCTGAAAGCCACGATTTAACAGTTCTTGACGTATGCTTCGGGCCGTTGTCTTGTTGGAAAGTCCAACGAAGAGGCATAACGTCTTCAGCGTACGGAAGCATAACCCTTTCCAAGATATTTTTGTAGACATATTGGTCCATAATACCATTAATTTTATGCAAAGGACCACACCCAGCGGCAGAAAAGCATCCCCACACCATTGCACTCCCTCCTCCGTGCTTAACCGTTTTCTTGCAGTACCGTGATTGGAGCCGTTTATTAATTGGTCTTCTTACATAACACATGCCATCGCTACCAATAATGTTAAATTTAGACTCGTCGCTAAATAAAACTGTCTTTCACTTTTCTGCCGACCAATTTAAATGCTGCTTAGCAAACTTCAGTCGCTTGAATTGGTTGCGCTTAGAAATAAGTGGTTTCTTGGCAGGGCGGGGTGCCCGCAAGGAGGCATCTACAAGGCGTCTGCGTACACTTCTAGCAGCAATTGGCAATTGGAGATCTTCAACAATTTTTGACGAGCTTGAAAAAGGTTCTTTTTTTAAGGTACCGGATAATGATATTGCCTGTGCGCTCACTTGTTTTACGCGGTCTTCATCCTCGATGGACTACCGAAATGTTTTTCGTTGCTTGAAAACGAGAAATCGAGCTTTTATGCACATTATATTTAATTAAAATGTCTCTTTGAGGTATTCCATTGGAAAAGTCGGCTATAATTCGTTTTCGAAGCTCAATACTGAATTTATCACGAGCCATTTTGGTATATTTTATTATTTGAGAAAATAAAACGCGAGGCTGTTACACGAAAGATTTTTCAACTCTGTGCAAGCTGAATTTCATCACAATGCAGAAACAACCAGAAAAATAACGGCAAAGATCCCGTTATTTTAAGAACTTAGTGATGTTGCATTTGTTTTGGCCAAGCAAATTTTAAGGTTTTCGAAGCAAGTGTCGATTGTAGCGAAATAAAACAAAAATATCGATTTTTTTTTTATGTGATACCTTATTGCTTAAGCCCACAGATAAGTAAAAATACATTTTTAGTAAGTGGTTAAAATAAGTTACCAAGCTGCAAGGACTTTTTAATCCGATATGCTTCAGTTGCATATGTTTTGGCCACCACTGTATATATTTTCTCTAAGATCCACTAAGATAAAAATAAGTAGATCCACTATAAAGAAGATTTTATATAATCCAAAATAATCGTAATAACTTTAGACACACAAACTGCATTCTTAGAGATAAATGGGGACGCTCGAACTGTATAGAGAACTCTAACACAAAACAAAGTTTTTTTATTAATAGTCTGGTATGAAAAAAATAGATTTTTAGCCATAACTTTTGATTGGAAAGAGATATTGGGGTAATTTTTTCACAGAAATTATTTTTGAGACTTGACTTTTTTGTAAAAAATATAAAAACAACATTTTGGAAAAAATAAATTTCTTGTTGTTTTGATGACAAAAACAGTAAAATAATTTTTGCGCTTAGCTGGAAGAATTTTTGCAAATAAATGCTATGTTATATGAGAGGTAGTCAGATTTGCTGTTTTTAATTGATTTAATTTTTACAACAACATCAATTTTTGAGTCATTTTTTGAGTAAAAAGTCAATATTTTGGACCTTTTTTGACATAATCATAAAACATATATACACTGACTTAATGGTACAGTTCAACCTTTTTTTGTGAAGTAATTTTATTGAACTTTTGAACAAAAAAAATTTGAATGAAATATATTAATGGAAAGCGGAGATATTTGCATCGAAAGACCAAACTTTGATTTTCATGTCGTTTTTTTCTCATTCTTAGGTAACGATATTTTATGAAAATTTGTACTGAAAATTTCTTCAATTTTGAAGATATGTGAGTGTTTTTGATGTCAAAATATATAATACTACATATATGTAGTTACTGTCGATATTTGGAACGCATTGAAAAATTTCTAAAAAAAGTGTCTGAAAAAATTTGAATTTTCAATCCAATGAATAAGGGTGGAACACAAAAAACTTGCGTCGCTGATATTTATTTATTTATTACATAATTGTTTGTGACAGTTTCGTACCACTTTTTTGCAGCCTTAAATTTACTTTATTTATATAACCCCGCCTAGGAAGTTGGCTGTCATAAAGTCAGCAGGATTTTTACAGAAAAAAAAAACAAATAAAAAAACAAAACTTGGAATTCCGTGACATTTGTCATTGTTGTGTGTAATTTTTTTGACATTTGTTATAATTTTTTTGTATACGCAATCCAAACACCTGCTGCTGTAAAAACCGCTGTTTATTTCCGAAACAGTATGCCACATAAATTTTCTTTCTTTATGTTGTCAACAGTTTGTCATAAGTTTTGTTTGCTGTTGCGGTTACTATATAAATCATTATCGGTTCTGAGTTCTGCTTTGACACACTTATTTTTTTTTTTTGCTCGAACCAAATAAAGTTAAGTGACAGCGTTTAAATTTATTTTCTTAGCAATAACTTGAAGGGGAGAATTTTGAAATCTTGCATATTTTTATGGCAAGCAATTTTAAATGTTTTCAAACTATTGAATCGATACTTCATCGTAAAACTGTTTGAATTTCTAGGAATTTCAATGCATTTATATCCTGATTGCATAATTTTTCCGCTCATTTACGTGGAAGCAATAAATTGTGGCAAAATACAAAAAACGCATGCGACTGTGTGTTGGTCATATAATAAATCAAATGGCATCGATTCCTTGGAACACAATTAACGGTTATGTCGCATAGACATATAACGTAACATAAATAATATCGAATATTTTCATTGTTTGTTTGACTTATTAGTAAAACACACAATTATTTTTTAATGGGAAGAGACTGTGAAATCGTGTGGGTGGCTTTTGTCGAAAAAATAATTATTTAACAAATACAAATTTCGTGTTTCTGGAATATCGATCAAAAAACTAAATTTTCATATTTACTCATATTTTCTGGTATTAACTACTGATTTGGTGCAAATTTTTTGTTACATATTTAGTTGGTGTGAATTCCCTTTCTATTAAATTTGGTGAATACAGCTTTTTGCTAGCTTAACGATTTATGGCCTAAATAGAGCTTTAGTTACGATACTTGTTTTTTGGTTAACTCAAAATTGCATGAAAGCAGCTTATTTTAGCTCTTAGTTAAATTAATCATGAACAAGACCAATAATGACCAAATTAATTATGTATTTTATACGAACTTTGTTACGAGAATGTAACGAGTAGAAGTTTTGACGTGATTTATAGTTTTTGGTTTGATTATTTATTACACTTTAGTTTTCTCGTTGTTATTGTTGTTGATGACGCTGTAATGGTGCAAATTGGTGAAGGATTTAGTTTGTATGATTCGACTTTGAGTAGGGCAGGATTCTTATTTTTAAAAGCTGTGCATCATGCTTTATTTATAGAACTTGCTGTGGGTTCCTATATCAATTAGCATTTAATTTCTGATTGGAACTTTTCCAGTTAAGAAGTAACATTTTGTATTAAAATTGTATGCAATGGTTTTCGCCAAATTTATCATTTCGATAGAAAAGAATATTTTGTACAAGTTAATTGACTTTAAACCAAAATTTTTGGAAATAAATTAACTTCTGATAATCAGCTAAACACAGATTTTGCTGCCCATTTTATTGAAGGGTTTCTATAAAAATTTTTTAAAAATCAATGTATTACTTAATTGAACCAACAAATTATTCTGTTACGTTTTTCTGAACAAAGGAGATTGATATATAAAAAATATTTAATTTTGAGTGGGAAAGAAATGAATAACCAGAATTATGTATTTAATAATATTTTTCAGGCCTTAAAAGTTTAAGGATTCACTTTTTTACTTTTAGCAAAAAATGGGTTTTCAGCCTTTAATATCTTTATCCGTTTCTAAATTTCAAAAAAATGGTGAAATGGACTTTCGACGCCTTTTTTGTTATTCCTTTAAATATGTACCCTTTTTAAATATGTTTAAAAAACCCTTAAACTTAGTAATCTACAAAAGTCTTTGTTTAGTAAGGGAGTGTCTCCAGTTATGGGACACGTTAGGTTTTTGGCTTATGTACACATTAACTTGCTTCGAGCAAGTGTATAATATGTACACATTAAAATTTTTGCTAAAGTAACTATATTGTTTAGTCAAGCAGAAAAATAAATTTGACGACCTTTTCTATAAAGGGTTCCCGGTTGTGGGACACCTTGAAATCCTTAAAAATGGAGTAATATGAAGAACAACCACAAAAATTACGAAAAATAACAAAATTTATTAATTTTTTCGAAGCTTTTAATGGAAAAAACAACAGAAAATTGCACTTCATTCATGTTATTCATCATCTTCTTCATTATCCAAATCAGAAGTGCACTGTGTGCATCTAAAATAGCTGGTTTGCATGTCAGCGCACTTAAAATGAACTGGCCGTTTGCACTCACTACATTTGATTGAGTTTGCTCCAGTCAATTTTGGTGGTAGAAGGTCCAAACAGATGATGCAGAAGTCTACATCATCATCAGACGGGTGGAGACTTTTCGGCTTAGTGCACTTGGCGACGGTTTAGCTAGTCACGTTGCCCTTCGCATATCAGGCGCTGGTTTTGCTGGTGGAGCAGCCTTACCTGCTTTACCTGGCTTCTTCTGCTGTGACACAGATGCTCGCTTGGCTGCTTTCTCCTTCAAAATAGTAATGCTTTCCGGAGAAGTAAGCACGGTACAATGCATCAGTTTGCGACCGCGATTCGATTGCTTCTTTGGTGTAGCTGCTTGAAAAGAGCCAATTTCATCAAAAAGACAGCTAACCGAAAAAGATCTGGATATGGAACATTTAGAAGTAGAAGGTAGCGGTATTGAGACCACTTCTTCGTCACGTCTAATATCCGTCTAAAATCTGTTTCAGTGGCAGCTTCAACTTTTTTCAACTAAATATTCCTTAACCCATTAACCGCGGCTACCAAGTAACTCGTACGATTTACTTAAAATTTGCTTTGTTGCATTGATCACAGGATCTACCACATCAATTTTCAACTTTGTATCTTTCACCGTAGTCGAGATATGAGTAGGGTATAGAAATACCCAACCGCCGTTAATGCGTTATAAATGGGCACGAATTCCTTCGGCAACGACAGCACAGTTTATTATCAGAAATTTTTTATCAATAGCAGGTATTTTTGGTAAATTTTTTTTAAATTGTAAATTTTTTGCAAGCAATTAAAACAAAAATTTTCTGATTTTTAAACTAGAAAACTTTTAACTTTAAAAATATAGTAGTTAACTTACAAATTTATTGACACAATCCAAAAACAGTTTATAGCTCTATGTTTTCTTAAAGATAAGAACAAAAAATTCAACCCGTATCTGTTACCAATCCTGAGATATGATCAATTCTGCAGAAGCACTTTCATGGGTAAAAAGTACCCAACCGTGTTTAAATGGTTAATGGCTTTAACAAACGGATTAAAATCCGATTAGGCTGACTTTTCTGGGGTTTGCATGAATAAAAATGCAAAAAAAACACAATTTAAATATGATATGTGGACAAAAACGAGGGTATTTGACAGTTTGTAAGTCAAATCCATACCTTAAATGCAAGAAAACATGGTGTCCCACAACTGGAAATGCTAGCCATTTTGAAAGTGACTGGCAAAATTAAATGGTGAACATATTTTGCCAGAAATTTATATTTCATCACCAAATACAATGAAAATAATGTATAAATTATGCATAACACTTATTTTTAAATTAATTTATTTCAATATACCGCACTCTCAAAAAAATTTAAAAGCTACTATTGTATTGATTTTTTTAATTTTTCATTTGAAACTACAAGTTTGATAAAACTCAAATCAACGATATTTTCTTTCTGTCAAAAAATACAAAGGGTGTCCCACAACCGGAAATAAAGCAGTCTCAAAAAAAAAAAATTCAAAGTTACTATTGTATTGATTTTTTAGATTTTTCATTTCAAACTACAAGTTTTATAAAACTCAAATCCACGATATTTTCTTTCTGTTAAAAAATATAAAGGGGGTCCCACAACCGGAAATGAAGCATTGTATATATAAAGTATAAACACAGAAAGAAATAATATTCTTATATAAAAAAAATATTTTGCTTCCATAAAGAAAATTAAAAAATCAAGCATTATAAACAACAATTAGGTTTACAAATTTTATGTTTATATTTTATATTTTACAATTGATTAAAATAAATGATTGGTTAAAACAAGAAAAAAATACTACATTTTAGAACCTGGAACAAGACTTAAATCAAGAAAATATTTTCTTAATTTAAGCAAATGCAGAGTTGGTTATAAAAATATTCTTGAATTAAGCAATTATTTTTGTTAATTTAAGATTATATAAAATGATTTCAAAATCGCTTGAATTAAGCATGAAAAACTATACAAGTACATATTTTTAAACTTAAATTTTTCAAACTTTTGCTTTAAAAAGGTGTAAAAAAATTACTTTTCCACTTCTCTTCGGAAGAAATGTAATTCAATTTGCAAATTAGAATAATTTAAATGTAAAACTTGAAACCAGTGTGGCCAGGTTAGCCTTTTTGACGCAAAGTTTACAGTTTTTCAACATCATTTAGCATCAGAAATTAGCACTTAGCTTCGTGGCTTTTTGCAGCCTTCTTTTTTCCTAATATTGATAAATGAAGGGCTTATTGCAAGAACATGTTAAGCCACATAAAAAATATTTTGAAATAATCGACATTAAAGTTTCGAAAAAATTTATTTTTGTATGTAGAAATGGAATTGAACACTGAAACTTTTACAAATAGGTTCGAAATTTCATAAGAAATAACCAAAATCTCTTCATTGGTTGTTGAAAATGCATTGAGTAATGTATCGAGGGTAAAAAATTGATTTTTTAGATCATGTGGCTTATAACGTTATTGCAATAAGCCCTTCAATTGTATTGACTTAGTAATTACGGTGTAATTACGCTTTTGAAACAAAAAAACCGAAATATTGTATTGGTTCTATACGTATGTCACTCAGCTAAGTTGGCTGTTACTATTGCTTTAAAATGCATTCCTTATGAAGTAGAAAATTTGTTATCTGAAGGCTAAAACTGGTTTTCGAAGTCCCCATCCAGACCAAATAGTTATAATAAGATATTTTCTATGTAAGATAACGTCCATGAGCCACTTAAGTTGGTTACGGCTTGTGTCACTCGGTGATTGTTTATAGAAAGAGCCATCAAACCTACAGTCGATCAGCGGATCGATTTAAGACCCATTTCAAGATTGCCGCTTGACTCATTTGATGAAAAGAAGTTTTTATAACTATACTTATATTATTCATCTTTTTATTTTAATTTGCAATATATTATATTTTTTATTTTTATGTAATATTAAAATCAATTACAATCTTAAAATTTATTATAAAAATTTTACATTTTTTTAGCTTTTCAGTTTAAGTCCCTTAGCTTTTTATTAATTTTTTTCTAAGGCCGTTTTAACTTCTTATTTTTTAAGCATCTGGCAACACTGCTTAAAATAAATCCCAATTTTTTTCAAGTGCTTTCTTATATATGTTTAGCCCTCGAACATTGTCAAATTGAATTCGATAGCAATTTTAATTGCTTTTCAATATTAAAAGATTTTCATTTAATACAAATTTAATATTTTGCTTAACTTTTTTAATGTTTTAATTTATCTCAAGCTTTCTGATAGCTTGTAAAATAAGATTTTTAGAACTTTGTTTCATAACATTAATAAAAGGCATAATTAAATAAAAATAAAAAAAAATGCGTCGCTGGACACACGAGAGAAGCGACGCTTTTTTGCAGTTTCATAATTTAATGGTTTTTTTAATAAGAAAATTTTTAAATTGAAAAATTTTAAATACCTAATGTTAACTAAAAAAATAATTTCCTACAAGTAAATTTTATTACCTTACATTATTACTCTACATTAATTTTGAATTGTTTTTGTAAATGTTAATGAAATTATTGGGTTTTAATATTTAAAATACCAAACGTATATTATATATATGTAATGTCATCGATATTTCTAGCAAATATTACATCAATAGTTATCCTAATCTTGTTGTGCAAATATTTGGATCGTTTGTCATTCGCAAATTATATTTAACAAAACAGCATTGCTTAAGGCTTAGAATTTTTATGAAACTAATTTTTTTATATTTCAAAAGTATAGTCTTTCTGACGTTAATGTCCAATTGTAATAGAAGTAACGTAATGTGATCTAATGTCAGTTGAGCAGTGCGTTCTTTCACTTATTGTTTGAAACAATGGTTTCTTATACAAGTGTTTTTAATAAACGTAACGTAACGTGACGGGACGTATAAATCCGTGGATTTTAGATTTCAACGTTACTTTACATTTGTAAATACGTACGTCTTGTCAAAAAGCAACTGAACATTGTATATTCACTTCTACAGCCGTTTTAGTATGTGTCGAGCCACAGTGTTTCTTCTACATTCATTCTTTTTATACGCATTTATCTCGAAAGTACTTTTTTCGGCATGGTGTTGTAGAAAAAACAAAAACTATTAGCCGAATCATCTGAAATTTAAAATTGCTATTCATAACAACGGTGGCTATCGCTGGAACTAGAATCAAAGTTTTAATTAAAAAACGTCGTATATTACTTAATAACCGGTAGAAAACAAGCTGTTTTAAGAACTTAATTGTCAAAAGCGCGTCATTCTGTCAATTTTTCATATCTTTTTTCTAGTGCCAGCCATAGCTGCACTCATAGTGATTAATAATATTCTAGGTTTTTATGCCCCTTTTCCTTGAGAGCGTCTCATTTGACCGCAGTTTTGAACAAGATGAACAATTTAAAAAAAAAAAATATTTTTTTTGTGAAGGTTGCAATACACCTTAAAAGTTTAAATATCATTGTTCAATATTTTAACTTTTTAAAAAAAATCCTAAAAATACCTTAAATTTTCAAGCGCTAGACCACCATCCTTGCCTTAAATGCCTATGAACATTCATGTCTGAATTCTCAATTAAAATCTACCCGTTCAATGAAACCTTGCTACTTTTGTTATTTGGATAGCTAATGCAAAATGCTTTTTACTTCGTTTCAATGGCGAGTTGATCCTAGGTTGGGTTTTCTTCAAGTTGACATAATGGCGTTTCTAGCTCGAAAGTGTTTCCATACACAACATTGATTCGAGTTGGACCTCGGCCATTCTATTCGCCTTTTTTTTCTTAGTATAAATGTGTGCGTTCAGAAGGTGCAAAATTTACTAAACATATTGAGTCTTTGATCAGTATTAGTTTCCGCTACTTTATGTGCCTGCCAAAAGGTTTGTTGCATTTTATGTAAGCGCAGTGACAGAAATAAAATAATATAACAAATAATCAATAAAACCTCGTTTAACAGTTGAGCATCTGTTTCATATTCTGAACGCATCCAATCTAACTCAGTTAAATCTAAGAAGTTTCGTGTAGTTTTGTGGATTTAACGAAATTCAACTCAATTCGCGTTTCCATGGAAAGTTAATCCCGAGTCAACACCGACTTAACTCGCCATAGAAACGTAATATTTGATCGATAATTGTGATCTGTTGCATTCAGCATTCACAATAGAGTAGGGCAGCTAATGAACAATCCCTTTAATAAATTTCTGTCATCTACTACAACATAGCTTCAGTTAATATCGAATGAATCACATTATACCAAAAATGGTTGGTTTTGCGTAGTGGTTAGAGTGTAGAACTCTCGATCGGAAGGCGCGAGTTCGATCCTCACGCTTGCAATAATATATTTTTAATTTGATATCCTCTTGTTGTAATAGGCGCAAGTAAAAGAAACAAACACAATTCTAAGAAAAAGGTGTATGGAAAAAAGTGTCGTTTTTCAGATATCACTCAAGCAAATCACAAAACGAGGCGTAAAAAGCTTCGCTTAAAAAAGAAAATTTAAATTTGTATTTATTTTAAGCAAAAATATTAAAACTTGTTTTTAAACACGAAGTAATTTTAAAACACCTCGTTTTATTCGAATTTTTTAGTTAAATTAAAATGGGGAGAAATTAACCATCAAATTAAATTTATATTGCTCAGCTACCTTATATCAAAATTATTTAGACAGTACTAAGCTGAGAATATTGTCTGATCAGAAGAAATTCTGGGGTTTCATAAACACCAAAAAAAATCTGATGGATTCCCTTCATCATTTAAAACCTCTGACGGATTTACTGACGATCCTGTCGTAATTTGTGGTCTATTTGCCAATCTCTTTAAAGAGTCATTTTGATCAGACTCTTTTAATCCTGATGAAGAGTACTTTGAATATATGAACTCTACACCCAGGGTTTCGTTGGATTCTATATCCTTTACTTCAGAGGATATTTTAAAGTATATTGGATTGATCGATGAGGATTTTAATGCTGGACCTGACGGAATTCCTGCCGCAGTGTTAACACGATGTGGTTCCGTTCTAAGTCAACCACTGTCCATGTTATTCAATAAATCTATTAGCGAAAGTATTTTTCCACTTTTTTGGAAAAAATCTTTTATAGGTCCTATCTATAAAAAAAGTTGTAAGAACGATATAAACAACTACAGGCCTATCGCGAAACTCTCGTCGATTCCAAAACTTTTTGAGCGCCTCGTGTATGATCGTGTGAAAATTCACTGTGGGAAGGTCATGACAACTCGTCAGCATGGATTTGTTACTGGCAGATCCACTGTGTCTAATCTCCTCGATTTTACAACGTTTTGCTTAAATTCATTTTATTCAGGTAACCAGGTCGACTGTATTTACACTGATTTTAGTAAAGCATTTGATAAACTGCCACACAACTTAATTCTATTTAAACTAAAGTTAATGGGTTTTCCACAATTTTTTGTAAGCTGGATTCAATCGTATCTGACAGAGCGATCTTATCAAATACGATTTCGAGGCGTATTGTCAGCTGAATTTATTGCTGAATCAGATGTTCCTCAAGGTAGCCACCTTGGTCCACTTCTGTTTATTTTAGCCATTAATGATGTAACCCAAACACTCTCAACCCAAACACATCATCACATCAAACACTCTCATCTACTTATCTATGCAGATGACATGAAAATATACAGAACAATAGATGCTAAAGACAATTCAGATCTGCTCCAGTCTGATTTGAAATCCTTTGAAATTTGGTGTTCTAAAAACAATATGTTTCTAAATCCAGATAAATGCCAAACTATGACCTTTTCGCGAAAAAGGAATAATTTAATTTTTGATTATAAGATAAAAGATACTGCATTAAGTCGTGTAGATGCTGTCAAAGATCTGGGTATATGCATGGATTCTAAGCTATCGTTTAACGTTCATATTGATTACATTTGTAAAAAAGCATCTTCTATGCTCGGGTTTATGAAACGCTGGGCCAAGGAATTTAATAGTATGATCACAACTACAACGCTTTATTATGCAATTGTGCGACCTCACTTAGAGTATGCAAGTCAAGTTTGGTCCCCAAGTTACAATGTACATGTTGAACGTATAGAGAGAATCCAAAAACGTTTTGTTCGGTTTGCTCTAAGGGGCTTAAGTGCAACTGACACTTTAAACCTTCCTCCTTATGAGGATCGTTTAAAGCTATTAAAATGCAATCCTTGAATGAGAGAAGGAAGTCTGCAGATATCGTCTATTTACACCAACTCATAACTGGTGTATTCGATTCACCAGAACTCCTAACTCTTATAAATTTTAACACTAACCGTAGAAGCAGTAGAAATGCTAACAATTTAATTTATTTACCTTTTAGTAGAACAAATTATATGGCTACTGCTCCTTTACATCGCATGAGTACCTTTGTTAACAACTGTAGCTTTTTTGATGTTAACTTATCGAAAGGTCAACTCAAAAGTAGATTGAAAACTAATGTATGATTAGGTCTATGTAAACGCATGGTTAGTTGTTATGTCTTGTGTTGTCCCTGAGCCCAACCCATATTATGGTGGGTAAATTTTTCTCACTTTGGATTGTTTTGGACCACTCTTATCGATATCGTTAAGGCTATTCACGGTTTGAGCGTACTTTTAACAAATCATATTTATAGCATTTGTTATTGTTCAAACTGTGAGCACCTCGCCATGTGACTGTCGTATAAAAAGATTGTGCAACCCTGTGATGTATGTGATTATGCGGCTGTAGACAGAGCATAAAAATACGAGGTACAAAGAGCACGTCCAAGGGCTGCTTTTATTTACGCGTGCCTGCGTATTTGCATTTGTATGCAAAACAACAACGAAGCAAAATACGTTTTCGTAAATTGGCGAACAAATAGCAGATCGAACAAATGGCAGACCAGCGTATTCGAACTGTGAATGGCCTTATTGAGATGTTTTAGTGTTATTTGGGCTGGTTCTTAAGACGATCTAATGCGGAGAAAGTGCGAAAAAGCTGTAGTAGCTGAACTCTATTGTTATTGCATGTAATCACGTCACAGACTATGTCAAAAAAATTCACCACCAAAGTTAAAGGTTAATTATAAAAATATATTATCGGTGATATATGTCATATATGGGCATTTCCACCAAAAGGTCTACCGCGACTGAAAAATAAAATGTTACTGAAATTTTTACTGAAACCGTGAAAAATTTTTAAATTTATGTTGTGAGAGTACTGAGAGCTGATTTTAATTTAAATTTTGAAAAAATGGCAACAAACATGATGAATGGCAACAAAAGTAGAAAAATGGTGAGAAAAGTTAAAAAATTTTAACAAAAGTAGGAATTTTATAAGTATAATAAATACTCGTATAATACAAAGTTTAATTAAATTTTTTCAGTTTTCTTTTTTTCGGACCTGAACTACACTTAACATGATTTTTAAGTTCAATTAAATAAATAAAACTATAAAAAAATTTACTTTTTTGAAGGGCAAAATCTGTATCGTAACGTTTTTTGTTATGGCTCGTATAAAAATATTACAAAAAAGAATTTTCAACGAAACATTTAATAATATATATCAACTTCATTCCAGAAAACATTAAAATATTTTTAATGAAAAACTAGTGCACACTTCCCAGAATTTTTGAAAATATTAATACAGAGAAAAAACAATTCTATTCTTTGTATCGTAACGCATCCTCTTTTGGACAATACTTTCGATCACTTCCACCTTTTACACTAAATATAGCACTACTAGAATGCTATCCAATAATTAAAACAGGACAAAAAAAGTTGAAATATTTCTTTGCTTTTTTTAATATTAACAACAACGAACGTTACGAACGCTACGTGCGTGACTGTGGAAATGCTCATATGTTATATATGAGGCACTCAGAGTCAAAGTGGTCCAACCCACAAAAAATTTTTTTCGGGATGATGCTACCAGACCCGCTTACTGATGTTATATTTTGCGATAAAAATTTGATCTCGATGATTTTGACGTTATTGAAACTGTTATAGCAAAAAGTTTCACTTTGACTCTGTTAAAAAAATACATTATGGAAATGCAATAGTGGTCCAACCCACATTCAATACAATGAGCGCCTTCAGCATGAGAAGGAAAGAGCAATGCACCACAATAGAGCTGAACTAGCAAGAAATGGAATGAAATGTGATGCCCAAAAAGACAAAGATGCAAACAATGACTTAACAGTAATTTATTTTGACCTTATGAAAACGTTTCCTACTCCACTACTATCGACAGGTATTTGCTACTATAAGTGGCAGTTGTGGACATATTCAGAATTGGAATTCACAATTTATCAACAAATGAGACTTTTATGTATGTATGGAATGAAAGTGATGCTTCCAGAGGTGCACAAGAAATAGGATCTTGTCTTATACACTTTATTGAGAATTTTGTTCTTATCTAGCTTGTGATGAGGACTTCGGTTTAATTGAAAAGCGAAAAAAATTCCATCCAAAAATTTTCGTTCCTTACAATTGGTTGGAGGTTCTAAGCCAAGCTAGAAAGACAAAACCATTTAAAGTTATTAAAATGAAAGCTGAACATTTTTTTTCTACAGCACAATTTATTTATTTATTTATTTATTTATTTATTACGGTCTACCGATTATACAATCTTACAGACTATTAATTAAAAATATTAATACATTAAATTAATTACAAATCTTAACCTAATTGAAAATAATGAATAATTGTAATCGAAAGTCACTTAAAGTAACATTGAATTTGAGAAAATGAGAAAAATTATAACACAAACGAATGCTTCTTGCAATCGGTTCATTCAAGGAACAATTGTTTCTATGGATTCTATCATCAAACATACGATGATTTCTTAGAGATCTTGTTGGAATATGTAAAACAAACCTACTACGAATATCATTACAGTTGATTTTATCACTTAAAGACTGCAACCCAAGAAGTTTACGTCTAGTTTCATAAGATGGGAGACCATCAGGCCACCGCATTTTATGAAGCGCATATTTTGTAAAATGTTTTTGAATTTTTTTCTATGCGATTAGAGTATTCAGCATAAAATGGGTCCCAGATAGTCGAACAATAATCCAATATACTTCGAACTAAAGACACATAGAGAGCTTTAACTGTCAATGGATCTTTAAAACTTTGGGAATTTCTCTTTATAAAACCCATCATAGAATATGATTTAGAGATAACATATTCATAATGCATTTTGAAACTAAAGTTAGAGTCAAAAATCACACCTAAATCTTTATACTCATGTCTACGGACTAGATTACAATTATCAATAGAATAATCAAAAAGAATTTGGTTATTACACTTCGAATATGAAACTATACAACATTTGTTTATGTTTAAATTTAAATTATTTATCGAACACCAATGACTCAAGGTACTTATGTCATTCTGTAACGAGAAGCAATCCGAAGAATCAGAAATTTTTAGAAATAATTTAACGTCATCTGCGAACAACAAACATTTTGAGGTATAAAATAGCCGAGGCAAATCATTAGTAAAAATCAAAAATAATAAAGGCCCACAGTGCGTACCTTGAGGAATCCCAGAAGAAGCATTTATTACATCATCTGAAATTGTTGAATCGATTTTGACTAGGAGTTTACGATTAGATAAAAAACTGTTAAAAAATTTGAGAAGTATATCTGAAAATCCATATTTCTTTAATTTTAACAATAATATGGAGTGATTTACTTTATCAAACGCCTTTGAAAAGTCCGTATACACCACATCAAGTTGACATCGATCAACCAAAGCATCTACTATATTTTTGGAAATCAATATCAAATTTGTTAAAGTGGATCTGCCGGGTAAGAACCCGTGTTGAGCACAACTAATAACACCATTTATATGGTCGTATAGCTTATTTTTTATAACTTGATCAAATATTTTAGCAAAAGTGGATTGTTTAACAATTGCTCTATAATTACGGATATCGTTACGGTCACCAGATTTAAATATGGGGGTAATAAAGCAAGTTTTCCAGCAGTCTAAAAATATTCCTGACTTAAAGCATAAATTCAACAAGTATGTTATTGGTTTAAGAATACTAAATGAGCAGTTTTTAAAGAACAATGGTGGGAAACCACCTTCTTCATGCTTGAAGCTTGGCTTTAAACATGAAATCGCATCGGAAATATCATTTTCTGAAACTACAAAATTTTCGATATAATTAAATCTATATGTTTCAAAATTTAAAAACTCAGTATTAACTGGATGATTATAGTTTTCGTAAACTCCCTGGAAAAATTTTTCGAACAAATTGCATGATTGCAATAAATTATTAGACGCGACATTTCCGAACTTCATGCTTGCTGGAAAGCCATTTGTCTTGCGCTTCGCATTTAAATAAAGCCAGAAAACTTTCGGGTTTGTTTTTACTTGGGTTTCAGTCTTTAAAATATATTGGTTATATAAAAATTTTTGCAAAAAATCAAATTCATTTCTAAGTTGAATGAAATATAAATAATCAAAGTTGCTATTTGTTTGTTTGAACTTTTTAAATGCTTTATTTTTAACATTTTTCAGATTAGAAAGCCGTGCATTAAACCAAGGTGGTTTGTTATTTAAAAATGATTTCTTTAACGGTATATACAATATAAGGAAATTGCAAACAAAAACTTATCCCAAATGTAATTATAAACCGCAAGTGGTTCAATCATAGTGCTCAGAATTTCCCGGTCACAGGAATTTAAAAAGTTATTGATTCTATCAAAATTTCCTTTAGAAAAATCAAACTGATCAGAAAAAACTGATTCAACTGCACTTAGCCTGTAAAATTCAAAGTTAACAGTCAGAGCTTTGTGATGAATACTGTTTTTAGAAATTGCTGACAGATTTAGTTCGCAATTTGCTTTTAAATCATTAGTTACGAATATTAAATCTAAGATTCTTCCAATATCATTTTTAATATAATTTAATTGCTTGATTCCATTGGTCAAGAAAAACCTAATTAATAAAATTTCAATGTCTGAGTTAAAATTATATGGCATTAAATTCTTGCATTCGAAAGCCCACGATATATTACCAAGGTTAAAATCTCCTAGTACAAACATATGCTGGTTTACATGTATTAAATTAGAAATATAGCCTATATTATCGAAATGATTTTTATACAATTCATAAGAGCTATTTGGAGGTATATAAGAATTAATTAAGTAAATCAATTAGAACAACATATCACAAACCGAAAAATTAACGCTGAAAAAAAAGTTGAATGGATTAAAATACAGTGGATTCAAATAACTAACGATAAGCCATTTAAAATATGCTACAAATATTCTAACAGCGAAAATTATCTTTTCCATAAAGTAAACTTGGCAAAATGAAAATTAAGTTGCCAAAAGAAGCCGTTTCTTAAACTTTTCCCAAATGGACGAGCCATTGACAAATTAAAGTTAAAAGACTTAAGAGATTTGCTGCCATTTATACCGCCAGTCTGTTATAATTTTTATGAGGCACTAAAAGTATCTGGTGGATCTGAAGATTCGGTATTTTTGGCGATAAAGTATTAGAAGGTCCATTGTGAATGCTTCCTTTTGTAGCATAACAGCCCTATTCTGGCAAATTAACAAATTCTTAACCAGTATTTTGAATATTTCTATGTGTTTGTTGTTTTTAATAAAAATTTAAAGCTCAAAAAACAAAATTGTTTTAATGAAATTGTCAGCAACTGAAAAGCAGTTAACAATTTTTAACAAAATTTTCTATTTTCGAGCTTAAAATTTTGTTTTGAAATCGGAAAATTACAACAAATACATAGAAATATTCAAAATACTGGTTAACAATATGTTAATTTGCCAGAATAGGGCTGTAAATCTATATTTAATTTTTGCTATTCAGATTCTCCAACACAATAAAATTTTATTTTTCAAATTTTAATGGATATGTTTATGTTTTATTTTTTAATAAATATATTTAAATTAAAAAAGTTTTGTTTTGAGGTTTGCTTTTATTCTAAATTATAAAGAATCTAGGTAGAAATGAAAATAATAAATTGGTGCAACCAACATTTTCATATTAAAAACTAAAAATTTCGTGTGCGGCAAAATGGTCCAACCCACAAATTTTTTTTTTAAAACAACAACAAATAAAAAATTTCGAATGTCACTTAAAAGACAATTTGATTTTATGCAGACATAAACCATCTTCGGCAATTTTTAACCAGGACGATTCCTCATAGAGCAACTTCAAACTCATTAATATTTTCAAATTTGTTTTTCTCGATAACTTCAGAATGAGGATTGGACCACTTTGACTCTGAGCGCCTCATATGAAAATAGGTAAACTCTTTTATATTTTATACCATTATTTCATATTTTAAAGCGTCAGCAGGATTAGGAAACTTAAAAATCGATTTTAAAAAATTTTGACTTGCTGGTGGAAAGTGACGAGACACGTGTATCTTTTTTTAACGTCTATTTTTAGAATATTTTGGAATTTCTCATATGTGCAAGAAAGAGTTTAACTTTTTTGGACTGTGTAATTTTTTTTTCTGTCTCCTCTGCCAGGATCCGTAGATCGAAATTTTTAATTTGGAAAAAGATTTAAAATTGTATAACATTGTAATCTGTCTGATAAACAAATTCAATGGCAATGGATCTGTTGTCAACAGCAACAACGGAAAATCGAACAAATAAACAACAACACCAAGTAGAGAAAATGTCAAAGAACAACAACAGTTATTTTGCTATAGGCATAAGAAAAGTAAAAATGCAACGAACCGTTAAACAGGATGACGCCAAATATAAATCTTGTAAAATCCTTGTGTTGTGACCTCTTGAATCACTTTCGGCTGACTATATGTTGTTGTTGTTGTTGTTTTTGTTTTTGCCCTCTTGACTTATGTCAAATGTTTGACTAGCCTCACTTGGCCAAGTGTAGCACACAATTTTTTTTTCACTTGTCATTAACACACTTTAGCGAGGTGGTGGCACTTAAGATGTCCTTGTGCAAGGACCAAACCAGTTTGCACCGACAAATAAACGAAAAAAATTAACACAAAACACAACACTCTCACTTTTTTTTTCTTAATTCTTAAATATTTAAGTTGTTAGCTTCTTAGCAGCTTTACAAAACTTTGCAATCCACTTTTAACCCGAAAAACACAGGCGGTTTATTTCAACTTTTGTCACTTAAGCACTCTTTAAGCACACCTTCAGGCAGAGCCTCGCCAGAAAGATAGGTCAAGATTTTTATGTGATAAACACTAAACTTTGGCATTGAAACAACATCCACTCTCTGCTTTCACACACAATTAGCATAAATGTTAAACAAAAGAAACAAAAAAAAGCAGAAAAGAGTTGTGAACTTTCAAGTTTTTCTATACTTGATTTGTTTATTTCTACTGTGTTCTCTTTCATTTATGTTTGATTTTTAAACTTTTCAACAATTTTATTAAACTTTAACATTAAATTTTTCTAGATTGCACCCGTTTGAAAGGCCTTTTTGGCTACGAACACACGCGTCGAGGAGTTCTCTAGGAAGCTGCCAGCACGAACGAAAACCGAAAATGAACTGATTCTGAGCTGGCTGCCAAGTTGGAGCCACACGGCAAACATTATGGAAAATTCACTGAAGTCACCCTCGCAGAACCGCACGAAGTGAAAAACCTTTAACGAAGCCAACGCGAATCTATGAATCAAAACGAACGAACCGAGCAAACAACTAGCAACTGTAGAGAGCAATGGAATGAGTCGTCCGTCCATCAACTAACACCAAAATCATCACATTGAGCGACGGAGCGTACGAATGAGAATGTTACTTACGTTCGTGCGGTAACGTTCTGATGGCGACGCTGCAGCCAGAATCAGAATCATGTCAGCAACGAGCTACGCTTTAGTAATTTTCACTTTTGGCCACGAACCGTGACTCTGAAGCTGTGTGCACTGTGTTGCAACGTAAAGAAATAACACCAACAACAAAACTATAAAACAGCAACAAGCAATAAAACGAGCTCAAACGAACGAGTGGCTTAGAGAGAAAATATGCTTAATGCATGCGATATGTTTTGGAAAATGAAATGAAAGTAGAAAATGCTGAGAGTACAAAGAAAACACGGAAAATGTTCTCATTTTAAAGTGAGCGGGTGCATTCTGACACTGAGAGTTTGGAAGGGTTTCTGAAGAGAGCTTGTGACTCTCAATGCAAGAAATGTTTGCATTTTCTGTTAAACTCGAAATTTTGTTAAAATATCATAGTAAATTGGCATTTTAGTAAAGTTTAACATTTTTTTTAATGAAACTACACTAACGTTTGTGCACTCACAGAGAAAGGAATTAAAAACTGCTGGTTAAAGAGAGAACCACTCTTAGAAGTTGAAATTAGAGAATTGTATCATTAACATTTAAGGATTATTTTTTTGCAATGTACAAAAATGTTTACATAAGAATCTCATAACATTGCAATTTTTTTTCATTTGGATAATATGACTTTGACTAGACTAAAGGCAAAATTACGATTTCCA